>SJOL01008653.1:355199-409777 GCA_004794785.1 Opisthorchis felineus
TCATTTCACTCGCGCTTACAGCGGTTATTCGCGAGCTTCATGTGCTAACTCTGGTATCAAAACATTTCAGACTGTCTTTGGAGTTTATTGTATATGAGAGCTTCCCGGACAGAAGACCCCTGGACATCCACGACCGGATTATTATTTATTCACTGACCTGGGCCACGACGAACTATTTTAAAAAGAACAATTCTTAGTGAGTCTGTTCCATTCGACCCTTTTTATTATTGTGTACTCAATTCAGAGTAATTATATTTACTTCTTTGCCACACACTCTTCCTAAAGTAGCTTTTTTGGGTACCCAGTCCGCTACACTATCGATGAGAGTGTCAGCAGCTATGGTAGAGTAGATACTAGTTGGTTTGTTAGCTGAGGTGGGAAGTTTAATTGCAAACTTTTCATCACCATTCGAGGTGACGTCATCAGTGCTTTGTTAGGGAGCACGGTGGAGCGTAACGGTGGGTCAGTAGTTGTGGTTGCTGATACTTAGAGGCACCCTCGAATTCCTCTGAAACCATGGAAGAAAGAAGGAAACTTTTACATATAGTTTTAGCACTTGACGGTATTTATTCAAAACCATCTAATCTTTCCAGGCATTAACAGTTTTGCTGAACACTGTTTGAGCGTGCTCAAGGCCTATTTTGGGCGCGAAATTCACATTCCTAATGGCTGCCATAGCTCAGCATGGTGATAATGTCTTGTAGCGCTATCCCCATTCTTATTGGTTAAAAGCTAAGTGGCGGGAACATTTAACAATGGGGGCCTGGTTGAATGGAGGTTTATGATTGACCCTCTTAAAGGCAGCAAGACATCATCTCGGGGTCATAATTGATGAAAGTTCACATGGTATTTGTGTATTTGTATGTGTATTTGGTATTTGTGTGGCGGAGAATTTCTTGTTTGCAGCAGTTTGGCATGGCCTGCTTTTGACTTATGTCGTCCTCTACTTTGGTCGTAGATACCAGTATTTGATACTTCGACGGCGATTTGTTGGTTTAATCTCACTAATGCAAAGTGAGTATTCTCAGTTGCACAAAATTAGCGGTTATCACTCCGGTTTTAAGTGGTTCCAGTCTTCGTCGACAAATATTATGCAAACCGTCCGTTGGGTGATAGACAGTAAGTGGACACGTGTAAGTGGTTCGGCAACCCAAAATACACATTTCTAAGGCCTTCCACCTGCCACTTGGTTTCATTAGATACAAGAACCCGAATTTTTGCATGCCCCGTTTCATCAATGACCGCCCCAAATTTGGTTGACAATAACGGAACTACCGGTGCATCCTTTGCAGCAAATGAATCAATGATATCGTCTGCTGTTATTCCAGAGTAGCCCATCTCTTCATTAGTCCCGTACAAATCAAACCCTTTACCGCAAAGATCTGTGTGGGAAAAACGGTGATGCACCATTTATTTGAATACGGAGTAGATAGAGAAGCAAGTGTTGGCGTACGTATTAAACAGTGCCCACTATTTTGGTTTATTTAAATGTATGGGTGATGTACAACCCTGCTTACTGGTCTTCAGCTCATAAGCTTGGGTGAAACGTCAGGAGGACCCACAAGATTTATAATGTTGGTATTCCAGGTCTACTGGACCTTTTATGAGTAATACGACTGAATTGAAGCACAAGAGAAGCGCATTCAGCGCCTATGGGCTATGTGGACTGGGCCTAAGCTTTATGAAAGCCACTGGGCTCAAGTAGACACTGAGAATAATGGCGAGCCGGTACAATAGCCAAATGGGTAAACATATGCCTCCTCAATCGCTGAGAGAGGCCACCTTCTTTTGGCCCGGAGGCACCAGGTCGTTGGACCATTCCATATGTACAAACCAGGTTGCTGCGTTGCTCCTTATCCGCATACCTAGCAGCTGCAGAAGATGAAGTACCTTGTAGAACGGGCAATTTTGTGGAGCGAGCAGTATATACTAGTGGTTTCACCAAGTTGTGAGTACGACGTAAGATGTCATGCCTAGTGTAAGTCATTCCCACTAGCGAATTGCGCAAGCCTATCTTCGATGCAAGACCTGGATGCCTTGCTGGCCGTAACGCTTGCGCTGTCAGGAAATGTGAATCCAATGGTTCAAGAATATTTTTTTTATTAAGAGCAATCGCAACAAAAACACAGACGCATAGAATCTGCATCCAGCAGTCGTACATGGAGAAAAGAAAGAATGGAGGCGAATTTGTAATGGCCAGCAAAACAATATTGGCCGGAGCGCCGTTCGGCCAGTTTGCGCGCACTGGTTTCCACCTGCATGAACCTGATCGGAGAATGTTCGCAAGAAACGACAGCGTGCATCAAGGCCAGACCTTCGCAGGTGGTGTGAATGTTCTACGTTTGAACTAACTATTACAAGGCGACTGTCCCGATGAACCATCTACATGGAAGACCGGCAGTCGAAGTCGGCGTACCTGAACGCAAGTGCATTGGGTAATTATGCAGACAATCATCAACATACCAACGACCACGCTTATTAGCGTTCGACTGTGACTGGGCTTGTACATATGTATAGACCATTAGCGCACAACAGACAGATTGTGCAAGCACCTCGCCAAACTTCTATTCATATTTAGACATCGATTAACTATGTCGGCGGGCGTACCGTGTGCCCGTTCCCCGCTGGAATTCTTGCAGTCTGGACTCAAATTCCATGAAAGGACACACTGCCGACAACATTCTAGAGTACGATGCACCTGGTTTTGGCATAATAGGTGCCATCCCTCACAGAGACCCAGACCGCGCGAGGAACGAGCTATGACTTAATAACTGTGGCTTTTCGACGTCTTTTATATCATCCTGACATGGCCCTGAAATATTCAAGGCCCGGTCCAGTTTATTCGGCCGCCAAAGAGAAGACAGCCACTGACAACAGATACTGAACTTCGTCGCTGAAAAAGTTGCCGTAGTTCTACCGATGGACAAGTTGTTGGTCGGCTGTCTAAGTGGTACCCCATTGCTTCCTGCAGTACGCTGTCATTTTCGGTGGCATGGCGGACCGTGTCAAAAGTCACGGGTAGTTGGCTAGTGGTCTCCAATACCACAGCACGGACTTCCGGTAAGATGGCAACATTTCTATTTCATGGAAAGCATTCAGGCACGTGAGCGCATCGGCCTGCCCAATATTCTCGGTTGAAGCATGCCTTATGGTGAGGATGCAGCCAAACAGAATCGTCCCCCGCTGTTGTAGACTGTTGGCCGTGTAGACCGGATTACCTTGCTTGTAACCCAATATAGCCAACAGCGATTTGTGCTCCGTCATAAACGTGAAGTGTCGACCGTAAATCCTTTTTGGACCTTCTTCACCCCAAGAATGATGGCCAGTACTCCTTTTTCAATCTGGCCATAATTCCGCTCAGCTGGGGCCAGCGACCTTGAAGCGTAGTCAACAATCTTTTGTTTACCATGAGGCAATGTGTGAGCTATGAGTGCACCAACTCCAGGTTTCGATGCGCCAGTTGTGAGAGCGATAGGCAGTTGGGGGTTGAAGTGCGTTAGTAAAGGTTCAGACTTCTTCGAATGCAAGCTGACAGTCGCGTGACCAATTCCATTGACATCCTTCGGTCAAAAGTTTGTTGAAGGGTTCGCACAACCGATACATAATTTACAGGAAGGCGCCCTGGTAGCTAATCCACCCCAAAAATACTTGAGTTTAGCAACATTCGACGGTGAAGGCATCCTCACAATTGGGTCGATATTGGACGGGTGGGGTCGATGACCACGTTTGTCGATAATAAAACCAGCGTATTTCACAGAACTGAAGAGAAACTCAAATTTTTCCTTCTTTAGCCGGAACCCATAGCCATTTATCCGCTGAAGGACAGCATCCAATCGGGACAGAAGGTCTTCTTTAGTGGCCCCCACGACGATGATGTCGTCAAGGGATGCGGCAACTCCAGTCAGACCCTCAGCATCGTGTCCATAATCTGCTGGAAGATTGCTGACAATCGAGTTTGCTGGAATAGGTCACGGTGCGTATTACTCGTCGGACGTTTGGGTTCCTCTGTGACTTCAACTTGCAAGTGGGCTTCTGAAAGATCCAACTTTGCAAAATACGTGCCACCGTTCATCTTGGCAAAATTATCGTCAGGTAACGGCAGTGGATAGTGATGACTGTCCAAGGCATCATTCAAACCTGTAGAGTAATCGGCACAGATACGTACGGCACCGTTTGGCTTTTTGACAACCACGATGGGTGCAGCCCGTGAGGAGTAACTCACCAGTTTCAGGACCCTGGCATCTTCAAGTTGTTTGAATTCGGCATCGAGGATTGGTAAGACCGCGTATGGCACCGGCCTTTTTGGTCTAAAACTGGCTGGACGTCCTGGCGCAGATGAAGCACCGCCTTTGCTTTTGAGCAGCATCCAAGACCTCCGCTGGAAACGTCATCATATTTCTGCTGTAGTCGTAGAATTGTGTCGTCGACTATGTTACTGGCCCCAGACACTCTCAAGACTACAGTTGGTTTTTATATGCATTAGTTGACGATCGACAATGTTGAAGGATGCAGACGATCGAGATTAAGCTCACAAACAGCAAAATAGACAGTACCACGATCACGATGGCCTGCTATCTCCAGCTCACAATCAAATTCACTGTGCAATTGAGGCTTACCTCCTGATGCATTTTTGGCGGTGTTCATTGTTCTGAATTGCAATGATCTCATCTTCCTTCAGGAGCGCCGGGAAGCAATCGCAATATCGGAAGCCGTATTGAGCTGCAATCGAATTTTGCTTACGTCTGCTCTGATTGTAATGTACTTGCGACATGCATCAATCTGGTTATCATATGTGGCAAGTATTGCGCTAAAGCGGGGTTCTGACGGGCTCCGGCTGCTTCATGACTTTCGGATTTGGCTGTCTCTTCGGCTAGCTTTTTGCGTCCGGCACTGGCTTCCCTGGTGCTCACGTCGCTCTACACTGAATGTTTGTGCTTTTTGTTGGAACACAATCGCACAAAATGCCACTCGTCGCGTTGTCGGCATGCCGACAGGGACTTGGCTCCGTTCGAATTCCCCGCCGCGAAAGGTTGCCTCGAAGTCATCTTGGCAATATTGGACGCAGGGTTGGGTAATGGTCTCGTGTCGTGTATAGGATTCAGGATGCACTGGTACTCGTGAGCAATGGACTGCGGCGTTGTTTGTTACTCCCGTTCAATAGCCCTGCTCTGGTATCGATTTCTGAGTGTGACTGAAGGCCCCGTATGAGAATAAAACATATGAACTGGTCTTCCGTCATGAATTGTTCACATTCAAGACTGTCTCTACCGGTATAAGAGGTATAGTGCTCGGGATTTCTTTATCGCCAATTTCACATATTGATGTCGGATAATGAACAAAGACGAACACTTTCCGAAGATTGCTGGCAGTTGATGAACGTTTTCATCAAAGCTGAGATCGCGTGTGGTATTTGGCAGGATGAAATTGAAACAACGTATGCGTTTTGCTGCGCCAGTAAGCACACCTGCATGGCATACTCCCTGTGCTTCAGTTTGACTTTGAAAATACCTCTGTAACTTTTGGACCGCGAATCGAAGACTAGATCGGCATCAGGTTCATAATGGAACTCCGAGGTGCTGTTGGCGGTCGAGCCGACGGACTTTGCATCTGGAGCGGAATTTGGGGGTTGAACTGTGAGATTCTGCGTCAGTGTCCAGCAAACGCAACCGTGCCGCCTGAAACTGAGGTTTGTTGCAGCAGTCCTTCCATCAACTCTTCAGCAGTTATTGTCAGGTTGCATGGGTGTGGGCGTCACCAATGTGTCATACATAACTGCTGTCTCCCGCTCCAGAACCTTGGTGTCAGAAAATGACACGTCAACAAGAACACAACAGCCTTATTGCTAACAAGCTAGTGGGTCAGTTACGATGGGCCTGGCACTATTTTTTGAATGCCACTTTTCACCTATCCACGCTGTTGTTGAACTGAGTAACTGATTGATTGGCCTGGACACATGCCGGCTTCTTACTCAAATTTTGGTGGTGTCTGAGGGTCTCAGGAGGTTTCGGGTATTCTCGGATTATTTTCTAGAATCTAACCCTCCTGGCAGTAATGGAGCTGCACAGGAGGACAGGTTACCAATACGAAGCTACAGTGAGCAATAGCTTGTGAGGATATGAATGAGTTGTTGCCATATGATGCCGAGCGGGAAATAGGCGGCAACTAATCAGGGAAGTTGGTTAGGTTTATAGGACTCAGTAGTTTGGAGCATGCAAGGAGAAGAGGTCGGAGAAAAACGTGAGGTGCATGGTTTCGTTGCTTGTGAAATGAGGTGAAAGTACGGCGCAGTTTCAACCTAAGGAAAAGTGTACAGGCTTTGAAAAACGAATCGCCTTGCAGGCGTCAAACCGCGCGCGCTTAGTGAGTCTTCGTTAACTTTCACATGAGACAGCATCTTTTACCCTGTCATAAATAATGTTTTGAATGCATAGGAGGATTTTCTGGGATATGTGCTACCACTAGGGTAAGCTTAAATCAGCATCATGGACTCTCAAAAAATGCTGAGTTCTTTTAAATCTCGCGTTTTCTCCACTGCAGAATGTGGAGTACGAGGCTAAGAATGGAGTACAATGGGCATGCATTTGATTGGAGAGTTGTCAACCGTGCCCTCCTTCTCATTGTTGGGCCAGCGGATGCCAAAGGAGGGAAAATTGTACATTAAGAGATTATGAAATTTCAGGGATGATCAACAGGCGAAAATCCTGACCAGGTGGGGCAGATTTGGGTGGGCGCACAAGACACATCGAGAGGATGATGTTTAGTCGGGGTCCATCGACCGCTTGGAGGACAGAGATAGAGTAATGGCACTGTGGTGTTGTATGACACTTGTATGTTGGTTGAGGGACAGTTTTTCCAGGGTTCAGTAAGGCAAGTTCCACGGTTAGGCCATCATCATTGTCAGAGGCAGTTAGATCGCACCTCAAGCGGCTGTCCTGGTTGCCCCAGTATTCGGTTAGTTTAAACATAATTGTGTAAGTTAAGATGTGTGGCAATACTTTGTCATAAATGATGAGCTATGAAAGGCCCGAGCATATATGAAAGACATGAGAAAACCTCAGAATAGCCTGAAATGATGAGCAGCTTTCAACTTGTTAGGTGCGTCTAAGATGTGGACGCCTTTTTAGTTATAACCGGGCGCTGAACACCAAAAAAGTCAGTCTACAAATGCAGAAAAGGGAGGTGGCAATCGGTATACGACAGCAGAGCCCCTAGTTCGTGAGAGTGCTACTGCGTGTGATTGTGGAGTGGTTGCAAGTTACAATAAGGACGATGGAGCTGTTGTTTCCATCAGGCTACAGAGTATCGGTGTCGGAAAGCAGAAGTGGAGTCAAGCAAGGATTTGGTGCTCTTAAAGGGTAGATTTGACACCAAGTAATCGCACACTGAACAGATCGACGCTACGGCTACATCCATGAATGACTGTTCGAAGGAGCATGAGGCCCTTGGCCCCTAGGGATAAAGTCTGTATCAATTGATCTTACGACCGCCTTGTATACACCTTCCTTTAGCTTCAACTTCTATGCTATCAATAATGCACATGATCAGTTAACTCCGATATAACATCATTGGTGTACAAACGGATTTACCATCATTGACGGTGGGACTAACTGGGCAAGTAATAGGTTAACCTTGAAAACGATAAGCCATCTGAACAAATTTGCGCAGATATAAAGGTGATTAAATGGAACATACATTTCAGTTCAGCTTCACTGTCCAGTGAAAGTGGGCTACAGAGAAAGAAATAGAGTGACTACCCATTAGGGTTGTGCCAGTGCATTAAAAAAACAAAAAACATTTCGCCAACGGTGGTTTTATAATTTTCAAGCCATGTAATGGTGGGGCGACAACAACTACAGTAATGAGTATGCAGGGCTATTATCTGCCAATGAATTCCACTAGCATGCATAGCTGAGGTATCATAAACGGCGGCGCGCATGAGTAGTTATAATAATAAAACAGGGTTATTTTCCGACATGTAGGCAACATACCAATCAAGGCGCCATCGGGTCATTACAACCTGAACGCAGTGGGCGACAACACAACAGCGAGGAAAGTTAAAAAAACCGAGACACGCTTATGATGCGAAAAGTCGCCTGGGATGTAGGAACCAAGAAACCATAAAAATGGGGCGTAATGTACGGCTAGTTTACTGAGGAAGCCGGATGGCATGAACTAAGACTGAAAAATTGTTGCTGACCATGAGTGACCTTGGACGGCTGAGTAAATAGCCAGGTTCACGAAAAGCAAAAATAGAGGTGGAGATGGAGGTGGAATTCAAAGTGGAGACGAGTAGCAAATTTCGTCTCAAAAATATGGTTCACATTGAGACTAAGTGACTCACTGGTGTCACTGTTGTAGGGAATTCAGGTGTAAAGGATGGTTCCAATGGGGAGATAGTGCCAGTGCATAGGGCCAAACGAATGGCGTAAATGCAATTGAACTTGTGGAAGGGGCAAGCCGAAATTGCAGCGGAAAATCAGGTTGGCTAAATCCGAACGACGGGTTCAGCGGGTTAGAACAAACTCGTCCCAGAGGCGGTTGGGGCCGGGTGAAAAATTTGTTCGTAGTGGCGGTTACAGGCTTGAGTGAGCTAGAGGTGAAGTCAGAGGGTAGGAAGAAAATAGTTGCGGGAGTGGCATCAGACTGTGCATGGCAGTGCTCTGCCATCATTGCACTTTAATATTTCGGTTTCTTGACGGCCCCGTAACGGGCGTCAAGGTCGTGGCAACAGGACAGGAGATGTGCATTCCTGTGGCGGCTGGACCTGGGCTAGACGAGGGGTTGACACGGGTAGATTTAGGCCGATGTCAATTCACGGGTACTTTGGAGGACCATGTGGGTGTGAACCAAAGACCAGCCATACGGGGCGTTTGCAGCAGCTACTGCCGAAAAGAGGGGGAATGAGGAAGGAATATGATTAGAGCAGTAGCGTCTGGTGAGTACCGGGAGGCATCAGACAAAACGGTGTCCAATAGAAAAAATGATCTGGAAGTGGATGACAGCAATAATAATAATAATATTTATTCCAACTAGTGGGTGGCATAACTTCAGGCATTATCATAGAGTTACATTCAAAATAATAGCGTGGCTGGTGGGGTTTGTGGGTACATGGAAACTGTAAATGCTCACTGGTGTCGCTTTTGTAGTGGAGTCGGGTATGAAAGTTCCTTGGAAGAGTGAGTTGGTAACAACACACAAACCGGAACGCAAACTGTTCAGAAAATTATTGATCTTGTGGGAGGCACAAACTGCGAGTCCACCGAAATGGTTAAATACGCACGAAAGGTTCAGCAGAATAAAATGAACGCGTCCTGGAAGCGGCTGGAACCAGGTGAAGATAATGATAATGATAATGTTTATTCCCAACTAGTGGGTAGCATACCTTCAAGCATGATAATAATGTTAGTCAGAATAAGTGCATGACTAGTAGGGTTTGTGTGTACCGGGAATTTCGTAGAAAAGGGACGGCGACATAAACAGTGGGCATTATCCGAAGTAGATTTGGTCACGCCTGAGGCGGCATGGGTATGGAACCGAAATTTCAAGGGCTCATTCTTTCTTAGGGGGAGCATATCAGATGAGACAAGGTACTATTGTTAAGATTTGAAAGTGGCGGGCAAAACAATACGAGGGAGGGCATAGCAAGAGGCTTCCTGCCTGGTAAGTGATAAAAATAATAGTAAAAAACTTCAATCTGCGGAAAAAGTGGAACCAGAATAACGGATCAGGAGAGGCAACAGAACTGCCACGATCTGACCGGTCATTTTGAACTAGAGCCTAAAATCGCCACTGAGGCTTCGTAGTCTTGGGCTTTTGGGCGTATGGCCAGAGTCGCGAAAAGCGTAAGCGGGGGAATATGCGGTACGGATAATTGGTAGTTCGAAACTCAGAATCACAATGTGCAGTGAAATTGGAGAGACTCACTGGAGTTGTTGCTGGAGCGGGGTCGGGTGTAAAAGGTTCCTTGGGAGAAGGAGCTCATGAAAACACACAAGAAGGAACGGAAACTGCACGGAAAATGACTGACTTGATGAGGAGTACAAAGTAAAAGACACCGAGATGTTTGGATCCAATGGAAGGTTCAGCGGATTGGAATGAACGCCCACCGGATGCGGCTGGCACCAGATGAAGATTTTTTATTGTGGTTGTAGGTAAGGAAACGAGTGGTGCGAGAGATCGCAGTCAAAGTAGGAAGTGAACAGTTGCGGGTATGCTAACAAACTGGGAATGGCAGTGCCGTGCTGTCACTGTACTGGGATACTTCAGTTTCTGGACAGCCCCATGACGGACGTCGTAACTGAGGTAGTTGGGCTGGAATGCGTGGTTCTGTGAGCAGTGGGATGTGGGTTTGCCAGGGGCTTCCGCAGGGAGAGCGAGACCAATGTAATGTCGCAGGTAGTGTTTGTTTTTTGTCCGGTCGGGGATCCCTTCAGGTGCACAGATCGGGTGTAGTGGATAACGGCCAAACAGGACGTCCATAGCACGTATTACCGCAGGTCGGAGCCTGGGAGGAAGATGAGATGGGATGGGATCAATAAGGCCTGGAAAGTTATAGGGGCCATCAGACAGGATATAGTCCCTTAAGAAAAAACTGAACGTTTGCCACAGTTAGGGTGGTGACAACAAACGAACCTATGAAAGGGTGAGATTTTCTTGTTAGCTGACCCAGCAGCCAAGGATTAGCTGAGGTTGCCGATGTATTATGGGGACACAGTAAGTCATGATCTGTTGGGTTCTACTCGGCGTGTATGTAGTACATTCAGATTGCGATGCAAGAGACTATTATTGGTGGTAAAATATGTGTCTGGTGTTTGCACTGAGCGTCAGTCGATCAGGGGGCACAAGGCCAGGGCAAGTTTAGTTGCGTAATTTTGGGAAGGTGAGGATACATCCGCCGGTGGAGCAAGCAAGGAGGCTAGCCGCTGAACTAGTTGGTACGGGGGGTGACAGCGTGTGTGAGGCAGCTTGAGTAGTTTTGAAGCTCAGCTAAGGAATCCAATCAGAGGGTTCCCGTTGTGCAAAATGTGTGTGGGGGGAGTGATGTGAAGAAGGAAAGCAGGCAGATAATGATCGGTTGAGCGAAGGCTCCCGAAATAATGGATAGGACTGTAGTGTAACTGGAAACTACTACTTGGACTGAACGAAAAATTAAGAATATGGTTCGGCTCCAAGCAAAGAACAGTGCATGGCGAAAACAGCTGACAGGTGCTAGCAGTTATTGCTGGTATTAGGAGGGAAACGCTTCGCTGCGGAGTTGTTTATTAGAAAACGCCAACTAAACGGTTACAGACTATTGGACAGGAAGGTTAAACTCTTATTTGCATGTTGTTTTTAAAAACGGAATATCCATCTCCTTCTCGAACGCGTCTTCTTGAACTCTCCTGGATATTCATTGACCATCGCACAATTGCAAGCAAAAACTGTAAAGTAGTTCCACAAATTCCGTAATAAATCCCACCTTCCATTAGATCAAGGCGAAGTTACGAGAACACACATACTACTGGCACGCCTCATCAGTAGTACCCACCGCTACACTGGTATTCAGGTAATAATAAGGTCATTATTTTTTGTATGTGTATGAACATTTCATGGATCAACCGGGAAGAACGTGTGTGGTATGACGAAGTGAACCTAGGGTGGTGCAACCCCAACTAAGACGAGGGTGGCGCCGCCTTGCATGTCGATGTTATCCATGAACCTCACAGAGTATCTTCACGCTATTTCACGCATCTTTTTGCAAATCAGACGAAGGGACTGTTGTCCTTCGCTTGTATTTTATGGTGTTGCCAGACAAACACAACCGGGACAAGTCCAAACCAGCTACGGCCAAACAACATCGGTGCTCTTTTATGCATGTCCTGAATTGGAGGCCAGGCTCAGAACCACCGGTGATGCTACTGGTGGGGTAGCGAGCGTCCCTCTATTCATGTGCATAGAATCCTCTCAGTGTGTCCAAGGTGGAACATGCTGCAGCTGTTACTGTTGATTTCTTATATACAATTGTTCCAATTGGTTTTGTCTTGGTTGTCCTTCAGTCGTGAGATCAGTATCTGCAAAGTGGTATTTGGATTGTGGCTCGCGGGGATTCCCTATAGGAGTAATAATCAAGCTGCAAGTTCATATATATTCTTGATTTAAGGTAAAACAACAAGTCTGCTAACTTTTTCTAGCTTCTGTTTTTGCTGGGGTACCTTCTCATAGCCTCTCCTGATAGAACTACCCGGATGTACATAAATCTGGCAATAATCCGAATGGGCAGTATTCACCGTTCTTCAGTTAATCCGTAGTGGCTACCGGTCCTAAGGAATCTCTAGTGAACAGAACAAACCATTAATTTAAATCAGAACTAAGTCACAGGGAAAGCAGTCCAGAGAAATCTCGGCTCACGGTTTACAAGAGGAAATTCCAAAGGTCCGTATTCCGTTGAATCACCACATCACGAGGAGGTCCCATTTCCCTGGTATTTGAACCTCCAGCAGGTGCAATATTAATTCACTGATTTGAGTGGATAGTTGCAGTATCTGCAACTAAAATTTTTGTTCACGTTGGGAATTCGCGGTGGCCAGTATTGTTCAAACACCGGTTACGGCAACAGTTACTCGGCAGAAGCGCAAAGTCCCGTCAAGCCCAAGATAGGGGCTTTTCTGTGTAGTTCATTAAACGAGACACTGTAAAATAACATGACCAAGTTTGACGGAGAGAAAAGAGAAGGTACTGAGCAGGAAAACAACAGTTCGCAAATGCTATACTTCCTTGGTTCTGCAATGCCTCAGACTTTTCGAGCAGAGTGTGAGTGACACTTTTCTTGTGATTCATTGGATATTGCTTTTGTGGTCCAGTGCCTGGCCCGTGTTTGTCTGCGGTATATGCATTTTCCAGATTCGTGTTCACCTTTCTGTTCAGTAAAACGTCTACAATTTCTCGTAAGTTTTTCTCTTCACTTCGATTGTAAACCTCGTATCTTCATACTCGATTTTGAGCAGTTCGTGAGCGTTATGTACTGAGCCATCTTTCATGGTGACGAAGGTGTCGCCTACGCAGCGGTCCATAACTTTGGATCGATTACTGGTACTACCGCGTGCTCTAGCTTTTGCATCGCCGCTTCACGGATAAATTCTGGTATTGGAGATTCTATTGGAGGCTCTTCTAGATGTGGATATAATTTTCCATCAAAGCTGAAGTATGTATCCATGGAAAAGTTCAACAGCATGCATAGACTTTGGGATTTCATGGGCCCTGACCCGTTTGGACTATTCGGAAGTAGTTCTGTTATTTTTTTGATTGTAGAAATTTCAAAAGATGATTGTAGAAATCCTTGAAAAAGTCTACTTACGGCAACCAAAACGTCATATTAAAATCTGGCTTGTCCACTATCACCGTGATGCATTTATTCCCTCTCTGTAGTGTTATGGTTTTCCTACTTCTGTAAATTTCTGGGTGCGTCTCTTCGTCGCTTGCAAATCAGTTGCATATTTCGGCTCCGTATAGTTGCCGGTATAATTGCTTGTCAGATCTGGTTCTGAACCTCGTCCGATGGTTTATATTATTTCAAGGCATATTTCAAACTAACGAGGTTACCTTTGTGGGGTGCGTCCGTGACGTTAAAGTTGTTGTTTCATTTGGATGTTCTTGTTAAGCTACGCTGAGTTTACTTCCAGATAAGGTTTTGATCCAAACATCTTAACTGTCGCGTTTGTCGTTTTTCCTGAGTTTGCGCAACTTGGTTTCCATGTCATTTCTACTTTTGATCTCGGCACTGTCTGTTCGGCATCCAACTGCTGCTTCAAGTTCAGCCGGAATTTGTGGACCGGTTTCAGCTAAACAATTTACCTTGGTCTCGTTAATTACTCTGCTGTGTTTTCCGAGGCAGTTGTGTGCGTTTGTTATCAATAACCTCTCCATTCGTCTGCCATACCGTCTTGGTGTGGCCCAGGCGCGTGGATGATCTATTGCCGGTCTGTGATCAATCAGGATCAATCAGGGCGCTGGATAACAGAGCGACCAGTGGAACCGCCCGACCGGACAACCAGTTGAGATCGAAAGGTCAGCCCCAGCTAGTAACACGTAGGTTAACACGCAAAACTACTCAAAGCACAACTACCAATCCACCGCCATGCTCCACCACGTTCCGTAACAAAGCACTGTTGAGGTCACCTCGATTGGAGGTGAAGCGTGCACAGTCAAACTACTCAGCCCAGAGACCATTTGGTGCCGCCCGTAGCAAACGTTTGCGTTCTTCCTGTTCATACCTGGGTAAATACTGAGACGAGCTCTTGCCCTTGGTTTTATTTAACACAAACGACACTCGTGGATGGCCAGTTTCCTTGTTTAAGCGAGCACGGATTTTCAACCCCTTCCTGAAGTGGTAGAAAAATCGGTTTTGTTTTTCTGTTGCGATGCTATAACCAGATCTTTTTATCTAGAGCCTTCTGCTAAGGTCGACCCAGCTGATCCAGACACATATTAAGCCACATACTTCTACTGAGTACATTTTACGCTATATATATTCATCTGGGTTTTTTGTAACTCAGTCTGTTTTGGTTCGCCCAATCGGATAGCTACTACCGAGCGCCGCTCATAACAAGGATGTTGAGCAAACGTGCATCACACCAGGATGCTTGCAAGTTTAGAAGATATCCGTCCAAATTTAGAGATAACTGTGATCAAATAACGCTCCAAAAGAAAAGTGAGCTACAATGTTTAGTCTTGGCCTTAGGGCTGCCGGCATGCCACGTAATATCTGAGTTATCACAGAAATATGGACCGTCTTCTCCTTCTGTCTCAGTGCCAGCATGTGCTTAGGTAATGTGGCCTGCAGTTGGCCTAATCAGTGGTCGGTCGGGTAGATTCCTACCCCTTAAGTGTAACAGAATTATGTGGATTTGGCACGGCAATTCATGTTTCTATCGCTCAGAAGAATGGTGGCTGCGGTGATACCTGCTGCTACCGGGCAACATATAGATGTTTAGTGGCCTTCATAAGAACAACATAAGCAGGGATGCTCAAGGTGTTCATGTTAGAAGAAAGCTATTTAGGTCGGATGGGTTCGGCTGCACAGGGATTTTGATAGCGGAATAGAAGATGTTTTAAAATGACAGTAATGA
Source organism: Opisthorchis felineus (assembly GCA_004794785.1). NCBI lineage: Eukaryota > Metazoa > Platyhelminthes > Trematoda > Opisthorchiida > Opisthorchiidae > Opisthorchis > Opisthorchis felineus. Next base: position 370,304 of record SJOL01008653.1, read on the forward strand.
AATTAGTCGGTGAAGGAGCTTACAGAGGCCCTCTTGGTAGCTTAATTTCTGCGTGAAGATAGGGAGGGGGCGTCCAAATGCGCCGATCTAAGGCAGTCATTGAGGACCTGGGAGTATAGATGCAAGGCTGGAATAACAGAAAAGGGGCGAAAACGGGAGCGTTAGCGGACCGGTCATTTCGGTCAAGAGAGAGAACGGAATGCTAAACGATGAGCAGTAACCTCTTGAAGTGAAATGTTCAAGTGGGCGATTTATAACACAAGGTGATCGTTAAGAGCGCACTTTTCCCTTCAGTGGGCAGTTTTCAGGGATGCTAGTTTAATCCATACTATACGTTCGGAAAGCCAAAATTCGCATGAATATTAGTTTAACAAGTTCTCTTTTTTATAACTTGCCATTTTAATCAAATACGCAGCTTCTATATCCCTTTGTGTGCGCCGTCACATGTATAATTTCCGGGCTGTTTAGACAACCTACTCATAAACTAATGAAGATCAGTTTTCAGCTACGGCCTTCGGCTCCTTGAACCACATGGTAACAAACAAAACACAGTAACATATCTTCACTTTGATTCTAGTACTGCAGGGCCAGGATACTTTTGAGTTGCCATCGTAGTTCCGGCCACCGTGTCTCTTATGTCAATCCAAGACTCTTGTGACCATTTTCGTTCTTGAGCAGAAGTAATCTTAAGAAGATTTTGTACGTCCGGTTAATCCCTCTGGGTCTTGCAAATAACAGGGTCTGCACAGCAGTTATCATATTCTTGAGCAGAATTGACCCATTTTAATCGGATCAAATCCCAATTACTCACCTGCGTAAACTTGTAGTAGATTTGTGACCACACGAAGCAGTGTTATGCCAGTGGACGGGCAAGATTTGGAGACGCTATACTATCACCCTATCAGTGCTCCCACTGACCCCACAAGAGCTCATATTCACTGTTTGTTTGCCGTGGGTCCGGGTAAACCGAGTGTATCCTGAATATACCAATTGTATTCAGTAGTGACGTACACGGGTGCAAGATCTTAGGATTGAAGCGAGGCTTCTGAGTTCAGAATTGAGTTGCTGCGCTGGGCACAAATCAACCCGATTCCCGGAACATTTGTCAATGGGTCATAATAAAAAAGTAGCCAAAAACCGGATTCAACTCGCTTCGTGATGTGGGGCCAACATTTACAAAGGCGTAGGTTTGCGCTTATACCAGTAATTTTTAGGGTTCCAAGATGATTCTTTTTTACTAGTGTCACAAACGGTCAGGTGCATGATAGCTAATCTCAGTTCAAAAGGCCATGTTTGAACATGTCGCAGGGATTTTGTCGCTGCATCAAATCATACCACTCTCACTAGTTTTGTCTAATCTATTTTCATTTGCCTCTTCATCTCCTACTCCTTCCTCCGCATTCACGCAACAGGCTGTACAGATGGACTTGATCCTAATTGATATATCTGACTGCTGTTCCCGCTCCAGTCCCTAGGGCCGGAAGAAGACTCACCGACAAGGAACATAACAGCTTTATTGCGAAAAAGCAAGTGCGAGAGCGCGAGAGCGGAGGTACAACGGCCTCAAGCTATTTTATTAGAGGGGCACTGTCTGACCTTAGTGTAACGCTTTCCTGCGCTATCCGGCTTTGATACAAGGCTGTCACGCGCCGCATATTGAGGAAGCGTTGTCCGTCCTTGATCAAACGCTGTCTTGCTCTGTCTGGCTTTGTCACAAAACTGTCATGCGCTGCATATTGAGGGGGTGTTTTCAGTCCCGTCAGCTACTGGAGGAGCTGAGGGTCTCAGTAGATTTAGGGCATTCAGTGGTTGCTTTCAGGAATCTGACCTTCCTGATACTTATAGAGAAAGACTCATTTGCACGTCAGGATGGTAGTACATAAAAAGTCAAGCCAATCGTGGACTGATCCGGCGCCCCTAGTATCTCTCAGCATAACATCTTGCACGAAGGCCACCACGAGTCCCCTGATCATCGCAAGCACTCGCATCAAGCAAACTACTAAGTTATCTTGAGTGTCATTCCAACCAAAATGTCAGTATTGGGAGGGACGTCAGTTGGGGGACGTTAAAAAGTAATAAATCAAGCCGGGGTTCAGTTGGTCTCCAATTGACAGCACCTTAGTTTGCTAATGGTTACCTGTTTGCTCCGTATTCTTTGCGATGGGATGTATTTTCAGTCAGTGAAATTGCAGCAATACATAGAAGTACAAATCTACCTATAGTGGAGCTATCGGACGTGCCGCGGCGGAAGTGTTCTATAGATGCTGGGAATGAATCCGCCCTTAAGTTTTGTACCTTTACGATGGTGACTTTAATTGACTGAAACACAAATTTTGGTTTTCAGTTCGCTTGGCCGCGGTCTTTGCTCCCTAAATGGCGCTAAAACTAATCTGTGTTCAAATATTTCCCAACTAAGAGTATGGCACATTAAACCAACTATAAACAAATAATCCTCGGGGTCCTAAAATGTGCAAAGCAAGACTTCGGGCAATTTAGCACTAAGTTTGTCGTTCTGAGCTTTGACAACAAGATACCAATTCCAGTAAAGCCCCTTTTCATGGTTGACCAGCCCTTGCGAACACCAAAACGTGGGCCTGCGAATATGTCAGCTCTTGCAAAGCTAAATCTCATCCCGGAATTTCTCGTCCAAGTTACCATCGTCTTCAGCACATCCATCTGCTTCAAGCCTCAAACTCACCAACTTCCTGGCCAAAAGCTCCCACAAAGCTTGTTGTCAACCAAACGTCGGCTTTCTGGTCAATACGGATGTTTGTAATCGCAGTATTTTCGACCAGCCATCGACTGCAAGGACTGTAATGCTTCGCATTTTGAAAACGGATATATGAGTTTTACGGCCGGTAAGCACAAGCCTCATTCTTTCGAAGGTGCATGAACTCTAACTTCTTGCTTCCAAGCGGTCGTTTTTAAATTTTGGCAATCTTCTGGGAAAAGCATTGATCAAAAACCGGGTCCAATAAAGTCTTAGTGAAAGGGCAGTTTTTGTTCAATAGATACCAAGGTGAAACAGCTAAATCTGTCTTCTTTAGAAACTTGTGTCGAACTTCAATCATTAGTGTGGCGCACTGCTTTGCTTTACCAAACAAATCAGGTGCCTGTCACTCCCTACTTGTTTGGCGAAAAGTAACAAACAGGCTCAGATTAAACACTATGATATCTCTTGAGGAGGTCGAACCTAAAGTTATGCATTTTTCCTCATTTCTTTTTCAACTTATCCAAAGTGCGCAAACGTTCACAAAGCTTAGCCGGCGCGGCATTTCCATTGTGCTAAAATGACTTTTAGGAAAGCTTATTAAATCGTCTCAATTTTTTGCCAAAATTTCTTAAGTTAAAAACAAATTTAGAAAACTGAAAAAGGCCCGTGCGTTCTCCTGCTTTAAACTCGTTTTCGCACATATTCGCACCTTCAAACTTTAGTATTCCATGACTTCAGCTTCGTTTTGTTTGTAATAACTACAGCTCCATGCATCACACCGCTTTGAATACGCTTGTGCTCTTATGTGCTTGCCTCCACTATGCATGCACACGTCTGCCTAGTCCAACTGAGGGTGTTATTGTTTTTTAAACGCAGTAGCAGCTATCTGCGAATCACCTTTTGGGCACAGGATTATTCCGTTTCCTAAAAGTATTCCATATAGCAGTCAGCCGGACTATCTAACTCATTATGTAATCAGTCGTTCTAAGTGGTCCAACATCTAGCCTCCTTGTTTGCGCTCCCGGCGGGTATGTGCTCACCTTCCCAAAATTACGCAACCACACTTGCCCTGGCCTTGTGCCTCCTGATCGACTGACGCTCACTGCAAACACGAGCCACAACTTTTACCACCAATGATAGTCTCTTGCATCGCCATCTGAATGTACTGCATACACGCCCAGTAGAATCCGACCGACCACGATTTATTGTGTCCTCATAATACATCAGCAACCTCAGCTAGTCCTTGGCTGCTAGGTCAACTAATAAGAAAATCCCACCCTCTCGTAGGTTCACGTAACTCGCTGTCATCCACTTCCAGATCATTTTTTCTATTGGACACCGTTTTGTCTGATGCCTCCCGGTACTCACCAGACGCTACTGCTCTAATCATATTCCTTCCTCATTCCCCCTCTTTTCGGCAGTAGCTGCTGCAAACGCCCCGTATGGCTGGTCTTTGGTTCACACCCACATGGTCCTCCAAAGTACCCGTGAATTGACATCGGCCTAAATCTACCCGTGTCAACCCCTCGTCTAGCCCAGGTCCAGCCGCCACAGGAATGCACATCTCCTGTCCTGTTGCCACGACCTTGACGCCCGTTACGGGGCCGTCAAGAAACCGAAATATTAAAGTGCAATGATGGCAGAGCACTGCCATGCACAGTCTGATGCCACTCCCGCAACTATTTTCTTCCTACCCTCTGACTTCACCTCTAGCTCACTCAAGCCTGTAACCGCCACTACGAACAAATTTTTCACCCGGCCCCAACCGCCTCTGGGACGAGTTTGTTCTAACCCGCTGAACCCGTCGTTCGGATTTAGCCAACCTGATTTTCCGCTGCAATTTCGGCTTGCCCCTTCCACAAGTTCAATTTCATTTACGCCATTCGTTTGGCCCTATGCACTGGCACTATCTCCCCATTGGAACCATCCTTTACACCTGAATTCCCTACAACAGTGACACCAGTGAGTCTACTTAGTCTCAATGTGAACCATATTTTTGAGACGAAATTTGCTACTCGTCTCCACTTTGAATTCCACCTCCATCTCCACCTCTATTTTTGCTTTTTGTGAACCTGGCTATTTACTCAGCCGTCCAAGGTCACTCATGGTCAGCAACAATTTTTCAGTCTTAGTTCATGTCATCCAGTTTCGTCAGTAGATTTGTCATGTCTCATGCCTATTTGCTTTGTTTTTTTAATTCGTATAACCGCATTGATCTTTCCCGGTGATCCTTCCTCTCGCCCAATCGAGTCTGTAATCACAACCGCAACCAAATTCATCACTTGGCCCCAACCGACTCATTCTAAACGCTGAACCTGTCGTTCGGATTTAACCAACGAAGCTCCCTGCCGCAATTTGCCCCTTCCACAAGTTCAATTTCATTCACGGTGTTCGTTTGGCCCTATGCGCTAGCACTATCTCCCCATCAAAACTATATTTTACACCTGACTTCCCTACAACAGTGATACCAGTGAGTCCACTTAGTTTCAATTTAAACCATATTTTTGGAAACAATACTTGCCATGTATCTACAAATCAGGTCCCTCAATCTTCATCTCCATTTTTGCTTTTTTGGCCCTAGCCATTTACTCGACCGCCCAAGGCCACTCATGGCCAGCAACGGTTTTCAGTTTTAGTTCAGGTCAGGTGGTTCATCTTTGAACTGGTCGTACCTTATGCTTTTTGCCCTCGTTTTTTCTCCGTTCCTACATCTGTGGTGACTTTTCACGTAATAAACATGCCCATTGTTTTGTTGTCTGCCGCGATCTGGTTGTAACGACTCGATCATGCCTCCATCAGCATGCTCTCTACATATCGGGAAATGAAACCTATTATTATTATTAAATCGTACTATGCCCACCGGTTATAACGCTGCCCCTTTTCTACGCAGTCCCCTGTACTCATAACCCTTCAGCCATACTATTATTTTGACTGTATTATTATGACCATGCCCGACGGTATGCCACCCACCAGTTGGGAATAAACATTATTATTATTATTATTGTTATTATTATTATTATTATTAGACACTCTTGTGCGAGTCCCCACGCTGGTAAGCATACTGCCCCCCACTGAGAACTTAAAGGGCAATGCTACACCTCTTTTTCGCTTGTGCCATTCAGGTGTACGATAGCCGCTGAATGACGAGAACAAAACCGACCCTGGAAGGTTGGGCAAAAGCCTCGATCCTGCGTATCAATCGGTGAATCCGGGAACCCTCCGAAACTTCAATTCTGAAAGCAGCCGGGATTCAAGGAATACTTGAGATCTGAGTATTATTGGTTGTTTTAAAAAATCAGTTGGGCCATGTTGAGTCGCGTGCAAAACTTCAGAAGTCAAATCGTTCATCTGGATGTTTGCTTATAAATGCGGTAGTATGAATGTAATAACAAAATTATAAGACTGTACAAACCCCATATCGTGCATTACGCTGACTTGTATACACCGGTTTAGGAACCGGTAGTTCCTACCGGGATCACAATGTCCACACGGAATCTAGGCAAGGTGGCCACAAGACAGCGAAGCCCACGTGTTTATATAAACGTGACGCGCGATGACAAGGCCCAAGAGCAGTTATCGTGCTGAGCGAAACGCTCATCCCGAGCGGTGGTGTCGTGATCAATTTTCGTATAACAAGTGACAACTATGAGGTTTAATTCGTGTGTCCTGTCGGTATATAAAGTAGCAAACAACCAAGAGTTCGAACAGGTCCTCCACCTTTTCCTATTTTACGGTATCCTTTTTTAATTACAAAACACCAACCTGGACGGAACATGTACCCACGAATGTTGGGAAAAAAGGACACTTAACCATAAGCAAACTGATGAAAATCATAATGGAATGTTCGTAAAAACGTTCAAAACGCAAGCTGCAAGAATTCATTCTGCGCTTTTGATCCCCGGACGAGATTATTAATAATAATAGGTTTCTATCCTTACTTGTAGGGAACATGATAAGTGAGGCAGGATTCGGTCGTCACAACCCGAAGCGGCAAGCAATAATAATAATAATAATAATAATAATGTTTATTCCCAACTGGTGGGTGGCATACCGTCGGGCATGGTCATAATAATACAGTCAAAATAATAGTATGGCTGAAGGGTTATGAGTACAGGGGACTGCGTAGAAAAGGGGCAGCGTTATAACCGGTGGGCATAGTACGATTTAATAATAATAATAGGTTTCATTTCCCGATATGTAGAGAGCATGCTGATGGAGGCATGATCGAGTCGTAACAGCCAGATCGTGGCAGACAACAACACGACGGGCATGTCTATTACGTGAACAGTCACCACAGATGTAGGAACGGAGAAAAAACGAGGGCAATGAGCGTGAGGTACGACCAGTTCAAAGATGAACCACCTGACCTGAACTAAAACTGAAAACCGTTGCTGGCCATGAGTGGCCTTGGGCGGTCGAGTAAATGGCTAGGGTCAAAAAAGCAAAAATGGAGATGAAGATTGAGGGACCTGATTTGTAGATACATGGCAAGTATTGTTTCCAAAAATATGGTTTAAATTGAAACTAAGTAGACTCACTGGTATCACTGTTGTAGGGAAGTCAGGTGTAAAATATAGTTTTGATGGGGAGATAGTGCTAGCGCATAGGGCCAAACGAACACCGTGAATGAAATTGAACTTGTGGAAGGGGCAAATTGCGGCAGGGAGCTTCGTTGGTTAAATCCGAACGACAGGTTCAGCGTTTAGAATGAGTCGGTTGGGGCCAAGTGATGAATTTGGTTGCGGTTGTGGTTACGAACTCGTTAGTGCTTTGAACTGGGTTCTAGAAGGAGCGTAGACGACCGCCGGACGAAGGTAATTTCACGCAGCTACCACCCGAAATGATAAGAAATTTGCCTGATGAAAGTGCGCCCTCTGAGCTTGAAAATCTTCTTGCCATGTCCTCGCCGTGTGTTTGTGGCGTCAACGGTGAAAAACCTGTTGGCCAGACCTTGTTCAAACAGAGCATAAGTACGAATTAGGCCCCTCGGAGGCGACGATACTCCAAGGGAACGCGGTCAAGCACCGCGGACGCGTTTTGTAGTCCATGGATTTAAGGTTGGCAACCATTTTCGTAGCAGCTCGCTGGACACGCTCAATGAGGGTTACTTCGTTCGTGCCTCCTGAGTAGCCAACTTGGTTGGCATATTCAAGAAGCGGTCTGACGTAGGCCCCATATAGTATTTGGAAGTCCATGCGAGTAATACGGGGGAAGGTGCGCCTACTGGCCCATAGAACGGCGAATGCCTTTTGAGCTGATTTATCATGGTGCACTGAAAAGGACATGTTTGAAGAGCGACAGATACCCAAATCCTTTTTGGCATCTAACCTCGTGATGATCTGAACCAAGAGCTCTGTGGCGCTCGAGGGAAAGTATGCAGTCATACACCTCTTAAGCCCTTGGAGTTTCCAGGTTCAACTTCCAGTATTCTAGTGTGCTTCGACTATCCGACTTAATAGCGGCCGGTGGCCACGAAAATAGTTCCTCAGAGTGCTCGACCCAGTGGTCAAGCCATCTTTTTTATTGAAGTGGGCCTCGCCAGTTTGATCCTTAATCGTTTCGCATGTATCATCCAAAGTAATCTCCGGGCCTTCTCGGCGTTCTTTGCCTCTTCTATGTTCTTAGCCTTCCGTATTCCCCAGACTTCACAATAAGTTTCACTTGATGTCTGTCAATTCGTCGGGTTGGATTATGTTCTCGACTCCATCCACTGTCCTATATGACATCCAGTGTTTGAGCGAAGTTGGAAGTGCCGTGCCGCAGGCGAGACTTTTCGTACTGTAAAAAAATCGTTCAGCTGTAAATCCCTTTTTTGCCCAGCTGCCGTGTCAACGGAAGGGAGGCACGAGGGCTGACGTACTGCCAGGTTGCCCAAGTCCAGACAGGAGTAGTCGAGATCCTGAGGTTGGGTTCGAACCAGAGACCTTCCGGTCCGTAAGCTGGCGCCATTATCACTGAGCTATCTCGAGTGCGGGTTGTTTAAATGACTATATGGAGATGTATGCACCTCGGTATGTTTGAGGTAGGTTAGAGTTTAAGAGTGATCAATATACTAGTAGCGAGTGGACTGAAGAGGTATTATCACAAAATGTGAAGTGGTAAAAGTGGCACGTTCTCGCTTGCCTGTTCTGCTGTATGCAACGAGGACTAACTAGTAAACACGACAGGACCGGCGTGCCATGAACTTCCTTATGTTTGGTTGGTTATTTTTGTATGCTACCTGTGGTTCTACCCGAGCGCCAAAACCTAGATGGTATAACGACCAGAGTCCTCACTCAATGCCTTTGACTCGAAAACGTAATCGCAAGATGAATGCGGTAGGAATAAGATCGCCAGAGTAGGCCGGCTTCTAAGAAACAGGCCATGATACATATTGTATCCGCCCAGGAGACTGCCAGTGAGACCTCTCGATTGGCTGGCCTGTTATATCCTCATCATCAGCAATACACCGGTAGTACACATTGGCGCGTAACTGCCCGACAGTCCCGAAGAAGTGAAGCCGCAGTTGAGTTGAAGTAAAGGAGAAGTGAAGATTAGGGACTTAGCAATACGATCCAAAATAAGGTGCTTACTCTTTTGGACACCTTTGGTAAGCCCGGGGAGTTAAGTATGGAATGGAATAGGGTCAGGGGAATTAGGAGTTCCCGAATTGGTGGGTGAGGTAGGACCAGTTAGAGATGTGTGGTAATAAGATGCTGGTGACTGGCACGGAGACAGCATTTGGGTGGCGGTGCGGGCAGCGGGGCTCCGTGGACAAAGAGCCACAGGCTGGGTCCAGTAATCGTTTGTAACAGTGTTCTCAACAGCATCAGAGGATGCTATCATATGTGGCAGTTGAACAGAAATAGCATGATTTAGGTCACGCTTGGTAGATGGAGAGGTGCAGTGTTTGAGTAAGAGGAGATGGGAGGGCACGATGCGGGCAATAAAAGGGCAGGATGATCTGTCTTGTAGTGCCTTGATCACCGAATCGTGGGAGGAGGGTACGGGTAGCCAAACTGGGCTGACTTGAGGAGATGAACCAAGAGGCCTATAGTAAGAGATGCAAGATAAGGGGTGGGGACAGGGTACAGCGAGGAAGCTAGTGGTGCAATCAAACTCTGTGAGAGGAGTGGGCTCCGTGGGGGTGAACAGGAATCCTCTGCGTTGGATGTAGTGGAGGGGGCTTTGGAATAAGAAGACGAGATACAGTTAAAGGTGGAGCTGCACGTGGCTTCCGAAGAGGCGGGAGCTGTGGTGGAGTAGGTTGTTGCCACAAAAGGATCCCAGGCAAATAATATGCGGGCTGCCAGAGGGCGGAACTTGATAGGGGCTAAGATTAGGTAATGGTAGTTCTGGTTTAGAGATCCTGTCAGGGGACTGGGTTGCGTGGTTTGAGGGGCTACAGATGTGTTTATGTGGAATTCGAGGTATAGTCAGGTTTGTAGACGAAGGGTGAAGAGCAGGAACTCGCGGAGTTAGTGTGGGAGAAGGCGTTACGATACGAGGCTTTCACAATAGGTTTTTGAGCCCGAGGAAGCGCTTTGGTGGGGAGACACGGTGTGCCATTAGGTCAGAAGGTCTGGAGGAAGGACCTTTGCTGTTATCTTTGACTGCAGCCTCAAGTTCGGGCTGATGAGATACCGTATCTGTTAAATCAGCAGTCGATCTTGTTGGCGTGATGGAGCTAAGAGATGACATAGATGGGTGCCCAACGTTAGAAATGGAGGGCTCATGGTCATGAGCCTGAGGTGCAGGGCCGGGAGCGGACAGGCAGGTTTGTGCAATGCGATGGCCAACCTTAATGGATCATTGACGGACTGTTGGGATTTAAGGGGTAACACGTCAACCCCAGCATCATTATGGGCGGTTGAAGTTTTGGCTGGCCTGCAACCGGCTTTAGTGTTATCGGGGGCGGATGTGGGCGATTGGGGGCTCAACAGAAATTAATGCCAGTGGATTAGAGGCCGGGTCGATTGGCAGACTCAGCACACTTTTATTCGAACCGCAGGGTCCTCGGCTACTACTCGTACATTCGTCAACGGCAATCCGGCTTTCGTAGTTGCCGTTGGTCGCATGTGAAGTGTGCGATCGAGTGACGCCATGAGTATTGATTGCTGCAGATGGGTGAAGGGAAGAGGGATCCGACTGGCGGCTCTCAGTGGTTGATTTTAAGGGTTTGGGTAGTGAACTTTTCGCAAGCTGTCTTTGCGGTCGAGTGCGAGCAGCCTTGACCTTTACTGTTTGGAGTTTTGGGGTAGGGGAGAGGAGGGCCTGGGATGCCAGTAGGCGTACGGCATCGTTTTCGTCCTTGAATCGCATTATTATTGGGCAACACAAGGATGGTTTTGACTTTCGGAGACGTTGAACAGTGCAGACAGTGTCAAGCATGTTACATGCAGTCTGGAGAGCAGTTTTTTGAGTTCGAGGTGTATGTGATCAGGAATATTGTATATTAAGACCTGTTGGCGGCACTCCAAAAGCTGACAAATCTCAGAGGCAAGTGTGTCAATTAGAATCGATGCTTTTTCAGGATTTGACGGATCGCACGCTGCCTCAGAAGTCGGGAGGCGAGCAATTGGCCGTATGCTTCGGAAGGAAGCTAGTTCGCTTTCCATCCTGTGCACACAGGCTCTGAAATTAGCCGGGTCTGTGTGTATCCGAGATTCTTCTAGTAGGGGTGAGAGAAGAGGACTATTGAGTGGAACGGGAAGAGAGATATCGGTTAGTACGACCGAACAGTCTAAAGTGACTCGCAGTGCTCTGTCGACCGACTTTGAAGAGTGATGGGACTTAATGTTAGGCCTTTTGGTAGCAAGGCGCTTCTTTTGGCACAATGAAGGGATGGATGTTAGGGATTGGGGGTCTTACAATCGCTCAGAGGAAGACGAGAACGGTGTCATTACGTCAACTTATCAGGTGCACGCGAAATTGAGAGGCTAATCAGATACTGGAGATGACAGCTGAGTCCGTTTAAAAATGTGAGCACTAGTGCTTGGATTCAGTGCCTGAGAATTGGGCCCCTAGTTTGTGCGAGGGTGCTAACATGGTTAAATATGGGATGGTTGCAAGTTATGGTGAGGACGGTAGAGGTGTTGTTTCTTGCGAACTACGGGAAGAGTATTGGGAAGCAGAAAGCCGTCGTGGGACAGGTACTGGCAAGCTCCGACGTCAAGAAAGCTGAATAAAACAGGGAAGAGTCAGAGAAAGGGTGAGTGCAGCTATTGGAGGGGCGTTCTAAATAAGCAATTAATTGGTATACAATAATGACTTAAAAACGCTACGGGCAGGCTGAGGTCCCAAAAATATTTTTCAACATCTGACCTTGAGATCCTAGTTTCGCGTAGAATGAGGAATGTTTGATTGGGGGAATAAGGGTGCGAGAACTCTAGAGTAGTAGGAAAACTATAGATCGTATTGCGAGGATCTCAGTCAATCTTAGCCACCTACGTGACCTGGTAGTTTAGATAGGATTGTGGTAGCGTAGGGCAGTGGAAGCACGTCGACAGGGACGATTATGTAGATGAGGACTAAATGTGCTCGACGAACTGGGGACTGACACTGACAAAATTAGGCCTACTGAAGAAGGGAGAGCCGTTGGCCTTTGTTATCGCAACCAATTATGAGACCACCGTAAATAAATAGCTATCTAGTATAAAAATAAGTAAAGACCTATGGATGGGCTAGAATTCAAAAAAAGTTTCTAAAACACCTGACCTTGAAATTTGGCACAACGTGATTCCCGTTTCGTTGTTTCGGTTTTGCGCCTATACCACTTTTCTTGTTTTTGACCTGCACGGAAGCCGCTCTTTGACCTTGTCATTGCGCATCTTGTTTAAATCAAAATGTGGGCTTCGCTGTCATGTGGCCGCCTGGCCCAGAGTTGGTGTGGACTTTGGGATCCCGGCAGGAACAAGCGGGTCCTAAACCGGTATAAACGAGCCGGCGTAATTCCACGATTTGGGGTTTGTACGGCTTTATAATTTTGTTAGTGCATTCATACTACCGCATTCGAAGGCAAACTTACATTTAAACGACTTGATTTTTGTATTTTTTGCGTGACTCAATGTAACTCAACCGATTGCTGGTAACAATCTGTAAACATTATTCTCCACAAACCGTAAGATGTATGTTTGAAACGCTTACCAGGAGCCTAGTTATACCAAGGCCGGATGACCGCACACTCCGGCAGAGCCTCAAAAGTTCCGACCAGAATCCTGTTATTTTTTTCCACTCAGGAGTGCGGAGGCTGTGCGCACTGTCCCCCTCTGCAACCTTCACATTCCTGATTCCTTAGGTTTTTCAACTCGAATTGAGCTCTCCTTAGAAACACCTGTTCCTCTTTCAGGAAGAAAAATCATGCATGCACACAAACTCCAAGTTGCGCCGGTCAAGGATTTTAATGAGTAGCAAGAATATCTCCGGTCTTCCAGACCACTTAGACGTAAGCAACCAACAGAGCGCATCCGTGACTTCTTGTGCAAGCGTTGCACTGAGCACAAGCCCCGAAATCACCGCGAATGTTAACATGTAATTCTGGAGTTCCATTGCCCGGCCCAGGATAGGTATTCATATTAGGGCTCCTAAGAGAACGTCAGCTCACTGTCTGCGGAGACAACTGTCGTTAGATTTAAACGAGAGTTTATAAACTATCCCTTGACCAAGCTGTGCCACTTCATGACCTTTATATGCGACTGCATAAGTCCGCGAGCGGATTCCCCGCAACCTTCACATCCTCCGTAAAAACAAACACGAGACGTCTAGTCGGCGTACTAGTTTGCATGGGTTTAAAGTGGAAAACAGATAACACGAATCTGATCCAGGGGATTCCACGTGCTGCGCACTGTTCGGTAGACAGCTTTCTCCACAACTAACTGAAATGTTCAGTCCTGCAGTCCCTCGGTTTATCTCACAGTCCACTAACCAACATAACAGAAAACTGTGATCAACCGAGCCGAGTGCTTTGTTGAATTTCGGGCAACAGGCGTCGTCACGATCCCGGAGTCTACGTATTCTTTCTCGCATAAAAAGCCTATACGTCATAAAAGGTCATAAAAGGTCATAAAAGGTCACAAGAGGTCATAAAGGGTCAGTTAAAACAACTTTGCCCCCACTTATGCTCAAAATGGATGTAAGCGAACAATCGAGCCTCTAGCAACCCCCGCCTCCCCAACAGAGGAACTTGGGGCGGGCTGTTTGTATTCAAAATGCCTAACCAAAGATCAAGCGTATATCTGAGGATTGCCCTCTAGAGGAGCGAACACTAAGCCACAGCGGTTCCAGAGTGGAGGCGCAAAACATGCTTCCGCCTGGCAAAAGTTGATCCGATCCAAAATTTATGGCCAAACTTATGGTAGTAATGGGCCCTTGCGCTCTTGAAACTGGAACTGGATTGCAGCTTCTACTCAACCGCCGTGGACCTCTCGACTACCAACGGCAGCGATGCTTGGGTAAGGCAATCCTCGCGTGGATGCAGCGTCCGAAGTATGTGGAATTATCATCGCGCACTTCCTTAGCGGACGACAAAAACACAGTGGCGGACTCCAAGTCCAGTTTACAACTACTAAACCGCATTGGATAAGCAGTGCAACCTCAAGCGGCGAAGTCTACCTGAGGATCAACCACAAGCGTTGACCCTAACGTCGGGTACTGCTGCAAGAGCCCCACAACCACTGAAAATGCAAAAATTGCCAGCCTCTGGCTCCAGGCCGTCAAAAGCGGTCTTTCCGATTGTGGCCACAGTCGCCACTCATGACGCCGATAGCCAAAGCCACAAACCCGACAAGTGTACCAGAAATTCCCACTTATACCGAGTTGGCTACCCTGACCGCAGACGAACTGGGAATCCACAAACACAAAAGAAAAGCGACTGCGGTCAAATACACCACGTAAACTTCGCCCAATCAGAAAGCTGTTAGCTAGACTCAGAGTGCAGTCCCCTTCGAAAACGAGCGTTTAAGAGTGCGGCCAGAGGGACTACTTCTTGGTGGTACCATACAACGCACAAGCTACCCGACAGTGCATCATGGAGAAACCTTGCAGACCAAACCGGACAAAAAGCCCGAGAGACCGAACGCAGGAATGTTCACCGCAAACCCTTAAACAACAAAACCTGTCGTTCGAAAGGTGGTGTTGCACAAGATACAAGTAACCGCGACCGAACTTTTCAAACACGAGGTCGAAAACTACGTCATTCAAGAGAAAAAGGTTCGCGGAAACTGTAATCTTATGGGGCAATACCCGTTGCAAACGAAAAGCAGTCCCTGGGAGCATCCAGGGAGGAAGCGGAAAAGCACGCTGCAGAGGCCCTTTCAGAGACTTCGACTCAAACCCGAGGTACAGCTAACAAAAATTCTAACATTCCCGGTAGCACACCTGTAACAGGCAAACGGTATCTTCGAGTGACGCGTAATACCAGAACCTCCGGGAAGGCAGAACAAAGTCGGAGCTGGGTTTCTATACGGTGCTATTAACGTAAGACAACAATTTACAAAATATACAAACCTCGACAGCAGATACTCGTCCACAACAAATGGTCCACTTGGACTATAATGGTATAAACCAAACGAGCAAATGGGCTCCCACGTGAGACAGCCACACGCGCATACGGTCGGACATAAATGGCTGGATAGCCCCAAGGCCAAATGAGTGAATTGTTAAGGAAAAACAAATGCCAGTTCATACAGACGCACTAAACACAAAAGTTGAGCGGAGGTTACAAATAGGGACAGAGAAAACGTGAGAAATTTCAAATGTTAATATAATGGACGATACGCCGCCCGCCAAACTCTCCACGTTAACTCAGCGGACGCTCCGGTTCTTGCACTCTACCTATTCTCAGCTCCATTCTAAGGTACCTCATCAGCCACCAACACTAATGGTCCGAGTCCACTCCTGCCACAAGTGCCGGCTTCGATGGAGTACACGCCCAATCGCGTCTCCCCAGTAATCACACCTCTCTAATATCCCTCTCGAGAACGCCGCTCGCCGTTCTAGCATGCGGGGTTCTTACTAAGCCATCTGAGCTAGCCTCACAACCATCTACTGCCACTACAAGCAATTTTTCACGAGACACATCGCCACCAGAGGGTGGAGCCCTTTTTCGTTTCCCTGCCTGCTTTAAGCAATGAATATTGGTTGTAACGTAGTGACCAAGCTGCAACCTTCTGTAGCTTCACCTAACAGGAAAATCGGGCTATTAATAAGCATACGCCATCATTTCTTTCGAGTTTGTGAACATGTACTGCAGAGCTCTTCGACTCGGGCGGCTTCAATCGAGGCTTTGGAGGCCAATTTCTCTCTTGTTCGAGTAAATACCCTGGTCCAGTTAACCATCCACGCAGCGGACCAAGGTTGTATGTCCCTCGAGAGACGTCGGTTGGGTGTTTCCCCAACGTTACGTGTCTCCATTGAGTAGGTGACGATGCATCACGAATAATTGTTGGTAGATTTACGACAAAGGTACAAAACCTAAAAGATATGTTATGGACACTGTACAGAGCTTTCATGGAGTCTGTCCACAACAGAGTATGCTGGAATTAGCCCTTTTCACCTATTTCAATTAGATCTGCTACTCGGACTGCCAAACATGCAGCTGTAAACCCTAATCTTGGTATTGAAATGGACTTAAAGGGGGTCACCCACACCGCACCACTCTCTACTGTCAACAATGCTTTCTGGTCCTCTAAAGAGAGACTAGTGTTGTATGCTGAGGTGTCTGTGAATTCCGAATTGTGGAGCCGCTGCAAAGGCTTGTGGACGTCCTGACTGTACTCGGTCATACAATGGCTGACAACCTTCTGCCTTGCCCCAATTCCCACCGGACCAAGAAGTATCCAACCAAGTAAAGTCTTTACGGCAAGTGGCTGTTTTGTATCTCCAAAGCGCCGATCGAATACCCAGTGCGCTTCGGATACACCAGACCCGAGAAGAATTCCTACCTCATCTTCAGCGAATTTGTCAGAGGCGACTTCGTCAAGGTGCAGCCATGAGCTAGCCACTTCTCTGATAGATCAGACAGCTCGCATGGGTAAGTTGTCAACAACGAATACCCTGTCAATATCAATTGACTGACTTTCATCCAGTGATAGAAGCCTGATGTCAGTGGATTTGATGGTGCATTCCATGGGACCACCCAGTGTGGCAATGGCCACAGAGGTGGGTAGCAGCCTGACTCGGTTTCCTACCATAAGGTCCCGCCTTACTAATGTTATGTCGGACCCGGTGTCCAAAAGCGCATACGTCGTCACCTTTCCTGCTGGAGTGTCAAGCTTAACAGGAATAACTCCTAGGCGTGCTGGAAGCTGACTACCTTGAGTTAAGGCACAAAAACCATCCACGTCTGCTTCGCTTCCGGGTTTTGTTGCATGCAGCAACCCATGGTGTCGTCCCCTACAACCCGACTGGCCGCATCGAACGAATGACTTGCAATCTTCAGCCGCGTAGGAGTCTCCTAAGCAAACAAAGCATTCATTATGCTCCCGTATGCGCCTCCACCTATCAGGATCTTCCATAGATAGAAAGCGCTGGCAGCCGGAAATTGGGTAAGGCTGTGAACATAATGAGCGAGTGCTTGGACCACTGCCTGCGTCTGGCCTTATGTTGGTTAAGAAACTCGTGAAACCGTACCGTCTATGAGGTTGGTTGGTGAAAGCCAGCGGCACAGGAGGGCGTCTTGCGTCCCCTTCTCGAACAAGTTGCCCTACTTCGTGCAACCCTGGAGCGCGTGTCTACAAACTCTGTCAAGTCAGTGAGCGTTGAGTCCCGGCCAGTCACCGATGTCTTACCTGCCACCTCAGCCCATTTATGCTGCAATGGCGGGGGAAGAGAACTCACGATTCTCCCTACAACCACAAGTGAGTGAAAATCTGAAAAGTAACGCATTTGCGTCAGCGCAATTTCACAAGTTTGCGTTTTTATGCACAAGTCCGACAGAGACTTGGTTGTTCTAGTGGTTTGTCGTGCCAGTCGGAGCAGAGAACGAGCAATGACATGGGGCTGACCAGAAAGATTGCGCGGAATCTCCCGCGCCCTGGAGTATGCTACTTCCGGCGGGAGCGTCACACGTTCTTCAATGGCTCCCTTGGCGTCGCCTTGACAGTAGTGGATCAAGTACAAGAGCTCCTGACCGGCGTCCTCTACCTTGCCTTCAATATATATCTCAAATTGTCGCGTGAACCTCCAGTAATGACTCGGATTACCGTCAAAATATGATAGTTCCACCTTGGGTAGTTCCACAGTGGCTGTCACTGGAGTGGTGGAAATGGCCGTTTTTGGCCCTGGAAATGACCCTTTGATATCATCAGCATATCCTAGAGGTCGTTCATCTATCTGACATGGTTTCACTTACTGCGTTAACCGGTCAGTTTGGGCCACTTTTTCTCAGACTTTATCTGGTGAGTCCTCTTTGGCCTCCATCTCAAGTTTAGCTAACTCGGTTTTGCTGTGCGCTTCTAAAAGAGCCCGCTAGAGCTCGACCTATCGCTTGACCCGATACTCCTGGAGTTGAGCAATCCCCAAGGCTTTCATAGCTATACTGCTTTTAAGACTAGATGCACATAGTGACTTACACGAACTGGGGCGCAAAGCAAACCGCACTGCAATTGTTTCCTCTGCAGCTTCAATGGCTTCCGCGTCCTGAGCTCCCGTTTCCTTCGCAATTGTTTCAAAGATTGACATCTTTATTTCAAACAAGACGACGTAAGTTGTTGACTACTGTAACAAGCAAACGGTATCTTCGAGTGACGCGTAATACCAGAACCTCCGGGAAGGCAGAACAAAGTCGGAGCTGGGTTTCTATACGGTGCTATTAACGTAAGACAACAATTTACAAAATATACAAACCTCGACAGCAGATACTCGTCCACAACAAATGGTCCACTTGGACTATAATGGTATAAACCAAACGAGCAAATGGGCTCCCACGTGAGACAGCCACACGCGCATACGGTCGGACATAAATGGCTGGATAGCCCCAAGGCCAAATGAGTGAATTGTTAAGGAAAAACAAATGCCAGTTCATACAGACGCACTAAACACAAAAGTTGAGCGGAGGTTACAAATAGGGACAGAGAAAACGTGAGAAATTTCAAATGTTAATATAATGGTCGATACACTACCCCTGGTCTCCTTGCCTTTGCGTGCGGCGCTGATGGTTTTGTGGTGCTTGTCTACAAACTGCCTCAGTTTTCAAAAACTTCGCGGTATTACACAGTCAGCTTAGGTTAAGCAGCCGTCCGTAATCGCACTCACGGCAACCTGGCTTACACCAGGAGCCCCTGACTCGGAGTTCTCGATAGAGGAATACTCAATTTTCCGAGCTGGCTCGATACGCGGGAGGGCAGGTTGGGCTGTTTTTTACTTGCATACGACCCTGCCTATCCTGATTTTCCTCTCCGACACCACTCCTCCACCGTTTTGCGCTGCAATGTTGAATCAAACCCCTGTGTATGAGACCGAATCTCTTCTCGTCATTGTCTACCGCTTCCCCTTGGGTTCCCCGAAAAATGATCAGTTGCTGATACAAACGCTTGGGCAGCTCCTCCAGCTACCACTTTACACATATCTTGCTGGCAGGTGATTTTAACCCTCCCAAGTTCCTTTGGATGGAGGTTTATCGCATCGGGTCTGGTTGACGTTTTGCGTCGGCGCTGACCATAGTCGTTCAACAGAGCGCCTGATTCAGCGTGTCGTCGCACCCACCAGATCCCTGCAGGTAAATTACCATCCCTGCAGGGTTTGGTTATCACCAACGAAAGACGCTTTGTTGATCAGGTGTTAATTAGAGCAACACTGGGACATAATGACCATGTGTACTGGAGTTTTATTTTGTCCGCTACTGGGCCAGAACCATAATCATGGATTCGAAACTTCCGCCTTGAAGACTTCTCAATAACGTGTTCCTCAATTTAAGCTGTGGCCATCTTTAGTGGAAGAGTTACACAGGACCATCGTCCGCGAAATTCACAAAACGGAAGTAGTGTTCGTTCCAAAAACTCAACGTGCAGTTGTATGGGCCAAAAGCTACCTAAAAGGATTCAGCGTCTTCTGGAAAAGAGGTCTCAACTAATTTCCGAAATGATAACTACAGGTGAGAGACGAGCTGGCATTTCCTAAAATGCGGAACCACTAAATCAGAAACCTGACAATGGAGCACACGAAAACAGGCCGCGATGCTATACCTTGCTCGGAAAAACAAAAATGTGCTATTTAAGAACATGAAGTGCGCCGAAGAAGTAAGCTAACCATCATCTCCATGAGGGACGGGAACGAAGAACCCACGAGTGACCCAAGGATAGCATCTGATGACTACAGAGAACATTTTGCAGGCCTGTATTCTGTCCGGGCGATCTCGTCACATCCAGTCTTTTCAAGACGTAACTGCAAACGGCCTCTAACCGTATTGGTTTTCAAGGGGGGGACAATCGTCAACTCTTCAGCGTGTTGAGGCCAGACGGGGTCCATCTGAGGATCCAAAGAGGAAACGTCACCCACACTGTCAAAAAAACTCTACTCGATGTTTCTTCAGTCGCTCGACCAAAGCAACCTTCCCTGTGCTTTGAAGGAAGCGATAGACACGCCACTCTACAAAACTAGTAACCGACAATTGCCCGGCATCCACAGGCCTATTAGCTTCACTAGCTCACCGTGCGAAGTGATGGGACGCATTCAGAAGCGGGCCATTTTAAACCACCCCGCTACCAACAAATTAATATCCGCAGTCTAAAACGGATTTCTCCCAAACTTTTTTGTTTGCCGAACATGCTTTTATGTATGGACAGCTTGACACAAGCCAAGGACGAAGGACTCATAGCGAATGCCATATTGTTCCACTTCCCGAAGGCTTTTGATCGAGCCACACATGTCCTTCTGCTCCACAAACTCAAGTCTTACGGGCTTCAATGGGCAATCATACGCTGGATTGAGACGTTCTTATCAGACAAAACATTCTGTTTGTAAGTGGCCCCAACCCGCTCTCGTTGGTGCTTGACTCCACTGGAGTCCCCCAAGGCTCGGTTTAGGAACCAAGTTTGCTTCTGATCTACATAAGTGACCTAACAGATGCTCTTTCAAGTCCACGTCCTCTTTTTGCGGACGATTTGCAATCCTGGCTTTCAAATGCCAGTAACCTTCAAGCGCATGTGGACGAGGCAAAGCAGTGGTCGTTGGACCAGCACGTTCCCCTGAATGAAAAAACGTGCGCCCATATGTCACTCGGCGGAAGATTCAGCAAACGCCTTTATCGTGCACGGTGGGGATGGACCAGAAGACATAACGAGGATAGATACCTAAAAGGCTTTAGGTAAACACAAAACAGAGCGGATAGAGTAGTCCAGGGCAGGGTTCTAGCTGGGAGGAACCTGGCATAAGTTGCTTTAGGCTAGTGAAAGAGGTAGCAAGGTATAGTGAGGGGGTGGCTTATTATTTTTTAAATTATTGTTTTCATTATTTTTTTCGTCCACTACTTATACCTCCGCGAAACCCAGAGGTGGTCTGGACCCCGTTCATAAAGGAGATCAGGGGATAGTTGGGTATTAAGTAGGGCGGCTGCGGCTTCACACGTAAGGAAGTTACCTACAGACTGTGAAAAAGTATGTTGCTGTGTGATGTTCCAAAACCGACCGGGGAGACTTCCAGATGCGAGTGTAGTAAACCAGGAAGAAGTAGTGTCGTGGGTTTGTACGCGCTCGAAAGCACACTAAGAGGTTGCTGGATTTACGGAATTTATAACGTATATATGACTTTACGCTTGGCTTAGCCTCTGCTATAAAAGCATTTCGGTACAACAGACGGTGTAAGAGAGTAAAACTTAGCTTTAATCGTCTGAGCCATAGTGGCTCAAGGACTAACATTATACAGCGGGAGCGGTAGAAGAGAGAGCTGGTTTGTGGGAATAACTTTTTGGTGAATGATTGTTGGACATTCTCGAGTGCCAGCCCACAACTTTGGGTACAAAGGAAAGAGAACGCAGGACAGAATTCCACCATTGGTCACACGCATAGCTTGAAACTTGCGACCTTTGTTTCTCGAAGATGGAAGGAGCGTAATGTTAGAAAGCAGGGCCTACGTGTTTGGGCAACCTGGAACTGGACTTGATGAGAAAAACGAAAGGTGCAAGAGCATCTGAGACCAAGGTCTTTGATCTCTATGGAATGAGTGACAGGGTTCCCATTAATTGTGAACGTATCAGCTAAGACGGAACAGCGACAGGACGTTATGTGGGACTTGGAAAAAGAGAAGCTTAGGCTATAGGTACTTGACCAGCGAGTCAGAGTCTAAGTTTTGTTGGATCTGGCGAAAGGCAAGAGTTTTAGCAAAGGGAGGAAATGTGTAAGCCATTTTTATATCGTTCGCAAAGAGGAAGGGTATACCATGGGATACGTCGTCGAAGACGTCATCGATATATAGTAGGAAGAGGATGGGGCCTAGCACGCTCCCTTGAATGCCTCCACTGGTGATCGGTGGTGGGAATGACTGGTTCTCACCTGTTTGTGTCATCTGTGACCTATCAGATAGACAGGAGGTGAACCACTGAAGTAAGGATCCAGCGATGCCAACAGAATTGAGTTTCTCCAGCAGGGATGCATGATGGATCTGGTCAAAGGCTTTCTGGGTATCCAGATAGACTGTAACAATAGAGTGTCCGGCATCATAGGCTGCTGTGACGGTCTAAAAGAAGTAAAGTTGGCAGCCATTGACGGATCTCTGAGATAGGAATCCGTACTGTTGATCATCTATGGCATTTGTAGCTAGGAGGAACCTGATTAACGGGCCTTTGACCAGCCGTTCAGGGGTTCGCATTAAAAGAAGGGCATGATGGATCCCTCTGTAGTTAGATGTAGTTTGCATGGATCCTCAATTGGTGATGAAACGTTTGCAATCAAATTGCTTAGCTCAGCGAACAAGCCAAGACTCTTCTACGCTCCCTAAGCTGCAAAGGTTTTCTTCTATGGAATACCTCTTAGTCTTCCCAAACGAACGACTGATGCCATCTTGTAGCCCACATAAATCATCTTATCCGGATGCTTCGATGGTTGTGTTAGGCGGAATATCTGACAGCTGATTGTAGTCCCTGAACAATACTCAGTGGACCTTAAAATAACTTACACACGTAAAGAACGCTAACCAGACCTGCCTTGGCTCTTTGTTTTCGGAACAAAGAATAAGTTCGTACCTGGAGGCTGCACAGTGCCCCTCTCCCGAGTATGCAGTCTGCCTGTTTCTGTCATCCGCAAAATGATGACCTACAAGTAATTAGGCTTTCTATTTTGTTTAGCTTATTATAACAGTAGTCCGTCGGGCACAGACGTGCCAGTACCAAGAGTATATTCGTCTGGGCGGACTTTGCCTTCGGTGGAAACATATACTAGGATCTCCTCTCTGCTATCGTGTCGTGGCTGTCAGATTGATTAAGAAAAGGCTGCTGTTTGTTTTTGGAAACTCATTATTTTGGGCATATGAACCAATTTCCTTGACTTTGTTTTATACCATAAACTGGCTGTTCAAATTTGCATGATTGTGATTGGTTTGGTGCCAGCCAGTTCCAAGTAACCCTTGCTTGTTTTCAACGCCTCAGCCGTTTATATGCAACGCTGACTAAAAAGCGACAGATGCTAAACGGTTGACCTTGGGTTGCGTTGAGCTCTAATCGTATGCTGTGAAACACTGAGATAGCCGGTCGGCAAGTTTTGAAACTGACTTGGGGAGTCACTGCAGATCGCTTTGACTTGTAATCTGCTACGGCCTCTGCAGCCCATAGAAAGTACAAAATTCATGTCGTTCGACAACATATAGATAGTGTGTTTTCTGGAACTCTTCCGCCCACCGAAATATCTTTCTGCGATCGAAGGGTTGTAACTGACGACTTCACTGTCTCTTTCAACGAATAGGGAGCATGTTGATTTGGGCATACAACAGTTCTGTCCGCCAAGCGTGACTGGTTTGTGTAACTATGCGAATACCCTTATAATGCGCCATGAATAAAAGCAAACGTGGATTACAGGTGAAATATTTCGTTGGGGCCCGACATTAACCTCCGAGCTGGAAAATATTTTCTTCATTAAAAATAACGGTTAAGGGCCTGCGCCGGCTCGTTGAGAAACGCGTGTTGCAAGATGTCATACAATGAGACCGCTCCTTCGACGCTACAAGTTGAGGTCGAATTTACTTGGAAGAATTTGCAAGCTATTTAAAATATTTTCGCAGCATAGTTAGCTTATTTTACTTCTTTTGTAAGTTCGCAATATTTAGAGCCATGTGCTCAAGGATAAAGCGTGCAGGAAATATTTTGCCGTACTAGAAAACCATGGACATACCTCTACGTGGCACATTCTGCAGTTAACTGGTGTATAACTCAAAACCACTGCCGCCTTACCCTCGGAGACAAAATAGGTCTTGGCCTAATAATTTTCTGTTAAATCGACGGTTTCACTTGCGACAATAGACAGGAACGGTTAAACACAGTTAAAATATCGCCCATCATTTGGCACGTAGATTTCACGATGTTGAAAAGGGAAGTGACGAAATTCATGTGCTGTGATTTTCATGGAAACAGCAATCAAACTATTCGTTCACTCGTTTCCTCTACTCTCAACGTGTACAACGAGATCTCTCCCCATACCTATATCCCCTTTTCTTTTTTGCCCTGCGTGAAAGCCGCCCTTCGACCTTGTATTTACGCACCTAGCTTAACATAACTACTTGGGCCTCGTCATCCTATGGCACGTTTGTCATGATTTGGCGTGAACCGTGGGCAAGTGCACCGTCTTCTATCCCCTTTGTGTGTACAGGATCCTAGTTGGAACCATGATTACCTAACCGGTTCAATTCAAACACTTTAACTTTTGAGGATTTGCACTCTACTCAACTTGGCCCCTCTGATTGCCGGGAAGCATCGATACCATCAACGTTAAAGCTTGTATATTTTTGGATCCCCGAACTTACGATATTAATTATCTGTAACCACCGGCAGCAACCTCACGGAAAAATTAACGACAGAGATCAGAATCGACAGCTTCTGTTAAAACATCCCAGCCAAATGTGAGCTCATGTTCAAATAACGAAGCAATTTAACGCAAAATTGGCTTCATCGTCAGTGCTACGAACGAAGTCTAGTTCTTAGGGCGTTTATCATACGGTAGTGTGGCTTATCTTTTGAGCATTTTCACTACTACACAGTTTATAGCTTTTTGGTACTTTGGTGGCTGCTTAGGGAGTCGGGCTGCATCGATGCCTCCAACGGCTATGGGACGTTACTGGGTTTGCCGCGAGTGTATCACATGCGGTGTTACTAAACAATCTAATGACGGCAGTCAGTACTAACCGAGGTTCCAAGCCCGCCAATGCTGTGTAAGCCTGTATTCGTTTAGAAAATTTACTGTAACAGTCAAACGCGTTCAACTGCATCTAAAACGCAGCGACGCAAGGCGCGCCTCCGCAGTTATGGCAGGTTTCAGCGAATCCGGCATGTACCAAAGGCAGCTACACACTCCTCATCTGGAATTGGAGAATCTGGGCCAAGAGGGCCTACCTGACTTCCCAAGTAATTCTCCCCAGGGGAGTCATCAGCATACAACAGCCCAGTTATGACCTGAAGAATCAAAACTATACTTATGTGGACTCGGGCACTTTTGAGCAGTCAGCTACTTTAGACCTACTACGCAGGGTCTTTAAACTTTGAATTCTAGTACCATTAGTCATGGCAAAAATGTGGAGTAAAAATATTTTAGGATGAGACAAATATCTTCGGAGTAATACTGACTCGGAGCTGAGAGTGCATGCAGTGGGTTTGCAAGTGGCGTGCACGTACAACCACAAGGGCTCAAATTATTACCCCAATCGGAATGCTTTTGATGACACTCGCAATTCCGGGAAAACTAGCTCAAAGCGAAGGGAAAAGTTGGCCTTTACCAAGGGAGATTTTGGCATAAACTTATTATTAGTAACTAATGGCTTGCAATATAGCAGGAAATACACCTAACTCCACGAACAGGAGCGTGTAAATGAACTCTGCACTAGGAGGGTGGGATATCATGGGTAACCCCCCAATAAAGTTAAGTGAGTGGGTGCGTCGTAACTGTATGCCTCTCCCTGAAAAGAAACCGCGGGCTCAGATGAGTTTGCAGCAAAGAAACAACGTTTAGACCGTGTGTGTTTAGAATACGTTTTGGTGCAAACGTGCAAACCATAAAAGGCTGAGAGGCTGGGACACTGCACCCAAACAGCCTATCCTTGGTTGTCAGGGCTGTGTGTATCCGCATGCTGCCGTCTTGTGCGTTTACGACTCTGGTAGTTTATACTATGTCTAACCGGAAACGCGTTGGACGAGACATTTAAGAATCAGGCGGCAAAAGAAACGCCGGTGTTTTAGAAGGATAAGTGTATCTGAGAAAGCCGTTCTGAGTGGCTGAGTAGCGGAGTAGTAAAACAGCCTCAGTCGCCCACCTTTGAAATTTCTAGGATGACCCCACCGCGCTTAAACCAGGGATAAAATTGCATATGGTATTCTAAAATAGGTTAAATACAGGTTAGTACTGTAGAAGAAAGTTCTTCTAGTAGACATATGGAATCAATGTTGGATGAAGTTTATTTGTTTAGCAGTCCCGGAGTATAAGGGATGTGCGTAAATGTGGAGATAACCGGAGATCCACTTAGCCTTGCACATAAGGAGGCAAGAGAATGCCCCGTTGGGAGTGCAAGTGAATCAAAAAGGTAATGCGGAAAATATCATACGCAGGTTTATCGCTGTTAATCTTGAGTGAGATCCGAACAGCATAAGAATGTTAGAGTTCAGTGGCTTCCTGTCGGATGACAGGTTGTCATCCTGGTAACCAAATTTGGGATAATCGGCGTACAATGCTGCTGAACATTCGAGATATGGCAAATTGATTGTGTAAGTGACAAAGTTGGTAAAGATGGAAATATAAGGGAAAAAGATGGTTACACTCCTGCAAGGGAGTGGAAACGTAGCTTGAGCTTCAATTTACGGGCTTGTTTTGTGAAGAAGGCAGATATTTAGAAATAAAAGGACCAATACTCCCGGGCTCCTTTTAACCATAAAAGGGCGCGACGAGGAGAAGGGGTTCAAATGCTTAAAAAAGAATTCAATGAAGGTTTTCTCTCGATTCAACCGTATTCGTGGGGTAAGTGTGATAGAGCGCTGGGATAAAGGAACAGAAACAGGCCGAAAGGGAACACTAATGAGGACGGCGCAAGCAATCGTTAGAAAGTAGGATTCCCGGAGCGAGCTTTATAGGTGAACTTATCAGCTTGAAGTTGAACGGGTCGTGGCTACATCCACCTTTACATCAAATAATGACCCGTCCTTTTAACAAGGAGCGCCCGATGTAGAGGATGAGAGGAAAACGAGACGACACTCAGTTGTTACGACCTTGTTAAACTACTTAAAGACGTTGCGATGGCTGTCATCAGGGTCAAAGAAACCTTTGGAATCGCAGGAGTCAGAGGTATTTGGATTCCGGGAAGTTAAAGGTTACTGCCGATATAATGAAACCCTAGCGGATTCTACACAGAAAGGGACTAGAATGAGCAAGTATGTACCTTTGTATTTTTTACGTGTGTATGGGCAGTAGCAGAAGCGAAATCGGAGCTGGTTTGATCATTTCATGACTTCGGATGCAACAGAAAGCATGGATGCGGCCCATGCTGTAGAGGGGCTTTCAACCTCACTCTGTTGCTTGCAGGAATCAAAAAACAATGTTGACGGTCACAAAGAGGTAAGCAACGTCCATAATGATGCTGGCATTGGATACCAAGCCGGCTAGTTCATTGCTCGTGACAGTTTCACCAAGCGATGAAATAAGCTAATCTCATGAAAATGTTGAATCTTCGAGTGGTTAGTTGAGTTATTTTTTTCGACACAGCTGATTACTCAAATTTGACTGACAATGCAGCTCTAAGCGATCCTTACTCGTCGATAAAGAAAAAATTATATGGTTTGGTAAATGGTGCTCAGGATTATTATTTTCCGGGTACCATCGGTTGTGAGTTGAAAGACCGGGTTACTCGATTTTGTGAGACTTAAAATGACACACATTACCTGAAACTAGAGTCTCACGTTTACTGTATCTAGAAGGGCAGTTTTGTAGTATTATTCGTCACCGGTAAAAAAGAGTTCAAATGGGGATGGTTGACACTCTCCACGAACTGAGACCGGATCGGTGGTTTGTTTAGGCCTTCCTCCGAGAGAGACCAATCAGGACAGCGTCGAAGACTGACCTGCGGATATTGGAGTTCTTCAGTAGCCACCATTTAAGGTCTTTGGGGATCGATCAGTGGAAGCATACGAGATTTAGAAGGCGTGACACTTCAGAAAGGTACACCCATTTCGATAATGGATGCAGGGGAACACTGGATTAACCCTTTTGGTAGTAAAAGGGAGAAGTATACTTAGGTTGTCCCGGAATACATGAACGAATGTGAATTGGAGACATTGATAGAAAATCCTTAACAAATACTCGCGCAACCCAGGTGTGACAATGGAAATGAGAGAAACGATGTGCGTTAACCGGGGAGAGGATTCATGAATTTACCACATCTGCCGCGGGCCAGCTTTCGGTTCTTGATGGTAATGCAGATTAGTCAGCAGCGCTAAGCCGCACAGCTTAGAGGATCTGCTTCACATGATGGTGCGGCTTACACTTTAGCACGGTATCGTTTGTTTTTTCATCCAACTTATCAAACTCGAGGAAACGAATTTTACGGGAGTTTGCAAGCAGGCACGGCGGAACAGGAGCATAAAGTCGGTTGATCAAGGTCGTATGGTGGGAGTGGGATAACAGAGTGTTCTGGGTGAAACCGCGAGATACACGTGGTGGGGGCAGAATCAAGGGTGAGGAGTTGGGGACGATGGTAGCGAAGGATATTGGTAGAGAGTGCACAGGGTATATTGGAAGAGGGTTGTTGAGTAGCAGAGTCGGAAAAGGATGATGAATGAGCCAGATTTTGGCCAAACCCAATAGTGTTCGGTACGAGGTGGCATCGTTATCAGGAGTCTTTTGTTTAAACGGAGTAAACGAAGATTGAAAGAGGTCTGCTGAAGTTCTCATGCCAAGGAATTGAGAGTCTCGCTCATTTTATCAGCTACGCAAGCAGGATATTTTGGTCCTGGTATATTTGATGCATTTTGCTTGTGTACAATGCTCTAACCTAACGGTGACGGGCTTATCATGGAGACATCTTGATACCACAGTGCACTACACTTTCTAGAAGCTGAGTCAATTACATGAGACTTCGTCAAGCTGCTGCTGGGAATATTTTTTATAATTCGTCAACCGCCCTTAACGTTCTAATAAACTGGTGGAAGGTTCAAATTATTTTAACTACCTTCGCTACGACTGAGGTTTTTAGATGGGCCTTTCACAAGCCTGAGAATGGCAGACGTGTATTTCTGGTCTTTTCAGAAAATTAAAAATCCGTTTTCTGCCCATATTGGAGCAAGGTTTGTCGTCTTTGCGTGCGTCTATCTTAGAAACTATTCCAGCTTCGGTTTACACTTTGATCAGGCGTTCCACCGCCATAGTCGGCTGTTGCCTGGGTGAAACCCTAGAGGTAGAGCACGGCATGGCTAGTAAGTCGCATATTTAACTGCGGCGTTTTAGCACGGCGTGCAAGATACGTTCTGTGTGGCGCAAAACCAAAGCCTATTTTAATAACTTCTTCCAACCTTTTGCTTCACAACTGCCGGCAAGTTACTGCCAACGAGCCAAACACCTGTCATCCAATCCTGCGATACCGGGTGCCTTTGTCGAAAATATTATTACTCTATAAAGCCTGGCGGAGGGTTCACCACCACAGGCGCATAGAAACACTTCTCCAACTTCCCTTTGTACTCATTAGATGTCTGTGAAACACTCGATGGTCATGGATGACGTAAGATCTGCTACTAACGGTTTGCAAAGCTGGTCGCGCTCTCATTCAGGCAGACAATGTGAATCTTCACTCCTTGTTGCACTTCTGTTGTAGACTGCCGATTTCGTTTACCTTCAAAGCTCAGTGTCACCTTTCAATAATGTTGATTCCCCCTGTGAATCAACGGTGAACAGCGGTACTTTTCCTTTGTTTTCCGACTACTCATGAGTAGCGCGTGAGTAGAGCCCGTTTATTATGATGCCGTTTGTTTCCTTGCTGCTCGTTTTCCCCTGTTTCACCCCTGCTTAATGGCTGCTTATTCTTCAGTAACTGATGTCAATACTTCGTCGCCTGTCCGTCATTACTTGCAAGTTCGTCTCAGTTGTTCCTATTTTCGAGCGTCCACTCCGACGGAAAAGCAGACCGACCGGGTATCGAACCCAGAGCTCCCGAACGCCAGGCGAACGCGTTGCCTACTATACCAACCTGACACCTAGACGGGTCCATTTTTTGGAGTACGCATGTGCCGCATCTGCCAGATAGCCTTTGGCGAGACTTGTTTTGAACGGGCGAAACAGCGCAAACTGACTTGTAACGTTACGCAAGCCACTGCGTCCCGCCGCCAACCGAAAGGCAGTCCCTTACATCCCAAACGTACTGATTTTCTGCGCCGTTATCTCTCCATACGGCCAACTCACGCTGACAGACTGCCCGTATATGTATGTTTGTACATCGTTTAGTGCTTACTTGTTGTTGCTTCTAGAAATCCCTGCTGCTTCAGTGACTATTTTCCGCTCCTGCTGATTGCGTCATTATTGATTGTACGTTTGCTTAATTCACGATGCTCACTAACCCGTTTGTCTGTAGAACCAGTTCCTGTCAGTCCTCAATACATCAATACGTCTGTCTTTTCCCACTGCCTACTTACTACGAACTGTGTATAATCTAATAGCCGCAATCGTCCTGTGAGATCCATAACCACCCGGATCTTACAAATAGACTTGCGCGAAGCCACATCAATCTCCAAACATTCCACTTTCTATGAATGGTCAAAATCTGTCCCATCTTCCGGACCCCCAGCACGTTAAACACGCCGTCTTGTATGCATATAACTTCTGCTAGAATAAATCCCCTGTTTCTCTCCCCCTTCTCACAAGCGCAGCGGCCTCGTGAACAATGGACCTTCAAAGGCTGCTTTGATTATGCGTCACCTGCGTTGTGTCACTGAGACGTCCCACCCATGCGTCCTCCCTTACATTTCATCACATTGTGACCTGACGCATGCAGCACTGCTATCCTGATCTGGTTTAAATGCCATTGTTTGTTGTATATCGACTCACTCTGAGTGTGCCGTCCCGGCTTTTATCTTGACCGGATAAAATTTCTGGAAGGTAATGTTCATTATTACACAGGTCAGGAATATGACGGCTAAGTGGCTCATCATCATGCCAACCTGGTGGCACTTGTAGAGGTGATAATAATAATAATAATAATGTTTATTCCAAGCTGGTAAATAACCTATCAGGCATAAGCATAAGGCTACAGTCGGAATAAAGAAATGACTGATGGAATTTGTGGGTACTCAGCTTGCGCCGAAGCAAAGCAGTCAAACGACCAGTGGGCGTTATCCATTGCAGACACGGTTATGCCTATACTGGCGCGATTTAAATGCGGTGGAAGTCGAGGGCAAGGAAACACAGGTATTAGAACTTTTCTGTCTTTTAAAGAACCCATCAAGTTGAAGCAAAGTTAAACAGTTACAATTTAAAGATGGCAAAAGGCAACCCGGCGGGAGGAAGGCGAAACTGAGGCATTCTGCCTGGTACATAATAAGAATACTGCAAATTGTGGAAAATGAGGAACCAGAACAACGGTACTGGTGAAACAGCAGTGTTTCAGTGACCTGGCCGGTCAATCCGAACTAAAATTGAAAAAGATTGCTTAGGCTTCGTGACACTGAACACTTGGGTTTATAGCCACGCTTACGGAAAGCATAAGTGGGGATGGCCAAGTGGAGGAATTAGCAATGCGGATGAATGGTAGCGGTTTACAGTAAAACTGTGTGCCGCTGCTGGAATGGCGTCGGGTATAAAAGTTCCATAGAAGCGTGAGTTGTTTTCATCGCACAGGACGGAACGCAAACTGCGAAGAAAATTACTGGCTTTGTGAGTGGCATAAACTGAAGGTCCATGTGATGGCAGGGTTGCCCTGAAACTGCTACCCATCCTGCCGCATGGGTGACAGACTCAATACCGGTGTTCTGAAATTAGTCCTAATACAATAAACACAAAAGTAACAGGGCCATTGTACAGTGTCTCTGCCTAGAGCTTAAGCCAATTCCGATTACAGCATATATACCAGGAGAGCCATTGTGAGTAGAAACGCCAATTATGGCAAGGTAAAAGATGCTGCCATTTTTGTACGTTAAGAGACCTGCCCCAGGAACATGGTGCGGTGTCCCCAAGTTAATTCTTTCCACGTAGCCTGTACCACTTTCATAGGTTGTGAATGAATCACACTATCTCATCTACCAAACATGCAACACAACCACACGCCCCACGTATTTCCCCAATTCCTTCCCAGTACGCGTGGAACTACTGACCTCTTTAAAATTGCCCAACCTTCAGAATTGAGCTTTTTTCTGCGAAGCGTCTGGTATCAAAAAAACGTCAGCTTCCCCACTCTATATGCTACTGTTCACCGTAACTACGTCCTGGTAACCCGTCTTTCTCGCGAGCTTCCTCGACCACTTTCTGAATAAGCTCTACCGAAAAGTTTCAGTAGCTGGTTGTTGTGGCTTTTTAAACCCCTTTCATGCACAGGCGTGCTTTGCAGCATAACAGTTATGCCTACACAAATGCCCACCTGCCAATTGCCTATCCAAGTTAGTCGGCTTCAAAAGCATGCTTGATCGAACCACAATACTGGGCGTCGTCAAATCACAACCCCATCATCCGCACACAGATTGCTGGATCACTACTATGACTATGACCTTGGCGGCGCACGTATTCATATTTGGCCACATCCGTTTACTCCGACAGTCTTACGATTATCCTTACGATTATCACCCGAACAACGATAACAGTTTTTAAGATCTGGCACTATTGCGACTCTACGGCAGTTAGCAATTTCACCCAGTACCAGAGCCTGCCAATATAGGCCGCAGCCTATCTGCTACACCTACCGCCCTCTAGTACTCATCCTTTTACACTTTCTCAGTATGAGTCCCCAATCTAGATGCGGTTGTCTCACTGCTTCATCTGGCAATGAGGCTGCGTTCTCTGTGGACTCCAGGATATACCTGGTCCGTGCTTCCCTTGGCCCATCACAAGTGATTGGCCACTACCAGACCATATCAATTACCACAAGGAACTAACCGAAGGTGCCGCCCAATAACCAGTGTACGGCGTCTCCCTGACGGTACTGGGGATGCAATACCCAGTCTAATGGCCTGTCCGTAGGTCACCGGTAATCCTCAAACGAGCCTGTCACCTGCGCACACTAACCGTCTTAATCGGTTGAATTTAAGCAAAAGCTCCAACGTACTGGCAATACTATTGTGATCTCTGTTCGTTCTGCCCACCAGCCAGCTTATTATGCCCGCGAGGGTCATCCGGTTCTATGTAGCGTTTACACTTTACCTGCACCAAGATGCCCTTCCGAACTTCAAGGTCTCGGCTTGCTCCCGCGGATTTTGAACGTTTGAAACGTCAATGCTGCAATGTAAGAGTCGTTCCCGGTAACCAGTCTGCTGGAACCACATTTTAAACGGGTACAACCTGTATATATTCTTGGTGACGGACAGCGCTTTCACTGGTCGGCTCGTCATGCACGAGTTCATGAAGTCTGAACGGTTGGCCTAGCTGTACAATTAATTGCACTTATTTCAAGGAGTTGCAGAGGACAACAATGTGACTTTAATCGTGACCGGACTTACTCTGTAGGCGAGTGCAGCCTGCGTGGTCCTCGAGTGTGACGTTCTGTTTTGTTGGTTTGACTGAGGATGGATATAAAGGAAACACGAAATTATCATCATTTGTCCCCTCAAAAGAATTTGCAGGCCTGCAGAATCCAGTTCTGTCTGATGTTTTTGCTCAACAATACGGCACAGTGTGCCGACTTTCAGCAGAATTTCATCTTCCGGTTTTTGTTATCATATGCAGAAATTGAGGCGCGAAAACCCAGGTTTTGTGACACACGCATGTCCGCTCAGTAGCTGCTTCCAAGTGCGCAATTCGTGCGAAATGAGGTTTGTTTACCTTGACAACGGCGTTAACTTGCTAGGAGACCAAAATCTTTGGCTTATAGTGCACAGGCAGCCTTCCAACAACAGGAAGCAGGTTGATAAAAAAGTGCTTTATCATATTAATCAGCTGACGCGTGACTATGGAGTGCGCGCCACCCGTGACACCGGTCATAGCATGTTATCTGGCGGCCACATATTTCTTCATACGGTTTTGTACAATACGAGAATGTACCTGTCCTATAAAACAAAAATACACCCAGGACGCAATAAATTAGGTCCTTTGTACCTGAATATGGGAGGAAAGAGCGCAGTCAAGATAATCTTTTAGTAGCGCTTTCAGAGCTTGGTCGTGGTCCTTGTGCACCCTGTATGGTGGAACATTGCACCATCTTATAAATGTTCTATCTGGCGACCAACTTTTCTGTAATCTGTTTAGCTGTTTTTTATATCGCGTGATTAGGAATCTCTATTCTTTAGCATTCTCGATTACTTAAATGGTAAAGCAGTTGTGTTTCCGATACACAAACGGTGGTTGTAAAAAGTGCGGCATACTGGTGAGTGATTTCACCCCGGTGTGAGCTTTCAACTCCAACAACCTGATCGATTTCAGAGTCAAGTCTGTTGACTCACTGGTAAACGTAAGTCACTGTAACAACTACAACAACTGAACTATTACCGATCCTGTAAAGCTGCGCGACACAACTGAGGACAACAACCGCAACCAAGCCTGCGCTCATCTTTCAGTGACGGTTAAGACCTTGAGGTTTTTTCCTTTGTCCTTTCGCAGCTCATAAATTAGGCGACTCATTTTCTTGTATAACATGGAGTAAACGAAATACAGGAGGCTCACTTCTTCTTCCGTAAATCTACAGGAGAGTGCGGTCTGATTTCGACGATTTCAAAAAGGGTGTTAATTGCACCACCCTGACCAGAGACGTTTGCATCCGCGAATATACTTGCGCCCGGGAATAAACTAACAAACAGTAAACTAACTTTTCGGTAACCCATTGATGATGGCAAAAAACTGCGATGATACACAGAACAGCTTTGAATGTGGTCCCATTCCTTTTAATTGGCCTAAATTTCACCTCTTCTTGTAACATTGACGGAGTGCTTGGGCTCGCGTGCTGCTACGATTCCACACGTTGTGCTAGTTGTAACATAGTTACTGAAGGTATAATGGTTCTAGATAGTCCAAATGAGAATAGTTTTAAAATGACAGCGTGCTTGTGTTAATAAGCCTCCTAGATTGTATTTAACCAGAAAAACCAAAGCTCTCAAAACCTGAGGAATGCTGCAAACATGTGTGCAAGGGACTCCTTGAAAAATGAAGACCTGGCTTAGTGTGATCATCAGTGACATGTAGCGACTGGGTCTTAAGTAATCTACGGGATCTGTCTGAAGGACCGACACTAGAGTCCAATGTCATGATCAGGCAAGGCAAATGTGGGTGTATTTGTCGCTTTGGCTTTTGTTTAGTTAGCTCGGCTATTGCCTTACACTAATACATCAGCTTTTCGCGTGCCACCTGGATTATTCACGGAAGATTTCGGGTCAAACAGTGAAAAGCCAAGCAACATCTGTGGCGATACTTTCGTACATCTCAGGCGCTGAACATTTTGCCGGACGCCAGGGACCAAACCGCATTATTTCTCGTCATAGCGCTGCGCGCATTGACAGCCCAGCACATCTTTTATGTTGCTTGTTGGTCACACAAAATCTTTGAAGTTGGGCGGTCTCATGTCATAATCTACAATGTACTAGTAGGCTAATCGCGGCACCCGTGTGAAAGATATCTGGGCATACACACGGTAGAGCGCACGCTGTTAAACTATCGGCCACATGAGCCAACCTCCCACAAAAACCTAGTGCCGCGGCTAAAAACGGGATGAAACACTCGCGTGTCATACTGGGAGCAACGTAACTGCCGCAAACCATGGAATTTTGATTGATTAGATCGAATTAAAGAATGAACCTTATAATTTTTAAATTATACGAGCAGCATTCTGAGTAAGAAGCGTACAATGTCAACCAATCGTCCGCCATAGCATGTTGGTGCAGCGGAGTGATGGTAAAACTGACACGTGGGCTACGTCAACTTTTCTCGTTGCAATCTTCTACCCTGGTAAATCAATGGCCAGATTTTTTCACACGACTTTGACTTTTCCTCTTTGACACTTTTTATTGTCATTTAGAAGGCGACAGTAGAGCACAAGCCTTACGAAAGACGGCCGCAGCAATCGCATTTTTCCTCATGCACACTAAGGTTTGCAGGTCGCACTCACTAGCGAACGATACCCGAAAGCGTCAGTCAGTGAATTTTTGACGAAGGTAACCAAGAGGTAGACGCGAACGTGTAGGTGGCGGTGATTTTACGGGGGGAAACGCAGCTAAGCTTAATACGCAAATTTAAATGGCGTTCAAGCGGATAAACAAATAGTTGGAAGGATGGACGGCTTAAATGCAGAAAACCTTCACAATAGGAAGGTGGCGAGCACCGAGTCTCCAGGGGGCTTTCAAAAATACATTATTAACTAACTCAGCGGTCATTTAAAGCACAAAAGTGACAGTTCAACACGAAGGTAACTAAACCTTTGCTTACAACCGATTTTTGCTTTCTGGGTGTACAGCAAAGTTTGTTTCCGGGTACTTGAAAAAAAATTGATTTTCTTTAATCCTTCTTTTCGCACAATTATCGGAAATAGTCACTGAAGAGGTTCAATGAGGGAAACCTAACTCAAGCAGTTGTCTTCAGGAGTGCAGACACGTCTTCCAGCGCCAACCCGGCTTTGCGCATGAAACAGGCTCTGTTAGTGAATCATCCGTGTCTCACGCGAGCTACTACGAGATCTCCGTAAAATGTCTCCTAATTTATTTGCAACTGCTCACTCGAATCTCTTTCAATCAAACCAGATTTTCGTACCCCACTTTCAATGTGTTTTCAAACCGGTTCGGACTTCGCTTCCAGGTAAACTCAACTTGAACGTCCTTGCCTTCTGGTCCTTGGATAAACTAACCACCAAGAATGCCGGCTTGCGCGTGAGCCGAACGCTGTCGATTGCCACGACCAATCGAAATCAGATTGGCTTTGGCACACTACAGTTCCGCAGATTGAAGAACTTTTACAAAACTTTACGGATGATGAAGACGGACAAGCTCTACAAATATAGTTGCGAAAGACCGTTATATGCGGATTTGTAGGTCTGCCATTTCTTGATGGGCTTTATGAGCGTAGAGAATAAGCCGGGCGCTAGCGACTTTATGAATGTGTGGCCATGGTCAATAAATCCGGATGACGCCCAGCAATTCTCCTAGTTGATAAGCGCTTGTTCCTCGAGGGCACTAGAATGGTCGGGTTTCTCAGTTTTCCATAGAAATAATTGGCACCATTTGGTATACTACCCTGGATCCATCAAAACAATGCAACCAAAAACCAAAAAAAGGCTTCTTCAGCACGGGAGTTCCTTATTCCTTCAGACGGCCGGATACCTAGCGTCATTCAAACAGAACATAGACTCTGTAAGACATACAGCATGTACCCGCGGAAAAGACCAGGACCCGTGATGTCCCCTTTGCCCCCAAGTTCAAGCGACGCTTTTGGTGGGGAGACCCCCAACGGAGCTATCTAAAACAGTTGTCTCGGCAGCGGATCTTTGCTGAAAACCTGCACTATCGTCAGCTCAATAAATATCGAGTTTTGCACCGGCACCGATGTGCCAGACTCTGCACTCATTGTCCGTCAGTCCTGATGCGACTCCGCTACTCAAGTGATTCTGTAACGGCTGATTCACTAATTCACTTACCTTATCCCTGGGTTGACAAGAGGTCGATTCCCAAAAGGATGGTTACTGTGATCCCGACGCGGACGCCTATATAGTTCGTAGCCCCAAATTTGATCCCACCGATCCATCCTCGGAAAGATTTACCCTTCCTGCTGAACCTCATGTGTCCAAAGGAAGTCTGAGTGACAACAGCTTATCACATGTAAACGTCTTCCCGTCAAAGTTGGACGCAACTAAAAAATCAAGATCCTGTCACCATTACAGTAAATTTCGTACGGCACCACGTTACAAAAAAACAGCTGATTAATTTCAATGCCACCGAGTAGCTCTTGACCAGCAGCAACAAAATAACGAGCTTATGGCGGAAAATGCTATCGTGTCACAATTCAGGCTATCAGCATATGCTGCTATGTACGCAGGCGCATAGCGTGCCAATATTCGGATTTTCATCACTTACCCAAAACCAAAACCTCAGGTGATTTAGATCTCAACTAGCATTCTTCTCGAAGTACACTCTCCCCGATATTTTTTTCATTACTTAGCTAAGTTCGGCGTCCGTTTTGAGGCGTCAAGCATACTGGATCAACTACTTCCTCAGGCCACTGATGTTCTGTATTCATCAGCCTCGGCCATGCCCAGGAAGCAGCTACGTTGCGACCTTGGTTATTCAGAAGTTTATAATGCCAAGTGACTCCAATGGACGTTTCTCTACGAACGCCTGGTCCATATACATCTGGCAGACGTTTCCCCCTAAACAGACCCCCTTAGTCTTTTTGCAGCATTAGCTCCCCGTGGTCACTGAGCTGGATCAGTGGTTATTCCTAATGCAAACGCGTGGCCACAGCTGGTTGCCATCCGGCTTTTTGTCGCCTGGCTGGCAGGTTTTTTCCGGCTGCCAAGTGTGCGGCTCACCATGATGCGGATACAGGATAAAAAACGGTAAATCGAGAGGCCACAATAGGGGAAAAGTGGTCCGCTGCTGGCGCTCAGATGAAAGCAAAGCATTGTCAATTGAAATTATTCAAATTACTTCTTTTCTTCTGTTGTCGTGCTTGCACGATATGGCCCAAACACTAACCTGATTCTCACGCACTTGCTCCTTTTTGTCGTATATATGCTGAACGTTTCAACAATTGGCCCTTTCAGAGGAAAGGGGCATAGTTGTCCCACTACATATTCATCTCTGTTATTGGTGTTTGGGCTGCCCTAGACGTCTCGCAAGATGTTTGTTCGCTATTTTGGATGGTTTGCTTAGTTCCTCTCTCTTCAGTCTCAACCCTGGTTCCGGTGGCCAACAATATACTGATGGATGGTGCTGTCGAACAGAATTGTATTCCTTTACGCAGGCCCCGGACGAAAACAGAGATACTTTTTTCTGAGATGGTACCACCCTAGAGCAACCTTTACTAATCCGCAGTTTTCACGGATTCACGGATTTACGGATCAACGGGTTGATACACAGGATCGAGGCTTTTGCCCAACTTTCCCGGGTCGGTTTTGTTCTTGTCGTTCAGCGGTTGTCGTTCACCTGAAAGGCACAGGCGAAAAGAGGGTGGAGCGCTGCTTTTTAAGTTCTCAGCGCGGGGCAGTATGTTTACCAGCACGGGGACCCGCATAGGAAAGTGTTTAATAGTGCTTTGAACTGGGTTCTAGAAGGAGCGTGGACGACCGCCGGAGGAAGGTTATTCCACGCAGCTACTACACGAAATGAGAAAAAATTTTGCCTGATAAAAGTGTTCGCTCTGAGCTTGAAAATCTTCTTACCATGTCCCCGCCGTGTGTTTGCTGGCTCAACGGTGAAAAACCTGCTGGCCAAACCTTGTTCAAACAGGGCATAAGTAAGAATTAGGTCCCCTCGGAGGCGGCGATACTCGAGGGGAAAGAGG
>SJOL01008653.1:418219-512035 GCA_004794785.1 Opisthorchis felineus
ACATGCCCGTTGTGTTGTTGTCTGCCGCGATCTGGTTGTAACGATTCGATCATGCCTCCATCAACATGCTCTCTACATATCGGGAAATGAAACTTATTATTATTATTAAATCGTATTATGCCCACCGGTTATGACGCTGCCTCTTTTCTACGCAGTCCCCTGTACTCACAACCCTTCAGTCATACTATTATTTTGACTGTAATATTATGATCATGCCTGACGGTATGCCACCCACCAGTTGGG
Organism: Opisthorchis felineus; assembly: GCA_004794785.1. Taxonomy (NCBI): domain Eukaryota; kingdom Metazoa; phylum Platyhelminthes; class Trematoda; order Opisthorchiida; family Opisthorchiidae; genus Opisthorchis; species Opisthorchis felineus. Next base: position 418,463 of record SJOL01008653.1, read on the forward strand.
AATAAACATTATTATTATTATTATTGTGTCAGGCTTGGTAGTTTATGAACGCGCTTAGAAAACTGGGGTCTACAGTACGTGAAGAAATCTTGAAAACGGCGCGAGTCCTCGAAGGCGCGTATTAGTCTGACTAGAAATGCGGTACATGTGAGGCCACTGACGGTATAGACGCCCGAAAAAGACTGCAACGTACATTTCGTACGATTGTGGGTTTTTTTGGAGCAACTAATGTAGCGGACGTCGAGGTGATCTGAGACAGAGAGCTTTCGGGTTTTTTGGAACTGGCGAATACAAAATAGCCGCCCAATGTATGCAGGAGGTAAACAACATTTTACGGGCTGCACTAATGAAGATGCTGGCAAGAAAGTCTATTTTTGCTACAGTCATGCGCCATTTTGTCGGTAAAATCTCAGGGGAGGGGCTTTTTTACTGTTAACAAGGCAATACTTTTACCAAGCTTATTGTTTTTGCCTTGACAGGCGCGTAATATATTCATCTTCATGCTCGGCGAAGGAAATATACCCTGATTTATTGGCTTCACGCTGAGCGTACAGTGAGCCTACAAACGAACCTAAAAAGAGTTCGAAATCAACCGCGGCTCTTCAGGCCGTTCGAAGGCTTGTGTGCGTTGGACTTCAGGGAACGGCAGTACATTCACCACACTACCAAATCTGGCACCCCCGCCACAATCCATGTTTTATGCCAGTAACACTGTACTGGAAACTCGGGCATTTGTACACGAGTGAAATAACGTGCTCCGAATAAGAGTTTGGAGCATGCCGACATGATTAGTCAATCAGGCATAACAGGTGGAAGGAAGTACGTTAATCTCCGAAAGCAAACTCAGACCAGTAACAGGAGATTTGGCAAGCTAATGTGGACAAAAGACTGCATCGCAAGTCTGAAAGCTGATAGATGAAAAACCCCTTGAAAAAGTTTTCGATGTCCGACATTAAGTGGAGTCCCCAAAAAATGTGAGGTGACTGATGGGTTACCCTCAGAAAGCGATTTCCGAGCACTTGACGCCATTAATGAAAAGTGGCCTTGCGGCCGAGCCGATGTCATCGAAATTTGAGCTCCTCACTCGTTTTATCCAGTTCAACGCGCTTTGCCAGCAATTGTATATCTTAGCTACCGGCTGTTCCAGTCCACATATGTTGTGCTTCAGGTGGCTCAGCACAGACTCACAAGGAGAACGAAAGAATGGCCTTAGATAACCTTAATGCCCAACTAAGTGAATCTAAGTGAGGAAGTTTATGCTGTAAACCAATTGCTGCAGTCCAAAGACAATGACAAATTCGGAACCTAACACCTTCTAATACCGACCAGATTATCAGCATGATCCTGCAAAGTGATAAAAGGGACACTGGATGCGGGCTGATTGAGGTTTGGCCGGAATCGGCCAGTCCATCGGGCCCTATGTACAAATGGGGGGGGCAATTGGGGGCACTCAACTCCCATCCACCGGCCCAAGTCCACCACACCCCGACACTTATAGAATCATCTACAGCAGCGCCTATGAGGTGATCCCTAATAACAGGTCCCACGTAAGGTCAAGCATTTGGGTAGAAAAGTGTCATTCATGGGTCAAGTCGACCCCGCCGAGGGCCAGAATACTGTGTATTGCTTCTCGTACGCGGGGCCGTAAACCTCAGTTTTTATGTAAAGGAGCCGGTGAAGAGGAAATCGTCATCCTTACACTAGGCCTGCGCCCCTCCGAGTACAATAACTAAGGCCAAAATATGTTTTGTATCTGCTTTAGAAATGTTCTAGCAGGATTGTTGCACATGGAGCGAGGAAGACGAGCAACAGAGTGATAAACTCGGGTGATGCAAACCATCAAAGTGTCCTTCAGATCGGCGACCACGTAGGACAATCTAGTGAGCGTCACTTGGCTTGACTTGCACGCAGCACACGCTTAAGATGAAGAGACGGTTGAGGAAGAGTATATTACACGAGCAAGTGTGGACCACAGCGGTCAATGCTGGTTACTGTAGGTTCGTATAGCAATAACGTATAATTGACTGCCATATTTGTGACGGGATTATAAAATTTTCGGAGGTACCTCAAAAAAATCCGCCCGAAGCAAGGGTGTGTGCCCCTTCCAAAGAACTGTCATATGAAACACCGGCGGCGAGCTTCTAAGAAGGTGCGTTCATCCCTCGGGACGGGAAATCCTTTCACTTAATCCAGCCCAACTGCTAAAATTGACAAAATTGGAGTTCGTTTTTGGATGGCCGGACGCACAACTAGCAAAATGCTGCGACACGGCTGTTGATGCTCTCAAAATGGAGACAATATAGGAGACAATACAAGGTTGACCAGAGCATTCCGATCGGTCCTTCAAATGATTTGAGGTACAGGTTTATGGAAGAGAGAAATGACGTATCCTCTTGGCCAATGTGACAGATATCCGAAGACTGAAGTGGCGAATGGGCATCTAGTGCGCGTGTATCCATGATAGGACACTCCGAAACCTGCGACGATAAGTGGCGCTGTAGCACAGCCCAGTAAAACCCCTAGGTCAGTCAACTTGAGCAAACGTACAACTTGTCGTCTGAGTACTCATGGTTCTTACCTATAGAATTTACCTATAGAATTATGGGCGCAATCCTGCATTAAACAATAAAACCATCCGGCCACAGCGGTGGTATGCCTCATTTTTTCTGTGAACGGTTGTCCGTGACGCGCCTGTACTCGCGGTAAGGACGGCTTTAGGCGGATTTGTAAAAGCTCGCAAGGAAAAACATTACATATGAGCCATATGTGGACCAACACGGTAGGCGTCAAAAAAGATTTCGTGACATGCAGCTCATTTTAACAGACAGAGGTTAGCTGAACGCAGGATACAAAGTTTCTTGCTACTACGCCCGTCAAGCAGTAAAAAATCATTCAAATCACTGGTTCGTCAGGGGGTTCGGAATTTTGAGGCAAGGTATTTTCTGATCACCGCAGATGGGAAAAATTCTTCGCTGCCACATAGATAGTAATATTCTTCGTGATTCAAGGGCTATCCAGCGGTGTAGAAAGCTTTGCACGGGCTATGCACGCGAACGCACCCTGGTGCGCTTTTGTGTTATGTGGATTCACTTTTAATCGCCATTATATCCAGGGGCGACACATGACGGTCAGAGCCCACCAGCCTTTGGCTTCTCACTCGTATGTGTACCCAGTGTATTTGTTGTACCCATGGGTACTCCAGCTGTTTTCCATCAGGTGAACACTGAATAATGCACCTAAAACACTTGAGGATTGAGCTTGAACTTAAGTTGTTTAAGTCACCATTCCACCAGCGCGCGTTCGCGTGACCTTCAGCGTTTCGTCATGTCGAGTATATTTTTGGTGTCTCACGGAAATCTAAAATCGGACGCTTCTGCAACAGATGTTCAAAATGCGTTGCACGAAAGGTGAGGGTTTCTCACTTTTTCAACTAAACATTTGGCAATTAAGGTTGAAGGACATTTCTCAACAGATAAAAAAAGATGGAGTATCGATGCCTGACGTTCTGCGTCCACTCACCCAGCATTCCATACTACAATGTCTGATTGGCCCCTCGCATCTAGCTTTCCGTTTGGAGGACGGACGTGTTTGTCGGGTAGCTTATTCAGTGCGTTCTGATCGGTCATCCACGAAGCCGGATTTGAAGTATGTTATGTCCGATTTTGGAGATCGTTCTCTTAGGCGAAAGAATACAACCTCCCAGTTTGAGACTTCCGCTGCAGCTCGCGACGCATCTTCTCGAACAGCGAGTGGGCAGTATGGTGTGAGACCGCACCGCTCTCCTTTCAGCGTCCTTAGCCGGACATCTCGAGGTATCAGCTTTTTGCGCGAAATGCAGCGTCAAGGCATATATCTCGCTCGCCCAGTCGCTTCACAGATACCAGCGAGTGAAGTTCCTGAAAGTCTCATTGAGGAGTGTCAGACTGTACTCGAGGTGAGTTTCCATCCTACTCTGATGAATTCCTCAAGTGCGCAGGCCGTAGGCCTAGCAGCACGAAGCTAATTTTCTTATTCACGTCACTGCAAATCATTTCTAATATTATGGGTACTTTTTTTACCATGGACTACCTACCCGCAACTGACCCAAACTGTCGGCACCCACCTTCCCACTCTAATGACCCTAGGACATCGTTTGAACCACATCTCTCGAAGTCCATAAGCCATCGAAAACAATAGCTTGTAAGAACGCCGGGGTTGATTGCCAGTGTATTACCGTCGAATTGCCAGCTTTAGTTTTTGATAGGTTTTGTTTGATTCAAAAACCGGTACCTTAAAAGCACCCATAGAATCGCGCTTTAGGGTCGGTGTGAGGGTGGGGATGGGGGCGAGATGGCTCATTGGTTATAGCGCGAATCTACTGACCGGAAGGTCCGTGGTTCGAACCCGACCTCTGCTTCTCGATTTCCCCTGTCTAGGCGTGGTCCACCTGGCAGTATCCCAGCCCCCGTCCTTCTGGTGGCATGGCAGTTAGGCACCGAAAGGGGGCAACAGCCGAACGTTTTTATTTCTCGAACGCTTTAGAGTCGGTTGATATTTCACAAACAAAAACCGATGAAAATGTTGGAGCCGAAAGTTAGCGGAATACATAGGCGAGCGCTTAGTGATTTTGAATATTCCGTCCTTCAAGTTAGTTGCTCGCAAAACTTTGCCTGGCTATGTGAATGGCATTGTTCTGGTCTTCACAAGATAAAAAGGGATGAGGTTCTGTAGCTGAACTTCGTCGCTTCTTCATTGGTTTGCACCTACAAAATTAGTTAGTGCTGCTGGACGTGCCTAACTGAACACGCCACTTACAATCCAAGAAGGGGTACCCGAGTTTGTGGAGCATTTTACGTATCTTGGAAGTTGTGTTGGTCTCGAATCCGGTGTGGTAGATGAAGTTGGTGTGCTGAAATTTGTGGCTGGCGTCATCCTTGTTAATTTGAGACGGTGACACCGTGGCATTACAAGGCTATTTTATGGAATTTTGTCGTATAGTCACACCATCTCTGTGCGAACAGTGGGCCTGAGACACTTTCAGGCCGTAGACAACCGGTGTCGCACATCTATAACTCATTGGTTTATTCCAGTTTAAAATTGCGTTCGATTGTGCAAAGAAACATCAATCGAAAGATGTGTTGGCTCGGTCACACATTGCACATACTAAAACCAGTGCTATTTCCCATACTTCAGAGTAGCGCAATCAAAGGGATAATAGACTCTTGGCTCGGAAGGTTATGAGAGAGGTAAAGAAAAGTCTGAGTACTATCGGTGTGATCAATTCTCCCGGATTAGGTCCGCGCTTGTCTGGTAACGCTGTTGGTAAAGTGGCTCTGGCCACTTCAATGCGTAGCTACCCAGTTCCCGAACTAACTGGACATGCCATCGCCTCCAATGCTTGACTGTATCTCCCATGCATTCCCATTTTCCGGTGATTGAAAAGGTAGTAGTTGGGACCAACGTACGCTTGGTACATGTTTCATAGCTGATGAACTGAACCAATCCATATCAGTGACGTTCTTGTCAATTTCTGTACAGGTTGTCCAAATGAATGCGCGGAGGTGTGGGCACTCCAAAGTATTTGTCTTGTTTTTCTTACTTTCCTTCCCTTCTTCCTGTTCAACTACTTTTCGACAGTCATCTATGGTTGTAAATGGTTGGAGGTGATCGTCGACATGGCGATGTAACGCATCCAGTGGCGTTGTGTCCCTTCTCCTGTTGTTACTATTTGACCCACTGTTTCTTTTTCCTGTATTTTTAATACTCTTCCTATAGTTAGAGCGCGAATATACTGACCGGAAGGTCCGTGGTTCGAATCCGATCTCTGCCTCTCGACTTCCTCTGTCTAGGCCTGGGCAACTTGGCAGTATCCCAGCCCTCATGCTTACTTCTGGTGGCATGGCAGTTAGGCACCGAAAGGGTGCTATACCTGAACACTGAAACTCTCCCTGTTCAACACCATTCACTTCCATAACCTATGACGACGCGAACCAATGTACGCGGTTCACGATTGTCAAGGTGGACGGAACTGAACAGCGTGGAATGCTGTCGAAAGTTCCCGTAGTTCCCAGCCACTCTTCTGTCTTTGTGTCGCTAGCCATTTGGGTTCACACAGGTCAATTAGAACATCGCGTTGTCACAAACTTTATAGGCTGATCGGTGAACCGTTTTAAATACTAACCGGGATCCCTGGTTAAGGGGTCTTTTTTCGTCATGTTGAATAAGATGACCTTCAGACTCATCATCATCAAAGACAGCAACATCAATGTTGACACTGATGCTTCACTGCCGTACAGACCCAAGCGTTGCAAACGCGGTCTAATGGACCTCGGTCCTTCACTCTTATTTTTGCGAACATTTGTTGATTTGGATTAGTACTCTCTTTTTATCTACTTAGATATCTGTTCTCGACAACTTGCTCCCCAATGGGGCATTTATCCGTTTGAAATCAGCCATTTACGCACCCATCGCTTTATTTTCCCCATAACAGGGTTTTATCTGTTTCACCCTGTCGTGTTTCTGTTTCTTGGAAATGATGCTGAACAGGAAACTGAAATGTCCTTTCTATTTTTAAGGGTAAATCTCGGCAAGTCATAATCAGGGAGTTACAAAACACCAACTTGGACGTGAATATGGCTGTCAACAACCTTTTGTCTCGTGACGATGAAGCTGAACAGTCGAATAGTGTTTCCGGTGATGGCACTAGTGGCCTCGGTGGCCTCGGATCGGGATCTGATGACTGGGATGATGAGTCCATGGATCTACTATCGTTCTTCCAATATCCTGACAGCCATATACTCTTCGATACAGACGCGATGGTTCCAGATGAATTGATGGAGCCTCCAACGTCGCCTCGTCACAGAGGGGAGCTTTCGAGCGACTACGGTTCGATTTCCGTTTTATTCTATCTGGGAATGCTCAGTTTTGCAATGAATGACTTTTATTTCTGAGGGGATTCCAAATCTACCGAAGGGATTTTCTCCTTAGGGCTCAGAATCACCTGGGTGTTCACAATTTTGTTCTCTGTTGCTTTCGTTACTTGCCCTATTAGATGTGGTTCTAACGGCTTTCACTTTCTAGGTGCGGTTTACACCGAATGGTTGTTTTTGTTGCTTCTTGTGCGCCTCTTGTATGTATTTACAGTGGTCGTCTGTCGTGCCACCAAGCTTCCTGCAACAACCTTTTTGGCCCAACCACGTGCTTCCTGTATAACCAACCAGGGAACCCAGCCATTTTATGGGCCGATTTTCGTAGATTCGAAAACATGACGTCGACCTATTGCTGTTTCTGCATCTTTTCCTAGCGTAGCTTCCCTTTGGGAAAAAGTCCCTGTAAACATAGTGTCAGACACCGGATTTTTACTCCTGTCAAACGACATGTATCTGTACGTTTACTCTCGTGAGCCTAGTAAGTGGTAAAAGGTCTGTATGCCTCAACACGTGTCTGAAATTCTGCAAATGTATTGTTGGTTTCATAAAAAACGTGTGTACGCCACTGATTCCTGTTCAGGGTCATATGAGAAAGTGCCTTCAGTTAAGTACAGTCATTTTCCTTAAGTCCTCGTCCAGGAGGTCGCGGTGAGCCAACAGAGGCTAATTTGGCGACCAGTGCTTATAGACACCTTCACTATGTTGTTCGTTGATTCCTCCCGGGGGAAGCGTTCTCAACATAACCAAGTGCTCGCAAACAAGGGCCGCAAGAACGCTAGTGACATGGCACCCTTGAGACGAACCCTGACGATTAGTGCCGCATTACTGTAACACTCTTAGGACAAGTATGTCCTTTACCGAACATCGACGAAATTCGTTGCTCACATGTACACACACTCCCCTTTTCCGGTGATCAAAATTGTAGCAGCTGGAACCAATGTGCTTATGGTGCACGGTTTATGGCTGGTAAATTGAATTAAATTGATTGGTACTTCCAAAGCAATGGTGATCGCACATGGTCGGTAGTTTCTTTTCCCAACCACCTTGAAAATGACTCCATTGAGAGAGAAAGGGTGTACTGCCCGGCCAGTCTAGTTCCTCCACGTTACGCTTTGTGAGGAGAACCCCAATCTAAAACGACGGATAGAAGCCATCAGCTTGTCACTAGCATCCTCTGTGCGTTTCTTACAATCACGAATCGGTGCTATGCTGTCTGCGTATTGTAGGTCGCGGTGTATTACTACTCTGGTAGTAGCTCAACATTCTTGTGAAAAAAACATCTGAGATTTTCACGAGGACGTTATCCATAGAGCAAATAAAAACGGAGATATTTGGCAGCTCTGTCGGACCCCCTTGAAATGGTTTCATTCGTGAATAGTTTGCCGCACGCTCGAACTTACCGAAATATTGCGACTTTCGGTTGTCGACAGATTTCAACGAACTCCGTTTTTCGTGAGACAGCTCTGCAATATACTCCATCCGACATCAAAAACACCTGTAGTGTCAGGACCAACAGAGTCGGTGTCCGTTGTGCGTGGCACTTCCCGTTTTTTCCAGTTCTCCTAATGATTCGAAATAGCCTTCGTGAGTTCTCAGCAGCGAATACTGCTCCCACCTCTGCCGCACGGTCCGATCACTACACCTCAGGTTCTGTGTTTAAGGAAGCGCATTTGTAGGCTGAGCAGCCAGGTTGTGTTCATGGCGGGCAGTAATAGACTGTTAAAAATGGAGCAGTTCGAGACACCGTCCGAGTAGTAGAGCCACATACTTGAATATTTGCAATTTTGGAGTCATACTGGATGTGACCAGTGGTTTGTGGTGTCACCACGAGAGTTGTCCTTTAAACTTGAAGTTTGTCCGTCTTGGTATGTCTTCAGCAGTCGTGGTTATGCCAGATAAAGTCATCCAATTCGTTTTTTGGGGCGTTCCCCGAAGCAAACAGTAATTCGTGCGCATACGGGGACTTCAATCGAAGAATGTGTCCAGCATCAGAAGCTGCGTTGGTTAGGCCATGCATTGCGCATGCCGAAGAGGGCGCTGTTTTCCGAGCCCAATTCAGTATGGCGGGAGCAGAGAGATGGTCAATTTTTCACCTGGCAGGGGGTATGAAAGAGATTACGAAAAGCCTGGGTACTGTCGGTGCTACTCACATTCCAGCGTGGGGACCGCGTGATTCTCACTGTACAAGATATGGCTGCTAATCTATGTCTTTGGTGCTCTCGTCATTTCCTTTCCAGATTGCCTGGATGAGTGTCTGGAGGTGTAGGCACCTTCGACTGATTGTGGTAGAGTAGCACTAAGTCCCTTCCCCCTCCATTTAATTATTATATTCAGAATAAGGCTTTCAAATAAATCATGGTTCTACGGCAGCGAAGCATCAGTGTTGAGCACTGATGTCATGCTGTCGATGATGACATGATACTGATGGTCGTGCGCATACCAAGGTATGGTTAAAGTCCATAAGTTCGGCAGTCATACACACATCGCCATCGGCAATTTGATCCGGTGTGCCGTGTTCTTGTTCGCAGTTGATTTGAGGATACAGTGCGACATTGCGGTGAAAAGTGTGGCGGAAACTGGTGCTATATGGAAATTCTCCATTATCCATATACAGTTTTATCAGATGGTCTCCACTATCACTGCGTTGAACATCAAAAGTGTGGAACTTCCAGGTTGATCTACTTACGTTTGAGCCGTTCATATCCCCGGTTGTTATTACAGCACCAGTGTTATGGACTTTACGGATAAACGGCTTTAGCTAGAAGTAAAATACGTTTTTCACGGATTCCAGGCTGACGGTTGGGGCATTTGTGCATCCTTATGTCACTAGAAGCCTAGAATACATCTTTGAGTCTAACAGCGCACACCATCCACTTAAGCAAAGTGCAGGGTCTGAGTGCTGTTCCGAAAGGCTCTAGTGTGATAGCTCAGTTTACTCAGAAATCATACACCGAAAGAACAATGTTGGCGACCCATTCGTTTTTTGTTGCATAGTTTCCTATCCCATCTCGTCAACGAATCTTTTGGTTAAGGTCACTTAAAACTTGGCTGTGGCTGCTCATCTCAGTTAGACGATAACGCGGCTGGCTTAATTATCACATCCTGTGTTCATTCAGCTGCTGTTTGCATCTGCTTCCTTCAGTGATTTTATGAATTTTCATCGGTTTTCTATCATGTTATAGAATGTGGCTTTCTCAGTGACCGCCGAAAACGTCGCCGCATGGAATCTCAGCTTTCCAGTCGCAACAACGAGTCGGTTACTGCTCGTTCAGGAGAGTCGGGCCGCACCTCTGTTTTGGATTCCGTAAGTTTTCGTGTTCTGTTCGCATGCAGAGATAACTCTCAACCGTGCCTTGCTGGGTGTTCATTCTCTTTTCGAGACAAGGTGAATTGATTGCTTCACTCTTTCCTTTTTCAGACTGGCTTTGAAAGCGGTTGTTCGACGCCGGCAAGACAAGCCATACAGCTTGGTGACCAGTTGGAGTTTTGGCCTAGTTCAGACAATCATGAATTGGATTTACAGTTTTCCCAAATTGTGGCCCTCCACTCAGAGCTTGTTGGTTTGAGTACTACCGGCGAGCTCCACCAGTGGCGTTGGGCAGATACCCGCCCGTTTTCGGCGACGGCTAATCTTAATTCTCACTCCAACAAAAAGGTTTGTACCTGAAAGTATATTTGAAGATGTTTTAAATTACTTGTTCTCTGTTACGCACTTTGTTCATTGCTCTCAATTCCCTACCCAATCATCCTTATTACTGATAGTAACTACATTGGTGCATATCGATGCTTCGTTGCCATGGCATCTGTTTATTTAAGCAGAATATCACTTAAAAATCGCTTTTTGAAAATCCTAACAGAGGAGGAAGATGACCTAATGCCAACCTACCAGTGACTTCCCTGGATGAACCCATTTCTAAATACACACTCGGGCACCATGGCTAGAAACTGGCAACAAAACGCTCTCGGATCCCGATACCCTCAATTTCCTTGTGCTCGTGAAATGTGTATGACGACCAATGTCCCCTCAGAAGGAAATATATTGAACTTTTCCAACTGACCGTGACCAAAACGAAACGTTTTCGGAGCTTTCTACGTTCGACTAACAAAACGTCCTTTACCGACAGGTGCTTCCAACAGCTTTTGTCGGGATATGCTAGAATTGCTCACTTTGGAGGTCCAACTCTTCAGTGGCTTTATGTTAGTCCGACTAGTAGGGAATGTCCAGTGTGCTGGCGCGATGTGCCTGCATAGTGATCACCATCACCCTGGCCGTTACTAGCAAGTATTCCATGTGTTAGCTGTGGTCGAATAAAAGCGACAATGTAGTGTTTTATAATCGTGTTGTTCAGTTCTATCTTCTTCAGTACCTTCGGTCCTTAATGCGACGTTTACACATCGCTACGGTGCTGAAGCATCGATCCAGTCAAACGGAGACCGCTATTATCCCGAGGCAGTATGACAACAGTGCTGGCGAAACACCATTTTCACACCTGATGGTGTTTCTCCGTCAAAGCAGTTACTCCATAACTCCATCACTTCGTGCTTTATCAGACGAACAGAACAATTTAACGTCATTAAATTGATTGGGCCGTCGCCTCCAGTGCTTGACCGTCATTTGCTTATTCTCCTCGCTGAACGAAACTGCACCTATCTGGAACATCTGTACTTTAGTACATGATTTACGGTTAAATAGCTGACCAACTGGCTCACTGACCTTTTTTCTCATGACTTGATCGGTAGAACTAGGTCAACGGCAAAAGGCATTGTCATCGTGATACTTCTTCGGATGTCTACTCTGCTTCGGGAAGCAGGTGCTATCCGTTCGGTCCCAGGTGTTTGCTGTCGACGGAGGGGGAATTAATGGGAAAATCCCGTACCACGAAAATGGTCTCTAAAAGAGGTCTCTTAAGAAGTTGTGTATCGCCAACTTCAATGTTGCAGCATTTTAGTCGAGAATACTTCGTTTGCACAGCTATCTATGTGAGGCTGAATCAGCTTCACCCACGAAATCCAGTCATAATTGTCTGGTCCCACAGAACATTGTCTCGTGACCCCCTGTTTTGTGCCTCACAGCCTTTGCAACAGTAGCAATGAAACATCTCTCTCTGGGTCTGGTGGAACACAATCAGAACCAGCTATTGACAGTGTGGACTTGTCCGCCCCCACGGGTAGTATTTTGGTACGTTTGTTCCCTCTAAGGCTTTTCAATGGCATGAGCGGGTACCACATTCTTCTCTTCAGGGTAGTGACGACCGATTGGATCTAATATGGCATTATTGTCAGAACGAATTACAACGCAAATTTCGTTACTCCTTTTTCCTCCTCAAACAGACTTCCGAAAGCACCGCACTCGTGGATAATTGGTCCTTACCCACCCGCGTTGATTCAACCTCACGACAGACAGTTCAGTACTATCATCCACGAGTTCCTACTTTAGGTCTTCTGGACGAACGCATAGTGCGTTTGTCTGGTTGGGCTACACGTGCAACTGTTCTGACGGCGTCTGGGAAGTTGGCAACCTGGATTGACGAGAGCCTCCTGCGTTTGTTGCCCGTGAGCACCACTCAATCAAACTCTGTCTCAAAGCTGTTAAGTTTTGAACACCGGGCTACAGCCTTTCATGAACTGCGGGACGAAACCATTGTCGAACTTCATACGGCACCATTGATAACTGTTGTTCGTTGTCACTCTGGAGCGGCATACTGGTGGTGAGTTCTAAATTCTGTTGGGAACAGTTCCATGTCGCGTTCATATTTGGTGATATCTTCCGACCTAACAACAACATTTTCTGTGTATTTACTCCTTCAGGGGCATCTACCCTCCCTATCTAAGGCAGCGTACCATTGAAAAATCTAGACAACATAGATCAACTGTATCTCGAAGCGGCAACACTGGTACCAAACCGATGAGGCAGTCTGCTTCCAATCGATCTAACACCGATGCAGCAGGTCCGGTTTTTCAAACTCACTTCCGTCCAACATCTCTGGAAGTGGTACCTGGGGCATTCGTTCGCATGAAAAGTGCACCTATTTTCCACGCTGGCGCCGTGGGATTCACAGTAGTGGGTGGAGTCCCGAAGGTAAAAATTTATTATCCATGATACCAGTTCCCATCCAGGTTGAGTTAATGTTTGGAGTCGTTTTTTCTTTTTACTGTAAGGTTTTATCTGAGTGAATTGATATGGCTGTATGTCAGTGAAGTATGATGTGGGGCAATCAGGCAGCACAGAACCCAAGTTAAGACTAGCGCTCGACATGCTGAGAACACTGTTGGTTGATGGTCATACGAATTTGAGCAACCACTCTACCGCCAATCAGCAGGGCTTTTCGCTGCAGGCGAACTCGGGCTTCGATTGTACGATTATTTGCTTCAGTCAGTACTGCAATCAACGACTTTTAACAAATATAGATTGAGTGACCTCAAGCGCTGCAGAACAATTAGATAGCTTGTAAACCACAAGCGCACATATTTGAACGTCCAATGAAGCTTGACAAAAGCTAAAGATAGTACTGTTTATAACGTATTAAAAGCCCTCGGTTTTGCACCAATAAACTGACATGCCCCTTGAGTGAACCGAATCTTTTTAATCGATTTCCGGAAACGAAAAACCTGTTATCACACCAGTGTTGCTGTGTGATGATGGATCAGGGATATTGGTTACTCTTCTTTCTAGTGGTTGTCAGGGTAACCTGCGTAAGTTGGTCGCGCATAGGACTGTCGGATGCAAGGGGTATCACGGTCCAGACAGATCTCTTAGGAAGCTATCCGGACAAAACGAGATGTTTTCTGACCAACAAATCCACAGTGTCTCCATTCTCGACTTCGTGTCCATCGTCATCACCATCACCATCATTGGCAGCAACACTGACGCATAACTACCCCCCAACCATATCAATTTATTTAGATGAGTTCCCATAATGAAGACAATTGCAAACTCGTAAGAGAACGGCGCCTATTACCAACTTGCCACAAACGTCCGAAGTGCCCAAAATTGTACTTTCAATTTTTGGGCTTCGGGATTTCATTATTGCCCACAATGAAGACAACAAGCGAAACAGTGTAAATGACAAAGATGTGGCAAGTATATCAGCAAGGTGATAATGATTTATTCTTCAATTTCCAAATGAGCTGTCTCCTACTCCTTTTCAGCGCTTCTTAATCTTGACTCTACAGTTTTTGTATTTTGTTCTACGAGGTCGGTACGTTGCTTGAAGACGCCTGGAGAATAACTGATGTATGTCGATTTCGTGTCAATCCCGCCCAAGGAGCTCCTTCGAGTGTACAGCAACTAGATGGTGTATCTGGTCAGACCACACCTGTTACTACCGATGATCCGGTTCAGCATGCTCTTACATGTCCTCACGCCTTAGCTGCCGCTAGCGCGAGCCCCTACGCTACACAGTCGACAGGCGCATCGAACATGGCCTTCGCTACTGCCGCATCTCCAAATCCTTCCTTATCAGAGCCACAAACCTCATTCCAGGAAATGCCACCACCACCGTCCCCTGCTTCGTCAACTTGTAGTGACCAGTCCGGACCTGTGCGTGTTAGTCCAGGAACTTTCAGTACGTTCGATCTGGTAGTTTCGTGCTCTCGAATCCATTTTTTCTTCGCAATCAATCTTATCCTCTTTTATCCCCTACTTTTGTTAGAGAGGAAGAAGATATCCAGCACCTCCAGTGATCGGGGGGATCGTGGCGCCAGTGACAATGAAAGCAGCAGTCGAAGCGCCCGAGGACGTTCCGCCGATCGGGAACTCATCAGCTATATATCGTCAAGCGCCAGACGCCAGGCCAGTTCAGTTGAAGCTGGCAACGACTTGGTCCATAAAATACAACAGACTGCTGTGACAGTCGAGGAGGATTGGTGTCTCAGTGACGTCATATTTGTGGAGGATGGTCGTACACAGCCTGTTGGAATTGTTTTAAAAGTCGATGGCAATATCGCAGCGGTCCGTTTTCTGAAGGTAAATAGTGATATCCTTCTGCTTGCTAAATAAAACCAAGAAATAAAGATATCCAATTCATTTAGGGCCCAGCTCCTATTCTTTTCTGTGAAGTCAACCCGGTTTACTGTCCATTGTGTCGTCACCTCTCAACCACATATTTAGCATGTTGATGCTCCGTTCTAATCCATGGCCTGTTTAGGTCCTCGTTATACATGTGCTATCGAAATTCAGTGACATAATTACCTAGATACGCTTATATCCACGAGTTTCCCAGTCGGGGGCCTCACTTGCCTAATCTGTGCTACAACAAAAACCTTTTTTCAACCACAGGATCAGGAACGAGCTTGTCTTGCTTCCAACTGTCCCTACTCACCGGTGTGCAGCCTCGTCCATAGCATCATCAACACCGGATCTCAGAACCACGCTTCGTCGACCAACAATAGTCCGGCGCTACCGCTGGTTTCGCCCATATCCACCGCAGCTTTTCCTGACCCGATGGCATGGGTCAACGTAAGTGTTTTTGATATCCAGTGTTTTATGGAAATCGTCTTTAGATGATCGTCGTTGATGTCATATGGCCGTATTGCGGCACCCACCTACCACCTCGCAGCTTTTTAGCTTTTTATCTACGTTTGAGTGCCCTGGCGGTATGCTAGTCCGCCTACAATCACGAATTTTAAATCTGGAATGCTTGCATAGTGCATCAGTTACCGCGTTGTGCCGTCAACTAGGTCGCCTTATGTGTGTTCAAGTGAGAAAATTTCTATCGGGATACGTGGTAACTCTTGATGTCCATTCTTGGTTACTGTTTTTCCTCTTCGTTCCTTGCCCCTGGGTTTAATCAAATGCCTTTGTTGTTGACAGGCTACTTTGATTTCTCGCAACACTTGTCTGAAAATTTTTTGCCCTAGTTTAGGTAGAATTCTATCAGACTCGTCTACCTACTGAAATCGGGAGATAAAGTATAGCGTGAAATGATTCCTCGGTCGTCGTTTGTCTAAGTAAAAAGGTCTATGGTACACGTTTCCCTTTTCAGGATTGTCGACTTCTACGCAAAGATGACCTGGCCGTCGTAAAATACGCTGACTCCTCCCGCGTGCCTGAATTCGTACAGAAAACACCCAGGCGACTCTTCGCCTGCCCTCATATTCCCCGAAGTTCATCGGATTCGAAATCTGCATCTGCTAGATCATTGCCCCCTGTTTCCACGCAGCCCAAGGTGCTTACGATTGCGCCTGAAAATAATCGTGTTCATGTAATTGCTGAATATTCAATTGGCAATGGTCAACAGCAACTGGTGTATCACATTTACAACTTATCTGGAAGATTGGTTGCCCATCACAAGCTCCACTTGCCGATTTCTGGAATTCAGGCAACATCGGAACTATCTGAACCCATCGTCAATTTGACATGCCCTGCCGAGGTGAGCTGGCATCTCTATGCAGTGGAGTGTTTTCATTTCATCCCAGGAAAATGCTGAACGGATGCTTTTATTTTGGTTTTGCCACCTCTTCGGCTTTTTATATGCAAATATGATTAATAACTTGTTCAAGTAGCTAGCATAGTTTATTTGACTTTTTGTATTCTTGTTTGGTTCCGTGTTTTGAGTTGTGGATTGTGTTTTCTCACCCAGCCTCCGTTCTTGCTGCGCGATTCGACTGGACTTGTCTACCCGTTCATTCCTCCAAACCGATCTGGTGGGAATCACGAAGCTGTTTGCCGAAATTCGTTGCTCGACTTACCACCAGTGCAGTGTGCTGCCTTCTCCTGGCTTCACCTTGGACGGCATTTGGGTTCTTCGGGACGACAGGGTTCTAAGGTGCAGCCTGAGCAACAACTATCCTCAGGTTGTTTACTGGGTCTCATCGTAGTTCGGGATCTTACTTTGATGCAACATGTGCTTCGCGCAAACGACAGTCAAGTCGAACGTTTGGTGAGTTCGCGATTACCGTAATTTCTATCTGTACTGGCACGAGAGATTCTGTCTGCTGGCTTTAGCGAATGCTGGAGCTGTCTGTTGGCTTCTGTTCAAATCCAAATTCGTACCATTGGCTTGTTTTAGCGCTTTCTGCACCCAACCGTTTAGTCTCTCGTGTTTGCTTGCAAGCGACTGGACCCATGATTCATTGGGTACTGGCCATATATTATTTGTCAGACAGCCTCGCGTAGGTGACACTAGATTTTTTGTAAAGTACTCCCCTACAGAACCCCTTGGGCTGTGTACAATTCGTAATTGAGATGTCTCCAAAACAACCGGTGACTTAGACCTTCAATCTAGCAAGTAAAACGCCTTCTTCGACTCCTTTAGGTCGGTCTGCAGAGTGAGGACCAATACCTGTGGATACTTTTTTATTTTGGAGGATCAGCAATGTTAAAACATTAACTTCTTGGTGCAAACTCAAGAAACTAGATAAGCCATCGTTGATGCAATTGTTGGTTAAATCTTCCTTCTTGCTTATTGACGACTGTCAAAACTTTTAGTTGTCTACCGACTGTGAAATGTCGGCGGAAGTTAACAGGCGATTGGCCTCGGAACTGGTGGACGGTCAGCGTAACTTACTACACATGGCCGTGACGATGTGTACGCCACTTTCCAACCGCGAAACCAGTCCTGAGTGGAATACAAAGCTGGAATCCATCTTGGCTGAAACCGTCGTTTTCCCTCCTCTTACCAATATACCCACACCGAAAGGTCATGACCCTGGCAAGCACTCCCCGGTTTCCTCCAACGTTACTTTGGCGCGACCAACGTTCTGGTAAGTACGCTGAGGCGCTGTTGGAACTAACACCGTTACAACAGACTTCCTTGATCTTGAGAGGTCCACTGCAGTGGGGTCCCACCGTATATTGATTCATTACCCTCCCCCTCCAGGTTGCCATGTAGCTTCTTAACTAGTTTATTTCAATGCCCGGTGTGCTTATTCTAACAGTGTTACCCGTGCTTTTTTCAGGTCTTCGATGGCTCGGTCTACGAATAACTCCGGCTCCCTCAGTATGCACGAGCTCTTCATTCGGTCATCGATCGCTGCTGCTGCAGTTGCCGCCGCAGCATCGGCTTCCGGCACTACAGTAGGTAACTCACGTAATGAGGACCGCGAACCCCGTCCACAGGTGGCCAACGGCACCAATTTTTGGCATCTTCCACCTGTCCGCAAGGACGAGCTAACACGTCGTGTTGCGTCGTATAGGATTGTGCGCCTACTGCTTGAGAGCTGTCAACTTCGTCCTCATCTGTTGAGTTTACTCACCGCACGCAATACTGAGAACTTGACGCCTTTCATGCTCGCTATCAAATATCGAGCCTATCATGTGGCGTGGTTCTTGTATAGAACCATACAGGTGAGTTCTGGTTCCACTTGTCTACTGTAAGATGGATGTTCGCGTCATCGTCATATAGTACACAGGATTTGTGGCGTTTCGTCAGTCTCTTCCCACCATTCGTTTATCTGTTGTAATTTATTTACTGTACACAGCGTTTCTACAGTTCACCCATTCGTCTTCACTCAGTGATTTGGCATCTGCTTTCGAGTTGCCTATCGCCCCGAATTACGCCGATGGACTCCGGCGCGCAATGGCTAGGGTCACATGCAGTTTGCGCGTGTGCAGCCAACTGATCTAAACCCGAGGGAATAAGACCGGAGAGTGAACAAATGTCGCATGTCCAAGCTAGAGGTCCATGATTGTCACTTCAAATGGGTACACCTGAACAGTTGAGCCTCATAGTACGTGCAAAAGGTCATCTGGTGGCCCTCGCCACTTATGAGACGCATCCTCGGTATGCACATGGCCAGTTAGTGCCAGTGATCGTTCAGCTAAGTCTACAACGGTGGTCACAGAGACAGCCCTTGCTGTCCTCCGGGTGGATACCATCACTCCGACCAATAGGAGACTTCACTGTTTCCTCAGTGAGTGACCATGGTTCTGGTTTCCGACTAGTCCGTTTGTTTCCACTTCTCAATTATTTTGTATGCATTGCGCTATACTTCACTACCACAGTGTAGCCTCTGTTTAGGAAGTCCCGTTCACTGCCTCCTCGTGGCAGAAGCGTTTTCACCAAATTGAAAGGACGCAAACCTGTTGATGGTCCGTCGGTGGTCCATCTAGGGGAGCTGGTTAAACCCTGATTGCATGCCAACGACGGCAAGAACATAAATCAGCTCTGGTAGATTTGGCGGATGAGATTACTTTAGGAATCCATGCCGCGGTTGCCCATCATCTGTTCTTCGCATGTTCCATGCTGCCTTGCAGCTTGCAATTAGTTGTACAAAGGCTAGAGGTGCACATCCAATCAAAAGTTTGGTGGCTCTGGGGACGTCACCCGTAACAAATCCCCATGTAATTCCAATGATAATGTCTCTAACATGAATGGAATTATATTTTATATTGTACTTGACTACATTAACGTTTCATGCATCTATAATAAATCACCTGCTCTTACACTGAAAATTCTACGGCAGTGGAGCGTCAGTGTCCACATCGAAGTTGCTGTTTCTGATGATCATGATAATGGCTGAAGATTCGAGTGCTAAGTCTACAACGAGGCGAGATTCGTTCACTCATGCACTCTTGTGCCAGTATGCCGAATCTGTTAGTGCACAGCTTGACGATTTCTCACTTCTAGAATCGGTCTTTCATTGATTGTTCAGTTCCATTTCAGTTTTCTGAGTTTCGCCGGTTTTCACGGATGCACTGTCGCTTGTTGTGTTCACTAGATTTTATGACACTGGTTTTCTGGAAGCCAATTTGTAGGACCCTGTCCTCAGAAGCCAGATTCGCGGATGGAGTATATTATCATACGTTGATCTTTATCTACCAGACTTAATCTGTATGTCCGTTCTTTGTCATATTTTGTGTTCCTTAACTTAGTACATGGGACTGACACTTTGATCTCAGGTCCACTGCAAACTAATATCGTTATTATTATTGTTTCTAGTCGTTTATTACCTCTACTTCGGAGTCTGGGGAATTCTCATCGGCGCCTTACAAGGAATTCCTGTTTCCTTATGATTCACATCCGGACGATTCCCCTCTGTTTTTGCTGTGTTATAACGACACTTGTAGCTTCACATGGACTGGCCCTGAACATATCCGACAGGTTGGTTGTCCCCCTGATCATGCATCGGTATCTTTCCACTACCTCTTTATACTTTCGTGCTTTGTGTAGACAATGGTGATCACTAATACTTACTGTCGCTGTTCTTGTCGCGGCTAATTCGGTTATGTACAGTGCACTTATATTCTCACCTCAGTGCTTCTTTCCTATATGCGATGTTCTTAATGCCCGCTGGGAGTTATCACAGTTTCAACGTTAGTGCGACAAACACTTTCAACTCGGGTTGTGGTATCACCAGCCCGATCTATTCTAGTCAGCTTCAGTCGTTGGCGGATCTTAGTCAGTTATGATAAGGATGACCACAGCCCGTATATCTGCCATATTTTCAATGGAATAGGTGTCAAATTGAAGAGGATGGAAAGATTAGGTTGGTTACAACGGTCCAGAGCTGTCTGCTTCTGATGACGAACAAATAGCCCAGAAACTTCTGTCATTCTAGTTTGTTCCAGAAAGTTCACTGAGTTCCTTACCTATTTTGTGCTAGTGGTACCCTTTCCAGTGTGACGGAATTTAATCACGCTAACGCTTGCCAAATAGAGGAAAATTGCGGCTCCGTATATGCGCGTATTTACCACCACGAGCGGTAGTAGATCAGGATATTGTTTGTCGGCACACAGAATGTTTAAGCGATTCCTGCATGTTACATGAATGTGTGGAATCACAGGGAATGGCATACCACCTATATAGTCAGTATGGGCACAACAATTCAAAAGAACAGTATGGCGGACGCTTTTGCCAGCTAAGCAGCTCCAACTACAACCTACCCTAGGTGCTTAATGTGGTCGCCTTAGATCAGCCAATGCTGATATGTTTTCCAGAAACCGAATGTGCGATTAAGGGGAGCGCTTCCCCTTAGGAAACGAACTTTGGAATTTCTGTAAGCCAGAATGCAACAAATAAATGAAGTTGATTTTTCCCGGTTTTAATGTTTCATACTTTTCGTGCTTTATCAGGATATCTTCGAATGTCGAACATGCGGCCTAATGGATTCACTCTGTTGTTGCACTGAATGTGCTCGTGTATGCCATCGGGGTCACGACTGTCGGCTCAAGCGGACGTCCCCGACAGCTTATTGCGATTGTTGGGAGAAATGTCGTTGTCAAAGCCTAATTGCTGGAGCTCAGGCACCTCGTCATGAGCTGTTTTATCGTCTGCTCAACGATACTAATTTGATTAGCGTTATCAACTCGAAAAATGAACACTTGCTGCTATTCCTGGTCAAATGTGTGGAGAGACAGCTGCGTGAGCAAAAACAGCATCGCCCATCCAGACGTCACATCACTTCACTGGCCTCCCGACCCTCTACCGGTGCCACTGGATCGGCCACTTCAACGGCGCCCTCCGTACCAGTTACGCAGCCATCCGGTTGGGATTTGTCAGGAAATATTCAGAGCAACCCGACGCCAGAGGAACCTGAGCATGATCTGGATCCTCCGAGGTTTGTACGCGATGCATTGGAACTGGTTCTGGACTGTCCCAAGGCAGTCGAGAACATTTTGTTAATGGATATACATCCACATTATGAGGAGAGTTCCCGGCGGACAACGGCATCAGCTACACTAGATGAAGAAAACGTAAGTTTTTACACAACGGTTTTTCTCGTGATTTGTGATCAGTTAAGACATTTGTCGCGTAACATCTGCTGTCGCTGAACGAGCTTGTTGATGGAAACAACCCACTCACGCTCCGTTTGTGTTCGGGTGGTTAACCTCACTCCTGCACATGGCTACAGGCGGAGGCAACACTGATGAGTGGATTTCATTGAATAGTTGATGGACCGAACCACAAGCCGTTGGAAATGTCTTCCAAGCTGACTAGTTCACGTAGCGTTCAACACCCGCCTTCGGCCCGTAGCTACCAGCTCTCAGCCGCTTTCACCAAGTGTTTCATAACTCTTAGCAATTTCAAAGAGGCAATAAACCTTCGGAACATCCCATCTAAGATGCAAACAGGCCTAATTTCCGGTTAATTATTTCCATCCCCCTGTAAACAAGAGGGTAACCTACCTAGAAAAATTTGTTGACTCTATTTAGAGTGGAGAACACATCCGTAGAATTAAAAAGAATCGTTCAGCTGTAACACCCTTTCGGTGCCTACCTACCATGCCACCCAAAGGAAGCACGAGGGCTGGGATACTGCCCGGTTGCCCAAGCCTAGACAGCGGGAGTCGAGATGCAGAGGTCGGGTCCGAACCACGGACCTTCCGGTCAGTAAATTCGCGGTCTAACCACTGAGCCATCTTGAACCCGTAGAATTGGGTCTCAGCAATTATCCAAACCTCCAAAGGTGGACATTGTGTGACAGCCTGATAGCTGCTGCATCTGGCGTGCTCCTTGGTCTGGCCTTTCGCAGGTTAGTTGTGTACAGAAATCCGCTAAAATCACTCTGGGCCTTTCGAAATTTTATGTCCAAGGATGCATGGTGTGAACGAAAATAGACGCCTGGAGAGGGACTCGAATCACTGATCTAGAAATTGAAAGTGAGATTTGCGGGATCTAGCAATTTACACCAAGTTCCTTAAGGATATATGGGTGATATTGCCGTCAGGCCCACTCACGAATGACACTCACAGATAACTGTTATTCTATTGTGCAGGGATGGGACAAATCAGCCGTGAAGTTCAGGTGCAAAAGCGGGGAGTCTGCGTGTCTCCGACAACTCACTCGGTAAAGCACTCGTCCGGTAGCTCAGCGGTGCGGATGCATCCCCAGACTTCTCTTTTCTTTTATGCCAAGTGTACTTGGATTACCAAATTCCCATCTGCTATCCAACAAACTGGGTTTTGCTTCGTAAGAGGTTATATGAATCGCATTTTACTGCCCGACAGATTCTGAAACAGTGACGCTAATTACGGCAGTTAACCGTGATCTTCCTTAACTGTGTTGATCATCGGGCACCATGGCAATGTCTTTGGTACCAAGGTATTTCCATAATTTCACCTCCAATCGCAGTTGCATGATGGCCTTTGATAATCTCATACAGTGTCAGATAAGCTTTTTTCTATTCTCCTTTCCCTTCGTTATCGAGATGATCATGTGAGACTCCCTCTTAGCTCCTGCGAGTTCGAAGCGCTCCCAGGGCGTTCGCACACAGATATCCATCACGCGATATAGCTGTCTTTGAATCTTCCCCATCGAAATGCAAACAGTAATAAGTGTATTTCGACAATTACACTCATTTGCAAATCAATTTGGTTTTCACGGGAGACTCAAGTGAGTCGAAGAGTTTTCAGCAACCTTGTGAGTAGTTTCCTTCATGAAAGTAATAAGTGTAATTTTGTCGCGCGCGTCATACCTTGAAAGTGTCAATCTGGGTAGTTGCACCGATCTTGGTGGTGTAGCCAAAGACAATGCTATCCAGATCGGGAGGACCAGGGCAGCTTTTACCAGCCTGCAGCGTTTGTGATCTAGACGTTGCATTAGCTTGTCTGTCAAGGGTCGAGTCGGGCTAGAAGCCTGATAACTTCGAGATGCCAAATTGAAAAAATTCCAGCGTATTACCATCGGTGTCTTTAGAGTATTGCCCGAGTCTGGGGATGATATCGGATCAGCAATGCTGAACTCTCCCGCACGGTCTTCGGAGGAAACACGATAGATGAGCTGATGCTACTTCATGGACTGCTCCGGTTTGGTCACGTGCTTTGAATGCCAGTCGATCGACTTCCTCGAAGAGCCCTCTTCGCACAATCTTGTGGACAATAGAAACGAAGAAGGACAGGGTCCAGCAGTGACTTGGCAGTGAAGTACGAAAGTCAGCAAACTCTCCTGTGCTGGTTTTCCTGGATGGGGAGCTCGAGACGGGACGCGTCAGCGGTCAGATGCATTGTCAGGCGTGGTCTAATCTTACGCCCAATAGAGCGCATGCATCCAAGTTATCACCAACGCATAGCTTCCCCTCCCGATGGTCCAAATACTAAGCCAAATGCCTTCGTGGGTTCACCCACTAACGATATCAGTCACTGTCTCCACTGCGTGGCCATCCACTTCCATACTCTAGGTTATCGGCCAACGTAACTCTATCAACTATTTAAACTGTTCATGTACACGGCTTGTAGTTGTTAATGATTCTTCGAGACCACTTTGCTTTCATCCCACTAGCTTACCATCCAAGCCGTGGAGAGATCTCACATTTCATCTTGAGCAATCCACCATTCTCATAGTAACCGAGCACATTGCAAATAGGGGTAGCGTTCCCATAAATAGGCCACCAACTAAAAAAAGCACTGGCTTTGTTTTGCGTTGTATGTACCCAGTGAAGCAAGTCTCCAGGGAAGAAATATTGAATACCAAGTAGGGGTATGTCCGCTTGGGAAAACTATGCTAAAACGAAACATGGATATAAATTGTGCATTATCGAACATCGCACCTTCTGTCCCGATGGCCGCTAACCAAATAAAGTTCCATGTTGGTTGCCCGGTAATGCCGGTCTGAGACGAAGTGGATAGGTTTCATGCGCAACGGTTCACATTAGTGTAAAATACAGATTGCATATGCTCTTTAGCTCATTCGCTTAAAAGACCACCAGTTGAACCGAATGACGGATGTAGTTGGATAGGAGGTAGGATATGCTTAGATACCGTGTCCCTACTGAGGCAGTTCTTTGACTTAGCGGAATGTGTTCAGTGACCTTCGTTTGAATGAGTGGGCCGTCCGCTAGTCTTACGGTAATTTTAAGGATAAGCCATGATCTAGTTAGCTTCCCTAAGATTGAGATGCCCCTCATTGGATCTAAAGTTTTCTGATTATGATGCATCGAATCGAGTTAATGTGTAGTGGCAAGCACTTCCAAATATTAAGCATCACCGTACAATACATCCGAAAAGTCTGGTTGCTTGAATCCTGGATTTGAAGTTTAACCATGTATCGAAATAGCTGTAGCTCGGATGCACTTGACAGTTTCGGAGCTCGGTGAGTTGGTGAGTGCTCAAGACGCGAAACCTTCTGGTTGATAAGACCGGAAGCGCATGTCGCGCTTTTATCTTCAGAGGGCATGAATCTGTTATAATTTTCCCGTTATACCTATGAGTTTTCTTCCCTTGAATTATCTCTCCATTTGCGGCATTTTCAGATACTGTTCACACAAGGCAGTGCTGCGCAGTTGGACGAATTTGTGTTCACTTTGGTTTGTAAATGTCCTTCTGAGCTTGTGGATATTTTACTTACCACAATCAATCGCCAAATGGCCTCAGATGTTTCCTCCAACGGACCGGTTGTCGACAGGCTCGTATCGATGGACACGGAGTTTTTTGAATTTGGAACTCATCTTCCTGGACTTTCGAATCGCCTGTTTTCAGGGCAATCGAATGGAAGAATGCGGCAGGCCGCAGGTCGGTTCGTTCGCGCTGTTGCTAGGATCTATACGGGTCTGTCATTGGAGCTTACGGCTGATCATAAGAAGAAGAAAAGGTAATTTTTACGAACCACTTTTTAATGGCACTGACTCAAGCCATTTTGATCGAGTATACGCGTATTGCATTTAAACTGCTTACTGATAGCTACCTCAACATATTTAAACCTCGCTTGCTGGTCGGTTAGGTATACCTCCATTTATCATATGTTCTTCCGGATGCTTCTGTTCGTTGTTCATGGGATTGAGTCTTACTGACCTCGTTGGGAATAGTCCGTTTGTTGAACACCCCGCTTCGCGTTTGGCGGTAATATTTTCACCGTCGTATTGAAGATCTGAGCAAGGTATCACCTGAACGAGCTTCCCCGTTTTTCACAGACAGTGCTCCTTTTTTGGTACCTGGCTTAAGGTACAGCTACTTAGTACCTAGGTTTTGAGGGTAACGGTACATCGGCGTGATGCTGTGTTCCTGGAAGTTTACCAAAAAGGACCTTGTTTCCCTCCGGGGAAATCTCGTTTATAAATGGCATTGTTGGTCGCTCTTTGAGTGCTTCATTAGATGTTCAGATGCGCCCACTATCTGACTAGCTCTGTGGCGCTCGGAATCGGCCTTTCGATGTTTGCAGTACTTACCAAACGGAGCAATACCGACTTGATAATCGAAGCTCGAGTTTATCTTTAGTGAAAAGCTCATTTGGTTGACTAGGGGACGGTTTCTCAAATCTGTATCACTATTGGCCAACAGCATCTAAACCGTCACTCAGAAAAACAAACCGGAATAATCACCTACCAAACTCAAAAGATCTGATTCACATTGCAACCGTTAATGTCCGTACTCTATGTCAAATTGGAGAACAGGCATCTCTTGCTGAAACCTTGCTCTCCCTATCTGTCGATATATGCTATGTCTCCGAAACACGCATACTTCGGTCGTGCACCTGAAGCCGCTTAGGACGAGCTCAGATGTTCCACATTTCACTCTTCGGGTATCCGGTCATCCTGACGCAATCTGATATCTACGATGTAGGAGTTGCACTCAGCCTCAAGGCTGAAACACCTTACTGGACTGGATCCCAGTAAACAGTCGTCTTCGCGCTAAGCGGTTGTCTCAATTAAGATCAATGCGGTAAACGGTGTCTCTTTGTCTTATCAGCGTGCGCCCCGACAGACTTCAGTTCTGAGACTGATAAGGACGGTTTTTTAATATCTGTCGCGACTGCTTCTGTCAGGAAGACGGATATAGTAATCCTGACAGGTGATATGAATGCCCAAGTTGGACGACTAAGTCCAGAAGGTTAGGTGGAGTCGATGCTGAGCATATGGATAATGGGGAGCGACTGCTTCAGTTGTGTGCAGATCATCATCTGTTCCTGGCCAGTACGAACTTCCAACACAAACACATATCGAGTTACTTGGAGGCCACCTACCACAAGACAGTCGTGGACTCATTCAGACCATGTGGCTATCAGTTACCGATGGAGAGCCTTAGTTGAGCATTGTCGTTCCTTCTGGTGTTCCTTCATACCATTGTGCGGGCCCAGCTATAACTAAGCTTTCCGTCAGCATTAGGCGTGCGAAAGCAAAGCACTTTCATTCATCAGCTCCGGCAAGTTTCAGTAACTGAAGAGTATCCAGCTGACCCAGCTAGAAGGCTGCTAGAAGCGCATAGTGGTGCAGATGAAGATTGCTTGGAAGCTGAATAGAAGCGGGTTAAAGAAGCTATGCTCTCAGCTTTCAGAACAGCCTGTCCAAGCCATCCTACTAGACCAAATGAACACTAGATATCGTCGAGATCGGTTGATTTTATTGCGGCCAGAAAGGCCTTACCAGCGACTGGCCACTGTGATGACGCACGCAGATGCCTCAATCAGGAGCTTGGAGAACGACAGAAAACGCTGATGGATTTCGAAGGCCCGATCGATGGGGAAAGCTTTCGCTGCAGGCAACAGCCGCACCCTATTTCAGCTGACTCGATCAACTGGTCAACAGAAGACGCGTCAGTGAAACAATATGCGAAGAAGGTGGAACAGCAATTGACTCCCTGAATCGTCGTCCTGAGCGACTTCAAAGAACAGTTCAGCTGGTCTCCTTCAACGCAACCGCTGAAAGAACACAGCGGGCCTTGATGGAACATCGACACCTCCTCGCCATTAACAATAAAAACCCAGCGTGAGATATCAATCCCCAAGCACAACAAGACGCCTGGCGCGGATGGTCTGTACCCAGCACTCTTCAACTAAGGCGGTGAGGTCCTGGTGTACAGTCTGACAACCATACTGCATAAGATTTGGAACGCAAACAGAATACCACCCGGATGGGGCTCCTCGACCGTCATTCCAGTCTTCAAAAAGGGTGCAAGAACTTCAGACGAAAACCATCGTGGCATCAGCCTGGTATAGGTTGCATCTAAGGTGCTCTCTGGCATCATTTTGCGCAGGTGGATCGATTATCGGAAGAGAGATTCGTGGAAATCAAGCTGCGTTTCGCCCTGACCGAGGATGCATCGACCTTTACCTTGAGAAAAACTCTTGAACAGTGCCACTGATTCAGTCGTCCAACTTTGGTTGTTTCTCTTGACCTGAAAACTGCTTTTTATTCTGTCGATCGTCAGAAACTTTGGCGGTATCTGGCGATCAAAGGTATCCCTTCCAAATTTATATCCCTTATGAGAGCATTCGTGCGAACTCCTGTGGGTGTGTACGAGTATACGGAAAGCTTTCGTCTGAGTTCACTACGTCCAGTGGTGTAAGACAGGACTGCCCTCTCTCACCTTTCCTCTTCATCTTCGTTATTGATGTGCTGCTTGGAATTTCTCTGCGTGCCTCCGAAACCTCTTGAATCGAAATGCTCCTGGGACGTTCCCTCACAGACATTGAGTATGCGGACGATGTTGCTCTTCTTGGTTCAGATTCTTCAAAAATGCAAACCATTTTGAATAACCTGAATAACGCTGGCGCACGGTTTGACATGCGTTCCACACCTGTAAAGTGTAAAGTGCTGCTACAAGACTGGGTGGGATCAAACCCAAACCTCATGTTTGCGGACGAGTCAGTGTATGTGGTAGATAAATTTGCTTACCTGAGCAGCCGTATAGGTTCCGGTCAACTGGCTGGAGATGAGATTTCTTCTCGGATCTGGAAAGCCAGGGCAGCTTTTGTCAACCTCCGTCACCTATGGCGCCGACGTGGCCTGAGTTTGTCTGTAAGGGGCAGAGTATACACTACGGTGGTGCGGTCCATACTGCTTTATGGATCAGAGACATGGCCTCTACGCTCAGAGGATATGTGGAAATGTCAGTGTTTGACCATCGGTGTCTGGGAAGCATTGGTCGAGTCTGGTGGGAACATCGGATTAGTAATGCTAAGGCAAGCGAGATGGTTTTAGGGATAAGGAACTCTCCCGCGATAGATGAACTACTAACGCTTCATGGGTTACGCTGGTTAGGATATGTACTCCGGAGGCCAGAAGACCGTTTGTCTCGCAGAGCTCTTTTCGCTTGGCCCTGTGCTGTGTGGAAGTGACCGAGAGGTAGACAGTGTATGATCTGCCAACGAAGTATGGAAACACTAACCAGTAAACTGAGTCGCGTCGACAACTGCCGCCTCCCTGGTTGGGGACCCGGGGACTCAACTCAACAATGGTTAATGACACTGGCAGAAATGGTTCAATCGCGCAGTCAGTGCCGTTTATGCATCAAAGGTATCGCCTTCAATACGTTGCTACTCGAACTAACCAAATATTCAATCGCTGTATATCCAACTCTCCCACTTTCCGGTGATCGAAAGTGTAGCAGCTGGAACCATTGCGCCTATGGCACGCGATTTATAGCTGATAACTTGAAAATTGTAGAGCACTGGTCTCACGGTTTGGCATGGGCTTCACACCTGCAAAGTTCAACGTGCTGCTGCAAGACTGGGTGGTTTCCAACCCTAACATTATGCCTGCAAATGAACCAGTTGAGGTAGTAAACGATTTTATCTACCTGGGCAGCTGTATCAGTCATGGTGGTCTCGCCAAAGATGATATTTCCATCCGGATTGGGAAGGCCAGTGCAGCTTTCGTGAACCTACGTCACCTGTGGTGTAGGCGTGAAATCAGTTTATCGGTCAAGAGTCGAGTTTACAATGCTGCTGTGCACTCCATATTATTATACGGGTCAGAAACCTGGCCGTTGCGCGCTAAGGACATCAAAATCTTCCGGTTTCTGACCATCGATGTATTCGGAGCATTGCTTGAGTCTGGTGGGAACACCGAATCAGTAGTGCTGAAGTAAGTCGAATAGTTTTCGGAAGAAATAAGTCGTCCGTAATGGATGAACTGATCATACTCCATAGGTTGCGTTGGCTTGATCACATGCTGCGTATGCCAGTCGACCGACCTCCTCGAAGTGCTCTTTTTACACAGCCACGCGGAGAGAGTAAACGAACCAGGGGAGGTCAAACAGTGACTTGACAGCGAAGTATGAAAGCCATTACCAGCAAACTCAGTTGCACTGGCCACTGTCGTCTCCATGGGTGGGGACCCCGGGACGACAAACATTAATGGCTAGAGACATTGTCAGACATGGTCCAGTCGCGCCTTCAATGGCGCTTGTGCATCCAGGCTATCGCCTTCAATGCACAGCTCCCCTCCAGACCTCCTTATTGAAAAGTCCACTGATACCCCTATATTTAC
The DNA here is from genome assembly GCA_004794785.1 of Opisthorchis felineus. Taxonomy (NCBI): domain Eukaryota; kingdom Metazoa; phylum Platyhelminthes; class Trematoda; order Opisthorchiida; family Opisthorchiidae; genus Opisthorchis; species Opisthorchis felineus. The sequence goes on from SJOL01008653.1 coordinate 448,452, forward strand.
GCATCAGTTATATCGGCTACCGCCCCCAATGCGCAGTCATCCACCCCATCTCCCCAATTCGTCGATGAACGAAACTGTAGCAGTTGGAATCACCATATGGCAATTACGCGGTTTTTATAGCTGATGATAATGATATTGATGAGAGGATTATCTCACCTTAGTTTATTTTTCTCCTGGTAACCCCACACGTGACCGTTCTGGGTATATCGACAGTTATTCATGTATACAACCACGAGGGAAGAAAGCCTAGTAGAATTTGAAATGAAAAGGGAAAGGTAGGGACCAATTGCCTCATGTCCTTCAGGAAAATGATCAAGGTTAAGAACAGCACATATCAGCATCATATCGAAGTAGGGCGTCATCAACGGGATCGAAGCCACCCAGCGATATTCATTTTTTGTACCAAACCAAAATACGTTACCTTGAGCAAGGGAGTATAGCTTGCCGCCAGTTACTAGGAGGTAACACCCATGCAATATACTCCACTTTTTCAGCTTCAGACCCAAGCCATGAATCACGACAGACGAACGATTTGCTTCCATTGGTGATCCTGTCAAAAGAGCATCTCCTTGTAATGTAGAGTCCTTCGAAGACCATGGAGCCTGTTCGTGTACTTAGGAACTGAACTGATTTAAGCTTTAAGTCCTTTATTTCTTGATGTGTTACGGATAGAAAGTCTATCACATTGATACATAATGTATCCTTCACGCTTCTTGTTCACTTCAGTCGTCTCTTGCTAACGCAACCAGCCCCACTAGACGTATGCCGACATATTTTCAGTCTCTTGGCCCCTGTAACGCTCGCGGAACTGCCTACTATTGCAATGGGCTTGTTAACACCTCTGCGAACTGGAACCCTACGTCCAAGTGTGACTTTTTCCCTCGTCACGCAATCGGGAGATGCGATACAGGTAAGCGGCTAACTCGTCTATAGTCTTCTTATAGCTTCTTTACACTCTCTAGTTATAAAAATAAACTCCATTTATCGGATTTTTTAGTTCAGACAGCAATAAGCGCTGAGTACTATAGTTGCAAGTGAACTGTTTTTGACATGCTTCGCTTGGTTTCTTTGAGTGTGTGCAAACTAAAAGTGATGCTTTATCCTTGCTAAAGATCATTTCTTGGACGTTTTACAGTATGCGCGTCACCAGAGTTCCGAATCGTTCGCATCGCTTTTTAATCCTTTTGAATGAGGCAATCGGTCGGAATGTTTATCAGTGCCACGTGCAGTGTGTGGATACATGTGGAGCGCGCGTGCCATTCCGTGATGGGCCTTTAACGGGCTAAGTCCTAGGAAGCACATGCTATATTTATTTCGGCGTTAAGTGCCACACGTTATATTTCACGACAACATGATCCAGAGGGATGTGCAGTTCAGTTCTTGCTGGCAACGGACGTTGCAGTGGACTCCTTAGAGAAGTGGCCTTTTGGAGTTTTCTCAATAAATATTTATTGTATACCGGAATACCTCAATTGCTATACCCTAATTAGCGTTATCTAACTAAATGATTCATTCCGGCCAAACCTAGTCCTACTCAGGTTTCAGTTAGATCTGTCGTATCCAGGCGGCCTTCAACCCTCAATGTATCCGCTGATCTAGGTACTGCGCCACTGACATGTATGCGAAGAGCATGAAATCTGTGGAACAAGCAGATCGAATTCTTGTTCCTTCAATTTGGAACTGTGGCTTAGAACATCCAATCTCATTAGATCAGTTTTGAGGTGCAGTGTGTGGTGCTAAATGCTGACAAAATAAGGGTTAGAAACCTGGTTTGAGTAGCAGGGGTATAGCGCTCAGAGCAAAACTAGACTATGCAACAACTTGTGGGTTATGCGGGGTTTGTGCTTATCTGCACTACACGGTTAAGCAGCGGTGTTGCACTGGTGTTTACATCAGTGATGATACTAACGCGTAGAATTGGAATTATGTTACGTCCGGGGTAATGTTTTGTCTTCAAACTATGTTCTTTATGCACCTCTTACACGGCTAAATAACTGCACTTATTCCAACGGACATTAAATAATCTTTTGAGCACTTCATGCATAATCCCTTCACATTATATGCCAAAAATGCACTTAGGTCGCTTTACACTGCTCTATTTTAACTGGCTTCGGGTTGTGTGCGTTGCTTGGCCTCCGCTGAGGACCTGCTTCGGCCCAGCAGCTTCATTTCGTACTTTCAAATTCTTGTTTTTAGAGTCTACCAGAGTGGGTCCTTTATTTGCATCATTTGCTCTTTATTCGTCTACAAAAGCACGCAAGATTTCATCGGTGCTGTATCCCCCGGAAGTCGAGTGCACGAACGGTTCAACTGCCTTTCGAGGACCCACGTGTTTTGGCGATGCCAGACAACATGAACTTTTTCATCCAGGCTCTATGGCAGCAAAATGCTGTTTTCACCTATTTTTGCCAAGTCTGATCGTACTCCCAGATCGCGCTGCGCAGCCAAGTCCACGAACACGCTTGTAAACATCGTAGCTAAGTGGCACGACGAGAAAGTGGGCAGTAGCCTGGATTGGGGTGTTCGCCATTACTAGGTGTGTTCGAAGGACCTGAACTTAAAAGTACATGTCTGCTTTCCATAGATTGCAAGAATATTCACCGGCTATCGTTTCAAATCACTTTACGAACGCGCTACCAGTTTACACGTACATACCCATTTTCGGTGGTTACTCTGCGTTTCTTTTCGTAAATAGCGTAGGTTTACATTTGATTGGCTGCTTGAAGCTGCTCGATATTTGGATGGCAGCTATACGACGGGCACTTTTCGCACTCGCTCTATTAAATTTGACGACTGACCTCGAATTTCGCAATTGAGAGCCATTTTTCAGCTTTCCTTTGTTGCAAAGTCTATATTACTAGTGTTACTCTTATTTTTTCAGGGCCTCGAGCATTTGTTTGTCTCGGAAAGAAACACTTCAACGCGACGCCAGCTTCTTGAGGCTACCGATTTATCTCGTTCCGCTGACACTGTATCTCTTCCCTTGGGTGCCGCAGAATGGCATAATCGTCTCGTTCGCAGTGTCGACGATAGGCGGGTATGTGTTTACCTGGTGTTTATATCCGATTACGATCACACGTATTGAGATGCACCGAAATAATGTTTGCGGCCGTGGTCTGATGTTCCTTTAACAAACAACATAACCAGTACATTTGTCAGTGGAGGTACCAGCACTCAGGATGGATCACTGTTTTGTTGGTCTGTTAAAGTGCCTTATTCGACTTGGCGAATTCTGTTCAGGTTATAACTGGGATGTCTATTTTAAACCCCGATTTCCATTTGTGCACATTGTGCTGCCTGCACCTGACATATTGCTTTCGGGCCAACGGATCGAAATTTGCGCGTAGCGCAGCAACCCATCATTAGCGAGTGCATTGACAAGAACTGTCTCTTCTGCGAGATCCAGTCGCATGTGCCGGAAATCCCTCGCTTATGTTTTCTCACAAAAGCCAAAACTCAACCATCTATTTTTCGCTCCCTTTGACGACGCAGTGGACTTTTCAGTCATCCCATGGATGCAGTGCGGTTTTACTGGAACCAGTAACTCAACCATGTGCCGTCAACGGCACATGACTAATCCGGGCGTTGTCTACGCAGTAGAACGAAATCGAATAGCTGTGTTCAGTGATATATATTTCCCTGTTTGACGTCATTGCCCAATTTAATCACACCCGACTGTATAACTTAAAATACTATCATTGCCACCCTGTATACAGGCAAGGGGTGAGATGCCTGAGTGGTTAGGGCGTGAATTTTCTGACCGGATGGTTCGTGCTTCGAACCCGACTTCTGCATCTCGACTCCCGCTGTCTAGGCTTAGGTAACCTGGCAGTATCCCAGCCCTCGTGCTTCCTTTGGGTGGCATGGCAGTTGGGCACCGAAAGGGTGCTATAGCTGGACGGTTTTTTTGTATGAAGCGGACGCTGACATAATTACTGATATTGACTATTTGCATAACAATCGAGTATCAATAGCCACTAGTAAAGCGATCATCACATCGTTCGAACTGCTTTAGATTCAAGCAAATAGCTTCTAGCGTTTCCGCTTCGATGGATCTTGGGGCAGGTGGCAGACAGTGAAAAAGCTTAGACTACTGGACTGTTTACAAAAGACCTTTGGATAATTGAGTGTGATTCATATGTGGGGTTGTCACCTAAGCTGTTGCACTTTTCAACCTCAGCTATGATACTACTGCATAGCATGTCACTCATGCTGCGCGCAATCACCTGTTCGGTAATCTCACCTCCACTCTTGCATACAAGTTGCACACTGTATGTCAGGACCACCAAGTTACTGTTCACTTATTAGCAACTTTGCTCATGACCGAATGAGTTTGGTGAAAAAATTGTTTTTAATGACCGTCCAGTATTCCGTAGTAGGTGGTGCCTGTTGCTCATCTGTCTTAATTTTAGGTTAAGTGTCGAACACTTACGCTCTTTGCGATCACTACGTGTCATTAATCAGACGAGGAATAGGTGTTCCTTTATTCCCTATCACTGACGTGTTTTCAGACAAAGCATTATCCCCGGTAAGCATGTAGTCAAAGCAAATTTATGAAATACAGATCTGTTCGATTTCTGTCCGTAATTTCGTTTGAAGGTTCATTTGGGAGAAATATGGAGGACAACCAGGAGCAGGTCATCTGGTAACTTGTAGGATCTACACTTTGAAGGAAGTCGGCTTATTGGTACTCAGTTTCTGCTTTTTAGCACGTGCAGTTATAGTACCATTTAACGCCCAGTTGCCGAGCCATGTGGAGGGTTGCGATACTGCCGTGCCCCGCAATCACAGTAAAAAAAATTGGTGAATCTCGACTCGACTGCCATTCCGGACGAAGCTAGTTTGTTGATCTCTATCGTATTCTTTGGCGAGGACCTTGGGTTATCGATAGAGGATTGCTTCAAATGGTCCTATGGAGAAACGACACAGGACTTGGTGCTTCTCTTTGCTTTGGATCGCCGACTTTGTATCGCAACCGTGTGCTTTGTTCTGTGCCCTCATCCGTATACCAGATGTAGTGTGATGTGATGTAAAGTTTGTCAGAACATTGATCCGGAAGCTGAACGTGAAAGCCCTTTAGTCGCACAAATCTTCACATAAATCTCGTAATTCTCCACTATGTCAAATGTCAGTCTTCAAACCGACTGTGGCCTCCAAAGCATTACTAACCTCAGTTTAATCCATCTTTATAATCGGTAAGTACATAACGATGTCAACCGAAACCACAGTGCTTAAGTACACCGTTGATGGGTGAACTTGAGATTTTATTTGATGAATTACGTAGCCTGGTCTGGTCCAAAGTATTTTCCCTACTAAAACTAAATGGGCTGACGTTCAGGCGGGTCGGACTTCATTTTTGTGTGATGATCTGTAACCCAACCCAAGGGCTTGGAGTGGTGAACCATATTAGGTTGCTACAGATTGGGCTGGTGGTATATCCTCGGATTGCAGCACAAGCTTGGCTTCGGATTCGGTGGGATCGATCGCTCAGAATGTAAAATGCAGTCTAGTCTATGTCGTTTTAGGGGGCAACTTGGGAAGAAGTACTCTTGAACAAACTGTCATGTCGTGATTTAAGCTCATTTTGTTCTAAAAGAACCAGTGGCAACTGTGGCAGCTCAATGTACCAGTCGTGCATATACATTTAAATGCAGAAAAAGTTACCCGGGAGAAGGAAAGGCCTGTTCCTTGAAAAGCTTTTCTCGCGCAAAAATCTGTGATTTCCATTCCTCTAAGCTCCAACTAGTCGAACTACTTTCCTCTTGATTTCACCTATTTAGACGTGGGTGATCTGGTGTATATGAAAGTGCTACCGGGTTCGTGACGAAGTCTTGTGCACACGATTGATCTGACTGCGGTCTTACCCTCTGTCTGTGGATATCGTGATGATTGTGCCAGCATGCAACGACAACTCGGACACCGACGGTTTTTGGGGTTGCTTTTTTATAGCCTTTGCCACCATTTGAGCGCCATACTTGTGTAATCAAGTCATGCCTATGGCTGGCTGCGTAGTATTTGTTTCTGAGCACAAAGCCCCAACCTTCCCCTATTAATTCAAATCAATCTGGCTTGTCGGCGCGATATTCATTGAGCTATTCGATTTCCCGTCGAAGCCTACTTCTCACACCTTATTACTTTTTAGGAACAATTCGCCGATGCTCATCCACCACTCACACAATCGACTATACCTGTTACGTATTCCGAGCACGTGTCTCTCACTATTCCGGTATCCCACCATACTGTTGTTTCGACTTTGAATGTTGACTTGTCACTGCCAGCGGTTGGCAGCTCTTCCGCTGGTGATATTTCGGAACAACGTGATACGCATTCGGCTGTTCCCGAAACGCGCCCTGTCCCTACTCCGTCACCGCCTATGTCTGCGCCTATTGGGGATCCATCAGTGCTTACCCGCCAAATGCAATCCACCATTTGTGATATCGACAAAGATTCTTGTGCGGTAGATGAAAATGTAATGAATCAGGTAAATTGTAACCATCTCATTTTCGGACGACTTACCTCTCATTGTATCTCGGCTTTCATTCTTAGGTTATTCTGCTAGTTCATTTTCTTAAGAGTTGATATTCGTGCTCTCATTGACTGGGCAAGGTACTGCTCAGTGATGCCCTTACCCACATATGATTCCGTTATTTCCTCCCACTGGTCCACTCTCTTTAGCGTCTTAATTCATCCTAGCCGCTGACCGCGGTGGTTATCGTAGGACATCTTGTATACGCTCTTCTCCAGTAAACCACAGCGACGTCGGCAATCGTTCTAGCTCGGCTCACAAAAACACATTTTACCCTCCTGTCGGTGAGATTTAAAAGCTAGTATACAAAGAAGTCAGACCTTATTAGCAATCAACACGTAACATCACTGATTGACTCTGGACGCTAATTTAGTCACCTCTCTACAACTAGCCAGTCTCATATTTTGTTTCCGTAGAGCTTTTCAGCATAACTGCACTGTTAGGGTGAATATATTCTGTTTTCTGGTAATTGAATATTTTGATTTTTCTTGAAGTGCTTCCTCCAGGTTTCGTTGTTGTCTCTGTACCCCCAATGCAACATCTTATAATCGTCATCATCACTACCAGCAACGTAAATCCCCGTAGTTGAAGATTCCCACCGAAAGATTTGTACATCATTCTTCCAGTAACCTTTTTCATGTTGCAAAGTGCATCAGTGTCCTGCTCGTCATCGGATCTCGAACACGGTGCCTTTTACTCAACGCGCCGATTTTGTTCCCACATACTGCGGCCTGCAGCTGTTTCGTTGAGGTTGTCCCTTACCAAGTTTAGGGTCGAAGCGGTCAACCGATCGGATCGGAAAAACAAGTCCACCTAACAGCGATAACTTTCTCTGTTGAGGATTGTACAGAGTTAATGCGGATGCTCCTGACAGGATGGTGTGTGCACCACTGACATTTCTACTGCTGCTATACAGGTTTGGGTAACCTGGCAGTGTTTTGATCTTTGTGCTTCCACCGTTACAGGACCACGGCTGAGTAATTTGATTTTTTGGCGGGTTTGCTCAGTGGTTAGAGCGCGAATTTACTGGCCGGAAGGTCCGTGGTTCGAGCCCGACCTCTGCATCTCGACTTCCCTTGTCTAGGCTTGGGCAACCGGGCAGTATCCCAGCCCTCGTGCTTACTTTGGGTGGCACGGCAGCTAGGCACCGATAGGGTGTTACAACTGAACGATTATTATTTTTTACTTTGATTTTTGCTTCCCTTCCCTCGCACACCGTGGGATGCTATTGACGTGAATGCACGCATTTTGTCGGGCTGCTTCAAAGTTTTTCGGTTTTTAGTCTTGCAGCTCCTTTTCGCTCTGAATCGACGGACTTCCCGTCCAGGCAACCATGAAAATTGACCACACCCGCGTTAAGCGGGGGTTAATTGTCAGAAATCAGAATGTCCTGTTACAAACAATCGTGATTTGAAAACTCTTGTTTAACAAGTATGGTGCTACTGAGTTTTTCCATAGTTTCTGGCAATTAGAAAGGCTGATTGCCAAACGATTCGAGGCTTACCGAATAGGTTAGGTTGATCATTCGATTCGTATCCCGCGTACTGTTGCGAGACGGTCTGTGGGAAAAGGTAAAGTCGTACAATAAGGTCTTTCCTCCAAATTACCGGCATGTCCATTGTCAAGAAGGTCACATTCCTGAAGACTATCCCAGAATACCCAAAACCTACTGAGACCACCAATCCACTAAACGCCGATCAGACAGCCGTGGATCAAAATCAGACAGTGCGAGACAGCCTTGGATCAACGTCACACAGTGCCCCTCAATATATAGCACGAGGCCGCACTCGCTTGTTGCAACAAATCTGTTGTGTTCTCTGTCGGCGAGTCTTTTTTCCGGCACTAGGCACGAGCGGGGACAGCAATCAGATATAACATCCATGTTTATAGAAACAGCGATCCTTACTTCTTCCAAAGAAGGACGAGTTAAAAACCGCACACAGTGATCGCCTGGCTGTTGACCTTGACCGCCGTTGAGTATTCAGTACGGCCGGTATACAATTAAAGCCTAAAAAGAGTCCCATGTGGCTCCAAACGCTCAGGGGGGGGGTGAAATAACTCAGTGCTTAGAGTGCGAATTTACTGACCGGAATGTCCGTGATCCGGACACGAACTCTGAATCTCGACTTCTTCTGTCTAGGCTTGGCGAACCTTGGAAAGTCTCCAAAACCCTAGTGTTTAGATTGTTGCTGGTGAGAACCTTGTCGATCTGGAGTACGCAGACGACATCACCCTCATCTTTGAAGACCAAGGCCAAGCAGAAGCCCTGTTGAATAAACTGTCCACCGTCATGCCATCTTTCGGCATGCACCTTGCACCTTACAAAGTCATGCTTCATAACGTGCAGTCTCTGAACATGCCCCTTACAATTCAAGGAGAATCACCGGAGTTTGTAGAGAATTTTACATACCCCGTTAGTTGTACTAGCTTTGATGGAAGTGTGTGTGATGAAGTCAGTGTGCGAATGTAAGCAGAATCAGGTTTGCTAGTTTGCGTCAATTGTGGCGTTAAAACGGCATATTACTGGGTCTCAAGGGTCGTGTGTTTCAGGCTATGGTAAAGGCTGTATTAGTGTAAGGTTGCGAAACATGGCCCCTGCGGACAGATGTTGTGAGGCGTCTTCAGAGTTTTGACCACCGATGTCTCAGAAGCGTTTCTGGTGTCGGCGTCAACGGATTCGTAACGAGGTAATTAGAAAATGAATATTTGATTGTGCAACACATACTTCAGTCGTGGAAAACGTCCAGCACCATCAACTGCAATGGCCCGGCCATATGCTACGCATGCGGCAACACCGGCTAGCGAGACGAGTTCTCCGTGGCGGAAACCGCGTGGTGAACAACGTATGACTTCGCGGAAGGGTGTGAAAGAAATTACGAGGGGTTTGGGTGTTGTTTTTGCAGTACGTCTTCCAGGATAGGGTTCTCGTAACCCCTCCTGCACTTGGCTGTAGACATTGCAAGAAACGGCGGCTGACACGTAAGACTAGCTTCTGTAGAATCACGAAAACGCGTCTACCGAATTTCAGGCGGAGGAACTTATGAAGGTTTAACCAAAGCGCTGCTCCCGGGAACAGTTCAGAGGTTTTGGTGTTAATGTTGAAGGGTAAAGGAGGGTACTTACACTGTACGTTATTGAGGAATCTAAGGGAATCTGTAACTCTTCCGTTTTATTAGTCAAGAAAGAGAGTGGGAATTGCTTCTCCGTAGACTCGACATCTTAATGAGCTCAAACGAAACCCAATTGTGGCCGTGCCGTTAATCATGGAAATTTTCAGTTTGCCTCAGCATGTGAACCACTCCACTAGTCTTAGCGACTGGCGATCAGATTAGAAGAATGAGAAAGCCGAGTTTAGTATGCAAGATATCTCAAATCGGTTTTAAAGAATGTGTTTAGGGTTGTCGGTCTTCCCCTCTTTCTTCGGTGCCTGATGCTTTGTTTGTTGAAAGGATTAAAAAGTACTGTATATGGAGGTGATATCGTCGTGTAGAGCGATTCAACCAGAACGCTGTTTTCTCCTGATTGGTCTTGATAGTCCTTATTAGAACAAATCTGATTAAATACGAAAGATCTCAGTGATCTCTGGCCGTTTTACAGTCGATTTCGTCCTTACTGAAAATTTTGATTTTCATCATCGAGGTCCCATTCGTGTATGTGTTGTGACTCTACGGTTTGACTGGACCGTGGCTAAACGTCTGGTTGCCGAAACGCTGCTGGACAGGTCCTAGTCATAGGCTCAGTAAAAAAGAATATTGATAGAATAAGAATGGAATGTTTTTTGTGAGAAACATTATACGTCGCTACTTTGTTCATCCATCTATCTTGAATTCAATAATGACTCCGATTCAACGACCAACATGTGCATATAAAGCAATCGCTAAGAAGGGATAAGGAATTTATCCTCAAAATTTTGCTCCACATACTTCTACCGACGGACCGGATGTTAATATCGTCCAGATACACTTGGGGTATTGGTGTTAATTGTTAGGTCTACGGACCCCCTTGTGATTTCCAGACATGCGATTCGAGTCCGTCCTTAGACGTGCCTTTTCGTTCATAGTGCGTGCAGTTGCACTTATCATTCCAAGGTTTATCAACCTTCTAATTTCTAGTAGTATACGATTGTTTTACAGTTTTCCAACCCCTTTATGGTTTCTTTTTGCGAGTTATCGCACTTTTTTGTCACTCATGGGATGCTGTACGCAATTTTTGGATCCTTGTTAGGTGATCCGTTCCCGATGCTGTTTCATTTGATTTTCGTTCTGGAACACCGGCACATACCACACTACTTGGATTTTTACAAAAATAATTTAGATAAGATGGTCTTCTCATCAGGTAGTGTTGTTTATGCTTATTCTTCACTTGCTTACTGTTAGGCTTCTGTCACACAGTCTACGGTGCAAATCGGATCCTTTGTGAGCGATGACACCATGCATTGCAGTAATGATCCAATCATAGGACATTCGTATATTTCTGAAATTCGTGCAAATGAACTTGGGTCATCTGGATCGACAAGCACTGGCGCGCAGAACGGGGATTTCAGCGCAGTCACAGTTGATCCAAACTTGTCTGATTCTACCGCCAACCGCGCAAACAGTTCGTATGTTATACAGGAAGGACGACAGCAAGGGGAAGGTACCACAAACGTCGCAGCGCCTATGGGTGACCTGACCTCAGCCTCGACAAATCAGGCACGTCATTTCGCTGTCGCCAGAGGTGCAGACAATCTAGACTTCGGGACCCTACCCAAACGCCGTCGTACGTTGGACACTTCTGTTGTTCCTTCATGCGATGACCGTCCTCAGTCTACCACCTCACAGCAGTCGGACGATTTGAATGTTGTAACGGAAGAAGATGGGTTGAGGATTTCTTTCTCGTTATTGGATGGTGAAAGCTCAGCTAGTCAGGCCAGCAGTACGGGTGCGACCGTTGCTACCACATTACCGGACAACTTGGATGCGATCGATACCGTGTCAGAAGTTACTACTGTGTCTTGCGATTCCCTATGTCATATCAGGTCAGACCGTAACCCTACGGTTGAAGCTTTTTCTGTTACGGTAGGTTTTTTGGTTATCGATTGGTGAGTTTCTTCTAACTAATGTTTTGTTTAGATCCACCGCTCATCGTCAATTGTGTTTGTGATTCTTATTTTAGACTGAGCTGCACCCTCCATCGCAGACGGTTCAGACGATTGGTGACCAGCCGGCTGGTCGCGATTTTGGTTACAACGAAATGTTAACCTCTGAAGTCGGTTCTTATGAACCATCCATGTCTCTCGTGGGTTCGGACATGCCCAATCGCGTTGGTGATGAAGATGACGACGATGATCGCGAGTTACATGGTGATAGATCACCATCTGGCCAAGTGACTGTTGATTTTCCCGCTGAGGATGCGTCTGATGGTCAAGTATCCGACTATGATGACGAAGACGATGATCAAGAGGAGGGTGAAGATAACGGAGATGATAACGAAGATGACGATGACGATGAAGAACATGAAACGGATGAGGAGGAGGATGTAGATGAAGATGGCTATGGGGATGATGGCGAGGAGTTAATTGAAGGAGAAGACGAAGAAGATGATGACAATGACGATGACTCTTCTCACCACAGTGATGTAAGTCACGTTTCCTTCACTTTTAGGTACTTTCACTGATGGTCATTGCAGCGTCTATGTAAGGTAGTTTGAAAACAGTTGACTTCAATGGTCACCTTCCGTTTTCCTTAATTTTAGAACTCCAGTGCAGATGCTGAGAGTAGATCGGCATCACCAACATTTGGCTCTTGGTCCCGTAGTCCAGTGTTTTCTAGGGTCAGCTCTCGCCCTGCGGTCTCCAGGTCAGATGAAGCTCCATTCCCAATCAACACTGCTTCCGGTACAAGGAGGGCATCAGACACGACTACGCCCTCTAGTACTACTTTAACTCCATTAACGGCAACCAGTACATCTGTAACCGGTTCCCTGCGGACGAGCTCCAGCCCCGTCCGTCGTTCGGTCCAGTCGGTCATCAATCTGCTTTCGAGTACATCCGCACCGTCGACGACGACCCCAACCATTGTGGTTTCCGGCAGTAGTGTTCCTAACCCCGGTCCCAACGCGGTGTCAACTAGCAATACGTCGGCCAAAGCTGATGTGGGTTCTTAATGTCTAACTTCTATATTATTTCTAAATTTCAATACTTTCAGGCTTCAGTCAAGACTTTTGTCTTTCATCCCGAGAGACGTTATGACACGTCACAGATTTTTATGCATTTATCTGGTGAACTAGTGATTCCCTCCGCTGAATTATGAGATGTACCTTCTAATGGACGCATTTGAAAAACATACATTGGTGTATTTTACCAACCATTTGTCTTGCCTACGGAGCCTGTCAAAAGTCATTCTCAGAGGCTCAATTCCAAGTTTTTGTGTTCGCATTAGTATGATCGCCTACATAAGTGCTTCGATATCATTCGAAAAGTTAGTTTTCAAGGTTGTCTTGGAGCACCCCGTGTGTGTCCACGAACCTAATGTTGCCACCTAAGCATCAATTTCTGGTGTCTTCCTAGGGCTTTTCTTCATTTTGTCCGCTTGGCATTTCGGTAGAACTCATGAAGCTAATATGCTGCTCTCAGCAGCTACTGAAATGGTGGGAGATGAATTCACGTGGAATATTTGGTTGGTAGTGTATTGTGTATGTATACAATTTCACAAGAGCAACATTGTTGCTCCGTTAGGTTGCTCTTTCGTGAGTGCAGCCCGCATTTCTATCTTGAGTTAGCCTGACTAATTTGGGGGTTCTGTATTGCTCTATGGTATGACGGTTCGCCTCCATTTGTAGTGCTTTGGTGATTGATAATGTCCGCTGCATCGGCTCATTGGTCAAATTTATTCCGAAAGTGTTCATTCCTAGCAAATGTTTAGACCCTTTTATTCTCTTTTGAATGATATGCTTGATATGTTGCGCAGACGTTTCTTCAGCTCAGAATCTTGTCACTTCCACTTACTAAACGATGGTTTGAATGGTGTTACCTTCATCCATTTTTATAGCGTGGCTGCACAATAAACACTCAGATACACCTCAGCCGAGCCTTTGGATGCCTAATGCGTGTGATTGCAGATCTGATTGTGGAACTTCGCGAAGAAGCAGGTTCCTTCAACAGTACTATCCGTCGTTGTGTCTCAGTTCCAGCCTCTTTCGCTCCTCCACCATCTGTGTACGAACAACAAAAACAGCTTCCTGTTTACAGCTCGTCGACAAGCGTTAGCTCATCCGGTTCTACTGCAACGACGATATCCACGTGTACCAATCCACATACATTACTTTTATCCTCTCCAATGTCCACTACGAATCTAGCATCGAATGCCTTCACTACGCGTCCCTTCGGCTCGTCATTCACTGAGTTCCAGCCTCAATTGTTCCAACCAAATCATTCCGTTCAAATCACTCTCCCATTGCTAGGCACTTCCGGGCAGTCAAACAGATTAGTGTCAACTGTGCGCCCACCAAGTTTCCCATCCAGGGCGCACGTATCGGAGCCCGATTTTGCTGAGCTCATGGCCGCTGTTGGAGTCGTCCTTTCCCCGGTTTGGCAGTGGTTATCACATGCTTTAGATAACCTCGAGTCCCAACTACGTTTCTCGTCCGCTTGGGCCATTCGCTTCAAGCGAACAGGCAATGAAGTAGCGGATGGTGAGTTTTCATTGCGTTTCCTGCTCGCTCCTCTCTTGCTCCCCCCCCCCCCCCCCCCCCCCCCCCGATAGTCCCATTTCAACATGTACCAAAGACTGTGTATTGCACATGTGTCTCAAGCACACCGTTACTTGGTAACACATCTGTTGTGCATGTATCCTTTTGAGCTGTCGAATTTGCAGATTATCTTAACTGTATTCCCAACGCTTAACAAGTACGGATGATAGTTGTACTTATCTGACGGCGGCGAAGCATCAGTGTTGAACACTGATGTCATGCTGTCGATGATGATGATCTGACAGTAGCGGACCGCAGTATGCCGTGTGATGTATCATGTAGCTTTTCTGCATCATTGAGTTCTAGTTTTACCTGGTATGTCTTCCAGACCGGCCTGTAGGGAATGATACGACCGTTTAATTGTTTTTCCAACCAATTTTACACTATGTATCCCTTCATAGTACATCAGAAAAACGCACAATCTGGTTTCACCGTATACGTACCTACATATGTGAGTGATGAACCATTCCCCAGTAAACAAATTCCAACCGAATACTTGCGTGCAAATGTCACTTCAACCTTGTGAACTCCTTAGTCGGTAAAAGACTTGCGACAGGTTTTATTCCCAAGATACTCGCAAAAAGTACGATAATCCGGTCGCAATATGTGGTTCGACAGTATGTTAGCTGCGTTTGCTTCGCAGTTGCGCCTGTGTGTTGGGAGTTGGCGGGAGATATGACCACTTGAAAGCAGTCGAGTGTTGTTCGAATTTTTTTCGCGCTCCTCGTTGAAGACTTGATGGTTACCAAACCTATGGGACATAGATCTATTTATAATTTCAATTTTGAAGGGGAATTTGTTTATGTGAAAAGTAATTCACTAGGCGTTTCCTCTTGGTTTGGTTTCATCTGATGGCTATAACGTTTGTCGCAGCACCAAGCAGTCACTAATCACGTTTGTTTTCATGGTGAATATAAATAAAATCAATAGAGGTCGGAACTTTGTCCCTGTTCTTATATCAGAGCGTCCCCATAAAGCGCTTTTGAGTTGTTAGCAAGCTTTCCGGATATCAGTACCTACGTGTTTTTTTAATGTCTGATTACACGGCTGTTCATAATTGTCTTGCTCATTACACCTCAATTGTCTCGTAGAATACCGAACGAGAATGAATTTAGAGATCCTTTCTGTTTGTCTAAGTTAGTACTAACCTGTCCGTTTCCGTGGTCATTCGCTTGTCTAAGTCTCTTGTCATTTGCTATGGGGCAACTGTGACATCTTGACTTCTTGTTTTCAGCTACGAGTGCTGATCGACAGGATATTGGTTCTACAGCCGTAAGTTATTGTCATTCTTTCTCTTTGCTTCTTAGTTTTTGAAATTGACGGTTTTTTACTTGTCTGGAAATTTAGAGATAAAGGATTTGAAGAGTTCAAGAAGCTCTCATCATGTATTTTCAATGACTAAATGTCCTTTGGATCGTGATTGCGAATAAATTGATTATAGCTTTCATCGCTCCAACCAATCGAACGCCAACGACAGAGATTGACTTTAACTAGTTTATATTACGCATGCTTCACAAATTAACCTTGAGGTACCCTTTCGGTGCATAGTTGCGATGCAGGCGGGGGGAAGCACGATGGCCGAAATACGACCAGCATGTCCAAACCTAGACGGGAGTGAGAAACCTGCTTTGGGGTTGAACTGCTGGCCTTCCGGTCAGTAGGTTCGAGTCCTGAGTTTTGAATAACGAAATTCAAGCGACCCGGAAAATCGGATTGAGACATTCTTCCATTAAGAAATTCTGCAGTATAAATTTGTCTTTCGTTGAGCTGCCATAGAGCTAAAGATAGTGAGGCCAGTCAGTTTACCAGCTATAAGTCATGTACCAAGGGTACGTTAGTTCCGCTGCTACAGTTTCGGTTACCGGAAAAAAGGAGAGCTTCGAAAATGGTAGACGATTGAGGTCAGTGGCGTTCGTGCTATCTGATTGAGCGCTTGGAGGTAAAGGCACCTTAAAACGCTTGCCATAGGTCATTACTAGGTCGCCGTCTTAGCCACTCTTTTGTATTCTTATCACTTTAAAGCCGCAAGTATAAGTAAATAGACTTTGTGGTTGTATATCATTGAAGCATCACTGTCAACACTGGTGTTGCTGTCTCTGATAATAATGGTGATGACCGCGTGGGAGATATAGCCAAGCATTGGAGGCGATCGCATAATCTGTTCGCATCGTATATTGCTCTGAGGGAACCGGAAGCTGGGTAGTTACGCTTTGGGGGCAATAGCTTTGATGCATTAGCGCCACTGATAGTGTGATTGAGCCATGTCTGCCAGTGTCATTAGCCAGTGCTTGGATCCCCATCCAGGGGGCGGCAGTTGTCTGCCCGACTCAGTTTATTGGTTAGTGTTTTCATATTTCGTTGCCAATTCATGGGCTGTCTACATCTTGCTCGCTTGCACTCAGCACAGAGCTGGGGAACAGAGCTCTCCGAGACAGACGGTCCTCCGGCATGCGAAGTACATGTACTAACCAGTAGTAGTAGCTCATCCATGGCTGTGAAGTTTCTGCTCCTTGAATCCATCCGGCGCACCTCAGCTCTGATAATCCGATGTTCCCACCAGACCGGCCAATACATCGGAGACACCAATGGTCAAACATTGACAGGATGTGTGCCTGTATAGGCCGGGTTTTTTTTATACATAAAGCAGTATGGATTGCAGCGCCATGGTGTATACCCTGTCCTTTACAGACACTGATGTCACACCAGCGCCATAGGTCTCCCAGATTCAAAAAAGTGATTCGAGGTGCAATCTCGTCTCTTGCCAGTCCACCGGAACTTATAAAACTACCCAGGTAGACAGATTTAGCTACCGCACCGATTGGCTGGTCTGCATGCTTGAGCTTTTGGTTTGACCCACGCAGTCCTGTTGCACCGCTAGAGTTTGCAGGTGTGAAGTGCATACCAAACTGGTCCAACAGAATCATTTAGGTTAGTTAAAATGACTTGCATCGTTGAAGAGTCTGAGCTGAGGGAAGAAATATCGCTCGCATACTCAACGTCTGTGAGCGAACGCCACGGGAGCATGTCTATTGCCATAGGTTTCAGAGGACATAAACTTTTCAAACAGCCCGTCATTAACAAAGTTGAAGAGAAATGATGAGAAAGGGCAGCCTTGTCTCACATCTCTGAACGTGGCGAACTCAGGCGAAAGCTTGCTGTATACTCTCACCTGTCCACACTTGTTCGAGTGCAGTGGCTTCCTAAGGGGTATGTGTCCAGAGTGGGCACCGCCAAAGTTTCTGACAATCTAAAGAGTCAAATGTATCCTTTAAAGCAAGGAAAACGTCCAGCGTTGGATGCTTGGAGGAGTGGCGCTATTCAAGTGCTTGTCTCGAAGTAGAGATATGGTCAATGCATCTTCGGCCAGGGCGAATCCCAGCTTAATTTTTCCTCTCTTGGTAATCGATCATCCTGCGCAAAATAGTTTAGTTTAATGTTCATCTTAGGATGTATTAACTCTGACAGAAATATGTCTGATGAATTTAGTTTACGGATTTCAAAGGCCTTAATCACCTTCGCCAATTGGCGTTACTTGTAGCGTCGAAAACGTCACTATGCTACAGTAAGGGCGGTATTGTACGCTTGAGAGACATTGCCTCTGCGGACAGAGAATGTGAGGCGCCTTCAGGTTTTCGACCACCAAAGTCTCAGAAGTGTTGCTGATGTCGATGGCGCCAACGAATTCGTAACGAAGTCATCATAAAACATATTTGGTTGTAAGGCAGATACTTCAGTCGAGGAAAACATCTAGTACCGTCAACTGTGGTGGATCGGTAATGCGACGCACATGCCGAAATATCGTATCCGTGTCTCTTTCAGAATGGCGCACATTGCAAGGTGGACATGGTGTGACTTGACAGAAGTGTATGAAAGGGATTGCGAAGAGTTCATTTGTTGCTGGCGCTTCCCATGCTGGTCTGGTGACATTGCAATAAGTGACGGTTAATCGATGACCGTGGCATTCGTGCTATCAGTTTCATTCCAGATTGTATAGTTGAGTGTTTAGAGGTGTAAATAAGTCAGAATGCTTGGGGCAAACTAGCACCATGTCCCTTCCTCATCAACTCTTTATTTTTTCATTCTAAGACTTTAAATGTAAATGAGCGTTGTGGTTGCCAGGTAGTGGTCACATCGATGTTTCAATCTGAGTGATGGTGACCATATCGTCACATAATATGTCTGTCTGAGGGTTTACCCTGCACCTCGTAATTGGCTTTTCGATTGAGTTTGAGTTTTTGGAAGAATCCCAGTGATATTTTCTGCCCTAAAATAAATACACGGTCGTGTGGAGTGAATGGAAGTCGATCCTGTCTTAATAGCCCGCCGATTGACGGGATATACGTCCTTTGAAGCAACACCGGTCCTTCAGGACATCTTCAATTAACTGAACTTCCCCGTATTCCATTATCCCTTCTTGAAGCAGACATCAGCGACTCTATCTGGACGATCGACTGGTTCCTTCAATGTGTTAACTATCGGTCGGTCTGGAACAAATGCTCGTCCCACGGCCACTTTTTCATCTTCACATGGTGGTTCGACCGGCTCAGAATCCGTGGCACATGCGGATGGCACTGTACTAACTCAGCGAACTGATTTACTGTCGTACGTGTTTTCTTTGATGCGGGCTTCTGGTGGTGATCACGGAGACAGTGTACCGTCTGTGTCAGCTTCAGCGAGCAAACACTTGGCCTATGTGCTGGATGCGCTCTTGTACTTCTTCAAAGCCTTCGGAACAGCCTGGCCCTCAGGGGTTACACGTCAGCTTTTGGCGGACGCAGCTCGCGACAAAGGAGCCATTTTGGAAATGACCGATCTACCGGGCCGGGAAGCCGAGGTGGGTTGGTGATTGTTCTGTCCTATCCTATACAAACTGTCGTTCCTCTCTACTCCTCAATATTTTACTTGTATGTGTGCAGCATTACGTCACATCGTAAGTTCATGTCGTGGTCACTTACAACGTGCTCGCTCAACAAGGATCGTAGTACAGACATCGATCCTAAATGAGAAACCTCAATAAATGCACTAATCTCTCTGGTTGAAATAATTTCAACGAATCAAGCCGTTTTTCGTAGTGGTTACTCTCACTAAGCAGAAACGCACTTAGAACACAATAGGAATTGGAAACGAATGTCTTGTCATTCGGGACGGCAACATATTTTGATCGCAGTTGTACGGACGAGTGAAATGCGGGGAATCGGCTGTGCGAACCGAAGGCGTGCTTATTTTGTGGAGGTGGTTCCCTTGCTTGTCCATACACACCCCTGCAAAGGAATCAACCAGGCAATCTCATTGTGTTGGGATTGCCTATTATTTATCTCACTAATATCTTATAAGCATCAAATGCCTGCTCAATTTAACATGCAAGAAGTGCACTGTGGTTTGCTTAACTTTCAGCGCGGTAGTTGATTGAATGGCTGTGGTTTCCTGTTACTTGAAGGGTAGAGGATAATTCCTTCGTCCGATCCCTGTACCACGTGCATGTAGGGCGTGTTCAGATGGCAGTACCAGGTTGACTGGATAGCTAGCTAGCTCACTATAACCTCCACTTCATCTTGGTGGAAAGCGCGTTCATGTGATGTGTGCTTTAAAAAGTGTACTCCTCAGACCATCAATCTTCTGCATGCACAACCTTGCATTTCATACCCGACGCCTGTGGTGTACGCATTCAGAAAAATCCTTCATAATATCAGGTAGCTGGTACTTTAAAGTAGGCACGTTGCTTCTGGTACTGGAGGGTATATCTCTTCCCCTACTCCTGTAATACACTCGTGGGTTATTGGAAAAAGTCGTGGGTTTTGTTTGACCCGTCGAGTAGTAGATTAGAACACTTAAACTGAGTGAAGTTGGACAATTGTTGTCGTGATGTTTTGTGCATCGTGTTCGATCGTCCACCCTACTGGATCAAAATATTTCTGCGTGTGATTTGCTGAGATCGCCCCATCGTACTTTCGAGTTTGCAATGAAATAGGCTATCCCGGGGTGGCTGCTGTACACTTGACGCCAATTTCACTTTGTTACCACCCTCAGCATAGCTTTTGTTGTGTAGCAGTGTGCACAGTATCTGCTTGTAACCTGTGCTTCGTATCTCGGATGTCGTAATCCTTTCCTAAGCTTTGCGTTTATCCGAATTCCGATCAAGCACCTTGGCCTATTTGCTAAGCTCGGTTAAGACCGCAACGACATTCTCATCCATCTACGTAGTGTGGCAGATCTCGCAGCAAAGGTTTTTGGGTGCTTCATGTTGGTCAATCAGAGTAGCCCACTCAGTGACCAGCTACAGTGTATGTGTCCAACGGATGCTCGGAACTGGTGCGCAATTCCAGTAACCACTTAGGTGAAGATTTATGGACCGTCTTGAACAATGAATTTTGAATTTTGAACAGTGAATTTTTACGAACCATTTTTCTTATTGCACTCAAGGATGTTGCTTGGACGTTAGTCTTTTCGAAATATATTCCCAAATACCTATGCGCGGGGCCACTAGACAATACTTCTTTACGCGAAAGCCTTTTAAAACTAGAATTAAAAAGTGGTCATAACAGATCTGGCGGAGGCGTTCGTTGAAATTTAGTCCGGAAAGCTTTACTAATTTTTTTCTGTTTGTTCTAGTTCATTACATACATGAAACAGAAAACAAAAGGATCTATGCGTACCAGAACTGCTAAAGCCTATATACCAAACAAAGGAAACTTTCCCGAATGAAAATGGTCCGCCCAGCCATTTTTGCACGACATGGTAATGCATCGCGTTATACTTTAGAAGCTTATTGAAGGAAATTTTTGCCCTACAGAACAATGTAACACCCCGAGTGAAGCTAAAACGTTCCTTTTTTTGCTCGTACGATCAAACAACTATCTTTATATTTTTGTTGTGAAAGGATGTTGGCGTTAGCTCTTCACTGTGAACTGATAAGCTGTCGTGGCATTGAGATCCCATCGTGTTTTGCATAAATACATCTTTCCAAGTTTTATGAGAATAATATAGAGCTCGATGATGCAAATCCAACGACACTTTGGCTGAACTCATCTTTCACTCATCTTTTACTTTGCCTATCCATACGACGTGCCCATCGTCGAGGGCGTTAAAGCAAAGGATCACGTGATTACCCTTATTGTTGCCCCATCAATGAATATATGGAAGGAGTCGGGAACTAAATGCACTAAGTGTATATTTTCAATGCTACCAGTTTTATTCATACAATGTTTCTGGCAGTGGTCCGTTCATTTCTGACACTCGATTATTCAGTATTCAGAGTACTCCATAAGATATCTATATGGGCAAAGTAGAAAACTATAGTGACATCTGAATATTCCTCGTATTGGACCAGGTAAAGTATTGTCGGGTTCGTATTGTCAGTTTTTTTTAATAAACATCGAAAAAAACGTAAAATGTCATTGTCGAAACATGAGCAAAGCTCACCGTATCTGCGCAACTGTTCTTTGTGAATCAACTAATTGGATAGTTGTTTGCTTATGCCAGAAAAACGGAAATTCTAACTTAATTATGGTCGCGGTAATGTCCCTTTTAGGCTTCTGTACACATTTCCTCGATGCCTCCGTCAGGACTGGGCTGCATTATTGTGAGTAGTTTACTTCACAAAGAGATATCAGTTTTGTAGCAGGTATTCTGTTGTACTTTTATGGTGTTTGTTGCACTGTGGATTTGCATCATCATCATCATCATGGACAGCACGATATCAGTGTTCAGCACTGATGCTTCGCAACCATGATTTATTTGAAAGCCTTATTGTGAAGAAAAGAATAAAGGTGGATTGAGAATGGACTTAGTGCTAGCTTACTGCAATCATTCCGAGGTGCCTACACTTCCAGACACTTATTCAAGCAATCTGGATAGAAATGACAACAGGAACGCCACTGACATCGGTTGGCAGCCATATCTTGCAATGTCTCCAACCAGGCGCAGTGGGGATCACGCGGTCCGCATCCTGGAGGGTGAGTAGCACCGACAGCACCCAAGCATTTCGTAATCTCCTTCATACCCGTCTGTCGAGTCAAGGGTTGGCCACTTCTCTGCTTCCGCCACTCTGAATGGGGCATGGAAAACAGCACTCTCTTCGGCAAACGATGGTTAGGCATACGCCACACGTGTCACAACCAACGCAGCTTCTGGTGCCGGACACATTCTTCAATGGAAGTACCCGTTGCACAACCGAAAACTCGCATCCTAATTACCTCGTTACGGATACGCCGACACCAACCCACACGAGCTATGGTTCTGAGACAACGATTGTCAAACACCTGAAGACGTCTCAGTTCCGCTGCTCGAACAGGCCAAGTCTCACAGCCATACAACAAAACAGCCCGCACTGTAGCTTGATAAACACGTCCCTTGAGATTCAGGGATACACCACTTTGACGCCATAGGTGCCTCAAATTAGCAAACGCCACCCGAGCCTTGGAGATTCGTGCATTGACCTGATCTGTCATACTACAATCACAACTAATACAACTTCCAAGATACGTAAAACGCTCCACAACTTCCAGTGCCTCTCCCTGGATTGCAGGTGGCGTGTTCAATGACTGCATGTCCAGCAGCATGACCTTACACTTTGTGGGTGCAAAGTGCATACCCCAAAGGACGGGATGACTTTGGTCGGTTCATCCATGACTGTTCGTCATGACTGTACCTGGCCTTCAACTCCACTCATGTATCCCACTCCTGGCAACGTCACAGTGTCACTTGAATGTGGTCGCCCGGTCGATCCAAAAGCCGTTCGTTGTTCCTTTAGTCTTCACCAATGTCGAATGTTATGTCACTACTGATTAGGTTGACTCAAATTGTCGTTGGCCTACCTATATTTTTGTCATTATCAATCACATTTCAGTCTATCGATTCGTCCGGTTCGCTCTCTAGGACCCATAACATAACTCAATTGGAACGTGACAGCCGCGGGACTAGTGGTGAGTTGTATTCCAAGAGTTTTGCCCACTGTGTTAAATCGGTTAGTGAACTTTTGAATGAAGTCAAACCTATAATTTATTACTTCCGGAAATCATTGTATCAATCATTTAAGCTCGAATGATCGTGTTCTCCGGCACCTCGTATTTATGTCAAGACTGGCATCCTTGGTGACCAGCCACTGTTGGTGGGTTAATCTGTGCCGTGTGCCAGCCAGATTAGCACAGATTGACTGATGAAAACCTCATTTGAAGCTCACTGCTAGCAGCTCCTGATTTCCGTTTGGTACTTTAGTTGGCACATCTATCCACTTCAAGAATAGTGTATTATTTCCTTATGCGTTTTGCAGCCATCGTATATTCCAATGCGTAGGAGGCAGTATCACTAAAAACCGAGTGTCACGGTGATGTTGCCGGCAGTGTCAGTCTCCTGTCACAAGGATGAGGTTATTATGAGAATCAGTTGTGCAAGGTAAATGCGATTGTATTCATCTTCAACTACTGTCGAACGTCGCGAAGAACGATTTAGCTTGTCTTGGCTTGGAAGGAACACTCCATGGACTGTGCGGATAAATTATTCACGTACCTCAAATTTGCCAACTTCTCAGTGCTACACTGAAACTAGTGCATTAATATTGTGAGTACTCTTTATAACCTGCAATATTCCTAACAGTCCCTCATAACGAACAGGTTTATCGTCCGCAAAAATTGTCACCATCGTAAAAGTTAGGAAAACACCTTCAGGAAGCCATCGATTTATAACCGCCATCTGGAATTTCACCAATGGCTCTCGTTTGGATCCGAATTCCTGTGCGGCCTCTTTGTGACTAATTTCACCGCTGCGAGCGTTCTTTACAGCGATGAAATCTCTAGTATCAGAGCTACCTGAAGTTGTCAGTTTTTTTTTCACAGTTATGCTAAACGTTTCACAGGTGATGACACGAACGTGCATAGTGTAGCATCGCAAAGCGATATTCTATTTTAAGATTCTGCTATAGCGAGGAAAGGCCATTTTGCCTGGACCGACGCGTATTCTAGCAGCAAGCCTCCTCCTAGAGGAGATCGTATTACAGAAGAGACCGCTTGTGTTCGGTTCCTTAAAGTGATCTCTCTTAGGAAGACAAATGTTCGGTAACAGATAAACGTTCACAAGCGATTGCTTGTGACCGGTCTTTTGAAGTGGTCTTTCCCTGTGAGCTTCTACTAAAAACTCCGAAATTTCAAATCCGTATTCCAGAATCAGACGGATAGCAGTGTATTCGGAAGCTTTGTGTTAGCCAGTCCTGTCGTCCGTCAGAGAGAAACCTTTGAAAGCTTAGTTTAGAGATCCGTCCTTGGAGCAACGGCTGTCGACCTCATTACGACCCTGCGCCTGCGCCTTCCCCCTATCCTTTCATTCATGTTCAGCACATCACGCTGGCCTTTGATACGACACTATCAGTGAGCATGTGCGGGCAGTACTGCTGCTGTTTATTGACCACACGTGATTTATTCACCGTCAGGCCCCCATCCTTAAGTGATGAAGAGCCTTTCCCCCATATGCAACCTGGGGCAGCAGAGAGCAAGTACTCTGTCGCATCCTGATTAACGTGTCAAGGCACTGAAAATTATAGAAAAATCACTGTAATGAGTAGCCTGAAGTGCTGTTTGATCCTCTGTGGTCACTATTATCCGTAAAGCCTTCGTGTGCGGCTTAAATGTCTAATCAAGCAAGCACGCATACATTTGAGATCTTTGATAAGCACGAGAGATCCAACCAATAATTCCCCGCTCGAACTACATTCGGCGAGTTTGTTTGACTAGTACTGCTCGCAAGCGCTTGTATTTTGAGGACAAGGTAGACTTTCCTTTTCCCCGATTTCATAGGGAAGACTTACATTTCGCTGTCGCGTCCTGACATCACATGAATGTCGTTTGGCGAGCTCCCATAGGTTTCGCCATTTATGCGTGTTTGTGCGTTCTCACCGCTAAATCCACAGTCCACTTGTTGAAGTCCAACCTATCTGTCTGTCCCACTTTCTTAGAGGGTCGAATATACTCATATTCCGTCAATCGTTTAACGCAGCTGTAGCGCTGCGCAGTCTTGCCTGAGGAGCGGGAGTACCCACCCAGTATCCTGCACATACCTGTCACGCAAACCCGAAGAGGGAGCGACCTCTGTCGTTTCTCGTGAGTGATGCGTGCGCCAGACGCAGGTGCGTACGTGACCACATTCGTGTGAAGGTGCGATGCATGGACTGAATGATTGGAAAACAGCGAAACGCTCGGGTTTTGAGGAAGCCGTGCAGTCACATCCGTGAATAAATAACAGGAAGGTATTAATTCGAAGCGCTGTACTCAGATCAGTTCCATCCTCAGCGGTGTTGTTCTTAACCAGACTCTGCCTGTCAGCAGGGGTCATTTCTATCTGCAACATAGAACTCCACTGCGGTGTACAACCCCGCCCTTTGCTTGATTCAGCACAGCTCGATATTTCTGGTATTTATTTAGCCAGAAAGAAAAGAGCAAGCACTTACAGGCATAACGATAACAGCACAATCAATGTTTGTTTTCATTCTGCTTGCAACTACAGAGCCGGCTTCTTGCCTAATTGGTCAGATAACCCAACGTGAGGACTCATTCTTCCGTCGGTCAGAGAGTATTTTATCGCTGTCTGGCTTTGGTTTGGACCTGATTGACACACCCTTATCAGACTCATTGCCGTTGGCCATGCAACCACAGCGGCTGCACCCCACCTCCACGCGGACTGAACTGTTTGGACCTGCCCGGTAAGTCTTGCAATGCGGATACTGGTGTGCTGAAATAGATCAGTCACACATCACCCCACACGCTTGCATGCTTTTTCCTATGCCTTAGTCTGATAAAACTTGCTTAGCTTTACGTTTGGTCGTCATGTTTCAGACTGCTTTGTAACCTTCGTGCGCTTCTCATTCTAGGGTTCGGATGTTCGTTAGCAGTTCACTATATATATATATATATATATATATATATATATATATATGTAAACAAGATGTGCAGGTAATCACTAGTATTGCATTATTTAATCGGAGCTGGCTGATCGATGGGCACTGTACTATCGTAATTTACACCTTAGTATAAGTTACTCGTCCGTCTTTGTGTTTGCATTATGTTGGGGAGAGTTTTTGGTTGTAGAGAGCCTTGACGGTGTGGTTTACACTTTCGTCTATACGTTGCCTAAGGATGTCATTTCGGAGCTTTCTCGCTCTCCGTTGGCCATCGCCTTGCTTTACCATACCTCTATTGACCACAACCCGGTATTTCTTTTCCAGTTATTTTACAGATGATGTACGGATTGAACGTAACATTTCCAATCGGGAGCATCTTCCCATGCAGTTGAATGGATCCTTCAGTCAGTGGGGTAGAGAAGTTTCAAAGGGTGGTCGCAGAGGCCGTTTTTGCTTAGAAAAACTCTGCTCTGAAGATGCTGCTCGTGTATCTACCAACACTGGTCTCACGTACCGTGCACGTAAGTGATTTGCAACATGCTTTATTATTGTGAGAGTTTAATGAGCTCGGTACATATTCACGTTGATTTCTTTATTTGTAGTATGCGTTGGTGGTGGTTTCCTTGATTCTGTTGGACACGCTGCAACTCTGCTATCCCGATGGTGTTTGTCTCTGGAGTTTTTCGGTCGTCACTTCTCAAGTGATGTCGGCGCCGAACACCGAAGTTACATATTGGAATTAGGCGGATTCACGATGAAGGAGGCTCGGTTTCGGAAGCAGATGGAGCGGTTGCGCAATGCCTCGCGTCGAGATCTTGTCTTGGAAGTTAGTTTATTGTTTATCTTTTTTTCACGTCCTTTTAGTCTCGTTAACCTTTCTTCCCATTATTCCGTTTCGCTTCGTTTACGATCCTGTCATCATTACGATGTGGGAAACATTGTGAATCATTCTGGTTTATTTCAGGTCGACCGTGAATGGGGCTCTCTGATTATGAACACTGTCAAACAATTGAATGCGGAGTACGCGAAGCGCCAGTCGCAGACCTCCAACACGCCGGGTAGCACTGGTCTTGGTTCACTGACCACGCCGCCTACTGGTATCGGCCGCTACATGAGTCCGTCAAATTCAGCTGGTAGTCTTCGTCAGCAGTCCAGTTCAGGAGGAAGTTCATTAGCGGTCGGACTATTGCTTGGCACAACGACAGATTCACCTCTATTGGGAACCTTGTTTGGGGCCAGTCCACTCCCAACTGCCTCGCTGAGCAACACAAGCCAAATCAGTCAACCTGCCTTTCTGTCCAGTCACCGTGTTAAAGTTTCGTTCAGAGACGAACCGGGAGAGGGTAGCGGTGTGGCGCGGTCGTTCTTCACTGTGTTTTCTGAAGCTGTTCTATCGCCAGATACTCTGCCTCCCTTGACGCCGCTTCTGCAACCAACGGCATCCTCCTCTGTGACCTCTCTGTCGTCAGCGTCTTTATCTTCACGTGAGCTTACCTGAAGATCTTTACATAAGTTATGGTTGTGCTTCTGATTAATGAACTGATTGCCTTATATCAGCTTTGCTGGGAACTAACAGGCTAACACTACCTGTGCATTTGCCTCCATTTTCTCTCGGAGTTGCTTGGGGGTAATTAGGGACGTGCTACACCTGTTCTCGAAAAGCAGTTTCATGGTTGCACTCCACCTTACTCCGTTCCTTATGAATTCGCAAATCGGTTGTCCATATGACTGTGCAATCCATTGCGTAGTAAATGACAACGTCTCTGTTCATTTAAGTGTAAGTTAGTCCATTACTCGGGTCTAATGATGCTGTTTGTTTGCTCGCTTTTTTTCCCGTCTGATTGTTGTTTGAGGGTAAGCCGACTCCATGAATGTCGTGTACTGAATCTGTTCATGTCCGACGATCTGCTCCAAGAATCGCATAAGCGGCAATCCAGTCTTGTTCTCAACGTCGGACGCTGGAAACGGCTGGAACACGTCCGACTGCCCCCGTTTTCGGTGACGACGCCCACCCGGACACGAGCTGCGTTGGGAACTTCCCTCATAAGTTCATCTGATTTACGTAAAAGTTATGGAATTGTTTTTAGAGGCACACTCCCCTACTATGTTGGTCGGTGTCTCCATAAAATTTACTGGCTTTATGTGTGGGCGATTATGGAAAGTCTCAGTTATGTTGGTGCGACCCACCTTCCAGAATAGGGTCTGCGTGATTCTTCCTGTGCTTGGTTAAGGACGCTGCAAGATACGGCTGCTAATCTGTGTCAATGGCGTTCTTGTAGAAGCACATGTAGTTCTATTGATTCAACTCGCAAGTGGCTCAGTTTTTGTAGTCATGTTTGGCGATGAGTAATTGGTTGCAACCCCGCCCATACCCGTCAGCGACCCGCATTCTTGGCTCGGCTACCACCATACATGAATGAATGAGCGTGAATGAGCCGGTTAAGCAAGAATGAATCCGCCGATCCGAGCAGTCACGGGACGTTCGTTTTTCCCCAACCCATCTGACACGATATTACTGGTTTTCTTTTGTTTTTAGCTTCGTACACTTCATTGTTCCATCACCGTCACTACACCAACCTCAGTAGGGCACAAGCAATCGCCCGATCTCTTTCTATCAACACACATGCACCCATCTCTTCTGGCGGCAATTCACGTTTCACCAGCTGCGCTTTGACCACCTCGACGAGCGCACTATCCCTCGGCACAGAGCCAAGATCAACAGATTCTGCTCCAGTCGTCAGTGGTAGTACGACAGTGCCTATATCATTTTATCCATACGGTGGACAGTCAAGGCTTTCTGCTGGACGTGCACGCACAAGTGCCTGGCGACGTGCTGGTGGACTTTCCGCACAGGCATCACCATTCTATCCTGAATGGGTGACTAACAGTAGCACAACTGTCGTTGCTGAATCAGCCTCACACTCCCAAGGCCGGTCAACAGGGCGCAGCGTCAGTTATTCTATACCGTCGTCTCCGACGCGTGGGACTGGGGAGTCGGAGTGTGTTAACGTGCCGACGGAAACGATGACCATACCGGGACTTTCTCCAGGTATGTTTTTTCTTCCTGTTGCTTTCAGGAACCGTATGTTGTTTGTACACTACTGTGACTCATCTTGCCCGAATATCTTTTTGTTTCAGGCGCAAGTCCCAGTAGTCATGGGAGTCAGGAGTCTGGACCTAGGGTATTGCTCCGTTCTTCGCTGCTGTCATCCAGCACATCAAGACCCGCGGCTTTCAGTTCCCCTGATTCCCCAGCGGCTTCGAGGCCTACATCCCCTCTCGGATCCGCAGGCGACTACATACAAACCGCAGCTGAGAACGCAGGGTTCAACTCAGTGGGCAACAGACTATTTGTGCGGGTGCTGCATCACACCAGGTCCGAAGACTTAGCAGCACGGGTAACCGGAATGTTGTTGGAATTACCGCCGACAGAGCACGCCACTCTGTTGTCAAACGAAGATGCTCTACGTAATCGTGTTGAAGAAGCACGTGCTGTGTTGATGATGTCAGATGCTACGGAACGGGACCAGACAAGGTAAGTATCTGTCTGATTCCGTTGGTCGGCAGGTTTGCTGATTCTAAACTCTTATTTGCAGCACTAAATACCAACATTTCCTTTCTGTAGCCACGAAAGGCCTCGGTTATCAAGTACGTCTTCGTCGCAGCCTATTCTCGAACGGTTGGTCAACTGGCGTGAGTCAAGCCAAACCGGAGAACAGACATCCACTTTCCGGTCAACTATCTCCACTGTCCCACTCGGTCCGATAAGCGCTCCGTCCAGTAGTAACAATACAGATCCTGAGCGCGTCCCGTTATTCTGGCAACCCGGTTTACAGGGCTACTACTTCCCACGTGCAGTGCCTGGTACTAACCTTCAGTCGGCCGCTACGATAGATCCGCTCAAACTTGTCGCCAGATATTCAATTTACCGGTAAGTCGCACCCTAACAACCTATCATTTGATAGACTTTCTATGATACTCAGCATTCAGTTATGTGGAAGTGTGTTGAAAACGCTGATTGTTTGCCGTCTACAGCCATCTAGCGTCACCAGTTGGCATACATGTGTATGTATAAACACGGTTTCCTTTGGAACCACATATCCTCTGGCTATTACAGCCCCTTGCCTTACCTGACTTTTACTATATGAAGCGGCTGTGGTCTACATAATGATACCCTGATTAACCTGGAACAATAAGTGTTCGTGCTGTCCTTTCTGTTGCACGATTTCTCCGCGTAGGAGAGTAGAACTGTAAAGTTTTTCCCATCGACTGGCCTAATCCCTATCGCAGTATAATCGCTTGATTCCTCCGTAAAAAGGGAACTGTACTGCGCTCAGATATTTGCAGTAAAACTTTTGCTCAACACGAATTTTAATTTAATTTGAGATTTTTAATTTCAACTTGTTTCCATTTCGTTGGCGATCCATTAATCTTCTAGAATGAAGGGTCGTAGTATGCGATATTTTTTTGATAGTTTTAGTGGCAATTTTAGCCAACTGCTAACTGTCGAGGCCTTCGCATATTCGATATGATCTACATTTCGTCCAGTAGTGCTATGGATTGTTCAGGTTTTGGTCATTACCTGGGGAGCCGGATTATTTGGGCTACGCGTAACGGTTGATAAGATGACTAACCGGAACTTTCTCCCTACCCGAATATTAGTGTCTGGTATTTCTACAATAGTAGGAATGCTCACAGTCACATGAAGCCAGAAGGACTGGGTTGCTTGAACGGGTATCAAGTGAGCGAGGGGGATGTTACCGTTTGTCTGTAGCACTCGTTTAATCTTCATTCCAACGACAGCTGTTGTCTTTAGTCCGAGAAAATCGACCATTAGTCATTTGCCGCCCGGCCTGTAGATAGGAAACACAGTTCATTCCTTCTTCCTGTAGCTCGTTACTCCGTTGGTGAATTCCAGGGTTGTGATAACTAGCGGAAACCCTATTTTGGGCCTGTATAGTGCTGAAGAGTTAGGAAGCACCGTTCGGTTCGTTCTTATTGGGGATAATCTCGTTAAGGTCGATAGGAACATGTAATCGTTATCATATGAGTTGGACGCCTCGGCTACTATTGAATGCCTCTGTTTCGAGTGTTAGCTGTCCATATACGCCCGTCGGTGACAAGAATTTCGCCGATATCAATTTAATGTTTGCCCCAGCGACGAGCAGCTGCTACACGGTGTGCCCCCACCCATCCTGAACTGTGCACACACACACACACACAAAGCGCATACCCAAACAATCCGTTGCCTTTTGTCTGCCCATTTAAACTCCTCAGCTTTCCCACCGTTCATTTTTCAGAGGAATTGGGCGTGTGATTGGACTTTGCCTCCTGACAAATGAAACGTGCCCCTTGCACTTTAATCGACCCGTGTTAAAATACATACTTGGGCGAGTTCTTCGCTGGCATGATTTCGCTTTCTACGACTCAACCACCTTCGAAGGTTTGAGACAATTACTTCGAAGTGCATCTCCCGACAGTCCCGAATCGGTAACAGACTACAATCTCACTTTTTCGCTTATCCCTGCTCCTGAGGAAGGTGGGGTTTGCAAAGGCTCAGACGTTGCGGCTCAGACTCAAGTACATAATCTTGCACCAAACGGAGAGGAACTTGAAGTCAATGGAACCAACGTCTATGAATTCGTCAAACGCTACACGGAATTTAAAATGCTGCAATCTGTTCGTGAACCTTTAGAGGTAGGTTTGAGTGTATAATCATGCTTTGTGTTTGTAATGTAAAGCATGTGTTTGTCCTCCATGTCACTTCATACTTAAGGTTAACCTTCATTTATTGGCACGCATCAGTCCTCCATAGTGTTTTCTTACCTACTGATATTATCGGTCAGAACCGGATAGACTATCTCAGTGAAGTCCACCAAACGAATTATCCGGTTTGTAGTAAGTAGTGTTCTTTCCTGAGTGGAAATTGGACCACTCAATCTTTTTTACTATCTACAGCAGTGGCGGTCACCATTCAGTTTAGCAAAAGAGAATATGCAAAAAAGACACTTAGAACCTACTTACATTAAGGGGAGAGATTTGTTCAAAAGTGCCTCATTTTGGCGCTCGATGCTATTATTCCACTTAGAACATTTCGCCTATTTACCCTCTATCGGGTTGAATCATTGCTGGTTTACTAACTCGTTCGAATTGCGTCTGCACTTTTTAAGATCATCGTTATTAGTTTGTTTTTCCTTTGTATAACAGCAACTACGTCAGGGTGTATTTGACGTGCTCCCACGCAACGCACTAGATGGTCTCACAGCAGAAGATTTGCGCCTGTTATTGAACGGTGCAGGTGACATCGACACGGAGATCCTTGCGAGCTATACGACTTTCCATGACGAAACAGGTTCAGGTTCAGCGGCCGCGTTAGGCAAATCAATTGAGAACGGGAACAGTTTGAGCCACTTCGACAAAGTCGCCCGTCTTAAACGTTGGTTCTGGAGCACAGTTCGTTCGATGGACAGCAAACAGAGACAAAACTTGGTAAGTCCTACGGTCTTCGTTTTACGAAAACAGCTACCTAACTGCTTAACTGTTCTGTTTGCAGTGAGCGCAGTTTAGATGATCCAGTCAAACTCTTGCTATTTTTAGACGTGTATGGAAGCGTCCATGCTTTGCGGTTGTGTTTATTTTGAAGAGTATTCAGTCACTTTATCCGAATTTTTTGTACTCTTTTTTTGCCCCTAACAGCTGTACTTCTGGACTTCCAGTCCAGCCCTACCGGCCAGTTCTCAGGGCTTCCAGCCGATGCCCTCAATAACTATCAGACCTGCTGACGACCATCACTTACCGTCGGCCAATACCTGCATCTCCAGACTCTATCTACCGCTCTATTCATCCAAGCACATACTGAAAGAAAAGCTACTCCAGGCCATCGAGACCAAGAGCTTTGGTTTTGTGTGATCTGCACTTGTTGTCGCCCATATAACTGAGTCACCAAACAAATTCGGTTTCACTGTACATCTGATCAGAAGCAACCCGAATTCGCAACGATTATTTTTTGACGTATTGATCTGCACCCTGTAAAGTTTGAATAGTCATTAAGGCTTTGAGTTTTTTTCTTTTTGCATGTAATGGTTGGGGGACGATCAGTGACGCATATTACCAAGCTGTGTTTACGCGCCTACACCTACTTGTCACTCAGCTCGTGCGGCCCGATAGGCTGTCGTTTAACGATCTTCCCCGGCGGCTAGTTTAAAAGATTCGAACCGCAAAGATTAGGTCCTTTCTTGGTGGCTGACGGGAAGCAACTAGAAAGTAGCCATTGTATGGCGCGCCGCGTTATGCGATACTGTGCTTGATAGAAGTCCCACCTGAAATACACCATGCGGATTCAGATCACTGGTAACACTGTGGTAACAGTCTATCTGGACTGTGTGGGCGCGCTAACTTAGGTTCTACATTAATAGTTTCTGGCACCCTCGCTTTCTTTTGCTTTCGTGTGACGGTTTGGTTGGATCCCATTATTACCCGTTCCGCTGTTTTCTTCGGAAAACCAGCACCCAAAACCGGTAAATTCGGTCCCCTAGGTTATTGCTGTCCGCTGATACGGGGAACTTGGAGTGTAGCGCATCAGTAGATGGGTATGGTTTAATCAGGCACCAGCAGTGTTTATACAAGGCGTTTATTACCTATGCAAAGTTAGCACCCCAAACTGCTGAGTTAATATCTGCATATCGTTACTACGTGGAAGTAATGCAACGAAGCGCCTGAGGTATCGTTACCGACAGCCGTGTACTTAACTAAATTGTATAGTAGTCTTGACTCCCCCCTTTTTTCCACGGCCAATTTGAGAACTAATGTTGAATAAATATTTAAGATAGTGACCCTTAGATCCGAATCAAGAACTGGACATGTTATGGTAAGTTTCGCGTTCTCATTGGTAGAACAAGAAATTGAGGGCGCTAAATTTGCACTAGCATTTATAAACCACTGGCACTTGGTTAAGCAATATCCATTAGTGCCCTCACCTATGCGATGCGCTTCGTTCCAAGTTCCCCGTCCCAGGAAACAGCAATCACTTGGAAGATCGAATTTGGTGGTTTCGTGTTCGAAGCACACAGCTGCCGCGACGTGGCCTTCAGGCTGTTGTTGCAATGATTCCGTCGGCTATACAGGTCGGAACTCTTCCGTAAGGTGCAACCATGCCAGGAAGACTAAAGGAAAGCAGCAACCCCTACTATGATTTGCCGTGATACGAGGCTTTCTGGGGGTTAAGTCGTGCATTTTCCCGGTGACCAGCATGTCCACACCTATGGAAGCAGCGATGCAGGTGGGTGGGTTAGAAAAAGTCGACCCCAAAATCCGCACCTTAAATTCGATCGCCCAACAGTTGGTTGTGACCGCCCGGAAACCATCCAATACGGTCGAATTACATATAAAACCTCCAAGGAGCCCGACGTGACTGCAGGCGCATCGGACGTGCGCGATAACATCAGGGGTGAGGTATGGCAGTGTCGAAATATTGTAAGCTCGGGTGTGTTAACTGGCTATTGATTAAGTGGCGGTGTCTATGCCCGGCGGACAGATCAACCATCACTTGACCACTAGCCAGGAATGTGACATCTATGCCTTCGGAGCATTGCGCGGATCTCATGCAATCATGAGGTTAGACATGCCGAGATACGTCAGATGGCCTTCGCGAAGGTTCACTCTCCCTCGGTGAATTATCTGTTCGCATTCCACAGGTTACGCTGGTTAGGTCATGTGCTTCATATGCCAAAGGGCCATTTGTCCCCGCCCTAAAGCTGCCGCCTTATTGTGGTGGTCAGGCTTCTGTGCTGCAATGATCCTGTGAGTTATAGTGGCTGGAGCTCAGATCCTCAAGATTCGACCATTCCAGGAAGGCCAACGGGAGGCATCCCGACAAGGAACTGTGAGAAATCTTATCAAGAGGAGGTCTAGAGGTAGAGTCGGGCGAGATGGCTCAATGGTTAGAGTGCGAATTTACTGACCGGAAGGTCCGTGGTTCGAACCCGACCTCTGCCTCTCGACTTCCCCTGTTTAGGCTTGGGCAACCTGGCAGTATCCAAGCCCTCGCGCTTCCTTCGGGTTGAATGGCAGTTAGGCACCGAGAGGGTGCTACAGCCGAACGACTGTACAGTCTTACTATTCTCTGGGATAAGACTGAGAAGGCAGTAAGCCGTTCGTGGAAGCAGAGATGCTGCCTTCCCCCGAGGAGGGACGGGTTAGAAAAGGTCGGCCTTAAAAACCACACTCCGATCGCCCAACGGTTGACCCTGACCGCCGGTGGATTGTTCGATACGGCCGAAATACTTTCAAAACCAAAGAGACCGGTGGTGATCACTTGATTGTTTAGAATGCCTATGTATAATGAACTATTATGCAAATTATCTATATGGGTGATTTGTTTAAACGAGCGATTCTTCAAGGTCATCATACCACCGACCGTGAATACGTTGCTTAATGCATTAAAATGTTGCGGATTGCGGCAAATAGTGAATCCTTACAATGGACGGAACTTGCAGCTAGTTTTGCAGCTGAAATACTTCGTTGAACATCCTAGAAACTACATGGCCCTTGTGGATGCAAACTATGAGGTGCCACTCTTGTAAATAATTTTTGCTCGAGAATTGCTATTACGAGATAAAATCGCGGAAGCCGCATTCATTATTGACGGGAAAATTGTGCAACTTTGTTGTTAAACAACAGTGTTCCATTATATGTTACGAAGTATTCCAGGACGACCATGACGTCCATCATAGCGGACAGCTGAACGAACCTAGCTGACGCACACGACCAACATGCGACTAGGGGTCCACGATGCCTAATCAGCCGGCCGGAGCGCGCTCATCGTAGTAGTCAGACATCTACTCGCGGTTGTCGAGTATTTCCTCCTTGGACCCGAAAATACGGACACACAGAGACTTCCGGGACAAACTGTGCTGGGATTCTGTGCTTCGGTCCAGGTCAACATCATGAGACGCCTTCTTTGCGGACCAGTTAGCAAGCAAAGCTTTGCGTTTTCTGGACGGGCCGAGGGCTAAGAACCAAAAATAAATTATCCTTCTGTGGACTCACCTTTGGGACAAGCCTAAAGTGCATCACCGCACAGCGGGCAAGGTTCAGGTGCAGTATCCGGGACCACCGACAGCAGGCCGTCAGTTGCAGACGTTAAGCCTTGACGCAGAAGGATTTACCCCTGAACAATCTATTATTTAGTGATGGATGTGATCCTGCTGGGTTCCAGTCCCTGAAGCTTATCCACCACTCGGTTCAGTTGTTTACGCAGGGCGTCCAAAGCTTTCGGCGGTGGTTTGGGACGAGTGTAAGGGGTACACCTTTTTCCGGTAGGTTGTAATCCGACGGCCACCGTTGGTGGATATGGAAGCAACCTAAGAAAAAATCTATGAAGAATAGTTCTTACTGCTTGGAATCGACTGATCTCTAAATACGGAGAACAAATGGATGCAGGGGAGCCACATTACCTGGTAGAAGGGGCACGTGTATTCTCCAGCACAGGTGTCAACCGTCTGTGAGCACCTGGGTGTTTGCACCACGAACTATAAGTTAGTTAACGTAGGTTGACCTCACCTCGTTTGTTCCAAAACCTGGCGGTCGCGGCCCCAATTGCCTCAAAACTAGGGAACATACATACGTAGTCATTCGACAGACCACATTCAGAACGTAGCCGTCGCCCTCCAGGATTTGCCGTCGGTCACAGTGATAAGACGTATGCATCTCAAATTCCCGCATGAGCCACTCGGCGTGCCGGGACACCTTTTGTATGGCGTCCTCCAGTGTGTCGGAGTGATGCACCCAGTTTTCAAGGCGACCATCGGCATTCTCCAGACTGTTGCTGGTCACATTACCAAAGTGAACCATCCTGGATTGTGCGTGTACAGCCCATTTTCGGGTGGGCCGTAATATAAGAGACGAATCGCGGGTCCGTGCGGCGCAGTATATGCAGATCTTGCCGGAATCTGTATGCCCGTATTATGATAAACAGAAAACCTACTGTACGGCATTGTCGAAGCGGGCCATGCGGCCTGCCGGCTGTTCGCAGAGTATGTCTGTGACCAAAAATACATGGATGTTATATGATACACACGCGCTTCCTGATAGCTTTTCTAATATGAAAGTAGCACACCATGACGTCGCAGCCGAACGCGACTCTTGCAGCCCGCATTTGTGCCGCCAACTTATCCATGGCGAAAGTCTTCACTTTCCCTGATTGAGCCGAACAGGTTACGCATAGGGACAAACTGCTCGCTTTCCACGAAGGCATACAACACCGGACGCCCGGTACCCATGCCATGCGTGATCAGGAAGGCATGCAGCTTGTATCTACAGGCCGGATACTAGGTGCTTTAAAAAACTTACCCAAAACGGTTTGTCGCGTGCGCTCCGTCGACATTTACTACATCTGGAAAGCGTCGAAATAACGCTATCTGGTGCCATCTGGAGAAGCATATGTGGCTATGGTGACGTTCCCCCGACTGCAGCACAAACACGCGTCCGATCTTCCGAAGTTTTGCCAGGACCAAAGGCATATCATCTGCCACAATAAAACCTAACTATGCGGCACCTACTCAACAGAGCTGATCGACACTTCCGGCGGTAGTTGTATATGTCCTGAGTTGTAAGGATCTTGCCGAATTCATCGGCCACAAACTGCCGCACTTCACACGACGGCGTTCCATACTTCAGCAGGGCCCTGCAGGTGCCCAATCCCTCTTCGGTCAGCCGTCTATTTACCGGAAGCTGACCGTACAAAAACAGAAACCTTATGGTTGTGTTCAACATAATAAGAGATGACTGCGAGATGGTTTACCTCCGCATTGCCTTATGAATCGGAAACGTGGCTTCTACACGCAGAGGACATACGAGAAATGCCAGTGTTTGACCATCGGTATCTCCGAACTATTGGTAAGGTCTAGTGGGAACATCGGATTACCAATGCTGAGGTACTTCAGAAGGTTTTAAAGAGACCCCCTCACGATAAATGAACTACTCACAGCTTATAGGTTATGCTGGTAAGGATTGAGGGGGCCCAAGGGTGGTCATTCCGTGACTTGGCAATGAAAGCACTTACCGGTCGCGTTGTTAATCGCCGTCTCCTTGGATAGGGTCCCTGGGGCGTGACATACCAATGGTTAGTGACCCCGACAGCTATGGCTGTGCCAGGTGGCCAATGGCGGTCTTGCATCGAAGCTATCGCCTTCGCTGCGCAGCTCACTCTCTGACATACCGGATAAACAGAACCATCCGACGTCAGTGAACTAATTGGGCCATTGCTTCCAACGCGTAATTCTCATTCCTCTATTCTGCTTATCCTCGGTGAACGAAGCTGTAGCAGCTGGAACGACTACTTTGGTACTTCCGTACCTGCACAACGGACTGACTGCACTAACTGGAGAGGGAAAAAATGAGTGGTTTGCTCACTGGCCATCAAAGGACAATCTCAAATAAACTGTCAACCGAGAATTCCTTCCAATATATATACACTACCGCAGCATCCGACGTCCAAGTCCACATGAAGTGGATGCGCGATTTGACATTGTAGACTACCTTGGATGCGATAATATGCTTGCTCGCAACAACGTAATAATATGGCCGAAGGTAATACGATCCTGAATATGTGGTTTAATCTCCTAAGGTAACTGCAAAAACATGCCCTACCAGGGCCGACTACGCAGCGCAGACCCCATATGTTCTAGCGACAGCTTTCACTCTCTTTTACTTTACTGATTTTTAAATGATCTATATTAGGAAACAAAAGCTGAATTACCTGAAATGACTGTACGGTGAAGTAGTAAGCTACAGCTATCTATCAGATTCTCCCATTCGCCAGTCCCGTCTTCAGAGCCCACACTCAGTATTCGATAGAATTTATCAAAGAAAGTTCTCAGAAAGCAACATAGATGAGGAGCATTGCACAAAGATAAGGTATCACGAATCGAATGACTATAATTGTTGCTTTTGCAATAAACTGCTCATCGTTTGAAAGTTGGTTTCAAGTCTCTCCAATTCCTTGAGCAATTTCTGAATTTTATTCGTATCACCACCTTTTCGTGCACGGATTAGTTGACCTGAAACGTCATCAATAGACGAAGCCAGCTTAGCTAGATTGTCGATAGCATCAGTGCCATTGAATTTCGGTGTTGGACCATCAGAGGCAAGTGGTGCGGATGACTTCGTAGCTTTGGCAATACGTAATTCCAACTGTCGAAACAGAGATAAGACGTTTTTCCGTTTCAGCGGCATGAAAAATAGCACAGTTCATTGTAAAAGGAGAAGAATGGCTTTGAACTGAAGTTCGTTTGCGTTTGGCTCGTCAGTAAAATAGTGGACTACCTTTCCACCTATACAACTCTTTTTAAATAACGTGTTCGGCCGTACTTGGTCACAACGAAAAGTCCACTGGCACTCATGTACTTACGCATCAATTATCTCAGCTACCGCCACCAATGCGTAGCTATCTACCCCGCCTCCCCACATCATCGGTGAACGAAACTGTGTCAGATATAATCACTATACGGCAAGTACGCGGGTTTTACAGATGGTGATGATGACTTGGTCACAGTGACCAAGTACGATTGCGGAGAAATACACCCGTTATTTATGACCAGTGGTTAGTAGGAACAGCAATCGAGAAAAGGCGACTGCCGCAGAAAAAAGTCAAAACAACTTGGATGAAAAAATAGGACTCACTTTTGTCTCAAACACTTACACTTGAGCAGAATTTCAGCAAACTAAACGTAGTAACTGTAAACTCTGATTGCTGTGCGGCGTAAGTATCTGCCTGATAGACGTCATCATCACCTATACCTATAACGATCTAATTGCTTCACGTACTGTTTGTAAACCCAGCAAGCAAGCAAATGAGCGAAAACGTGCATCACACGATACATTCCTCAGCACGAGTCAATGAATAGTTAAGGGGATCCGGACGCCAGCTCAGTAATCAACACATGAAAAGAACTCGGCAGCCGTAGTGTTTGGCAAATACTGCGTCAAAAAATTCCTGCGCCCCACTGAACAACGCACTTGTCATGATTTAGTACGCTGCAGATATTGACCAGTACATATTGAGCGTAGTTTTATAAGTAACTTGTATAGTGTAATTACCAAGACTGGAGACTCAAATGACTCCTCCTACACCATATCAAGGATAATGCTGCAGTCTCGAAGGGCAGCTGAAAGCCTAGCTCAGTAGAAGCAAGAGTGACATGGAGCTGCGTGGTTTACGGAGTAGGCCACGTGGGCCGACACTGGACCGTGATTTATGCAAATCTGGCAGCCAATCACCGTGCCTGGGCAATGTGTAGCCGAGATATTACTAAAGCCGACTAATTTTGTCTTAAAAGGTAGTCGCTTGAAAGTAAGTTAATCTTAGACGCCGTACTTATTTTTTCGGCAGAATGGGATACTTTCAGTAAATTTGCTTTTTTATCTTATTTAAGTGATACCAGACCTATAGAATGATCTGTTCTGAGTTCGCATGGTAGGCGTATTCCTCGGAATCTGGAGTAATCACTCATCAACTTGAACAGAAACCCAATTGTCTGTGTCAACCTGATAGCTTATTTGCCAGGTAAAAGTTACCGAATGGTTTGACATTGGAGTTCTGAGTTCGTTTGCGCGCTACACACTCTTCTGAAGAAGATAAATAGGGAATCAATACGATGAAGTTATTCGAGTCACTAGTTGTTGCAAATGCACTTCAAATTACCGAAATTCGCCTCACCAAGCGCAACGAGTGCGTTGTCAGTCAAATCCCAAAACCCCACTTTCCGTAACCGTTGCTTTTGGTATCCGTCCTGTGTAGCAAACTGTCAGCTCACGTAGCTACTCTGAGGAATACCGGGTAGGAAAGCGAGTCTATTTAGTAAGAAAAATTCGAAAGTAAATCACGCTGCGGTCACACACTGATCATGTTATCGATTTAACCGTTAACCTTTGTCGTATTATTCTCAAAGGGATGGTGTATTCTGGCAGTCTACTGAAAAGTAGAAAGAAAAATAAGCGGATTTTCGAAGTCCATATGGTGAACAGCAGAAAATAAGTCACCGGATTTGAGCGGGTAACCCAGATAGGAGCAAATCTGGTGACCGTTTGACTAATACTAGCTACAAACTTAGACTCAAAGCAGTATCTACAGGCTATTTTGAATCCTTCTCAGACCACGTCCATCATTTTCACAA
Organism: Opisthorchis felineus; assembly: GCA_004794785.1. Taxonomy (NCBI): domain Eukaryota; kingdom Metazoa; phylum Platyhelminthes; class Trematoda; order Opisthorchiida; family Opisthorchiidae; genus Opisthorchis; species Opisthorchis felineus. The sequence continues at coordinate 489,763 of SJOL01008653.1, forward strand.
CCTAAATAATCCACTTTTCGGAATTCCGATATCCTGCCAAGGTTGACCATCTCCAACCACAAAGAGGTACGATTCGACAAGCACTGGCAATAAAACCGACCATAAGCTCAACATGTGACAACTACCTGGAAAGCATTCGTGTTGCCATTCTGTAATAGGTCGCGTCACACTTTAGGATACCGAATATGATGGATCCCAATTCATCGACATCCCGCCAAAAAGTCGGAAATAACTTGGGAAGTTTAGAGGTGCGCATTCGTTGCCGTTCTAAGGGGTTGATGCTATGTAAAATCAGTATGCGGGTACATTTCTCCTGACGTTGAGAATTTATTGTTCCACATTCAAGTAGCAGGCCTCAAAAAGGATGAAGCAAGTAGTGTGATTTGTCTGTGAATCTCGATGACTCTCCTTATACCACCTACATCCAAAATTAGATGCAGTCTTAGCGACATTTTTCAACTCCTTACTGCATGGAACGTCTATGGTTTTTTAGTGCAATGGCACAGTGATTTTAAATAAGCTTTAAAACTGTGATATTTAGTCCAGTAGCAAAACGATCTGATCTGAGCTCATTCAAACATGAAACGACAAACCGAACCACGATCCAATTAGCACAGTGATTGGTTGGCGCTAATAATGTATAGTTTCGATGAATGATTGGAGCTACGAATGGTTTTGTAGTGATAAGCATCATTAATGAGGAGTAGTCCATTATTGAAATTGAAAACAAAACAGATTTTAGAAGTTACCTGAGCCAACGCTTGCTCCTCTTCGGCCCACCGAGCCGCCAGTTCATCTTGTCGCTGCGCTGTCAACGATCCGTATTGCTGTAAAGTCGGGAGAGCTCTCAGTGGGGGTAAATTCGTTTGCAAAAATTGGCAAGCCATCTTGCTGAGTGTGCGAAGTAACCGTATCGTGGCCAAATTGGCTGGACGATCGGCTGCGTCATTTGGCGAACGTGGGTCACGATCAGGAGCCATGGTAGAAGCCATCTCGTCTAATCGGCGTCTGGAGTGAGCACAAAAACAAGACGAAACTGTTTCAGGACTTTGGTACGCTGTGACACAACGGGAGCGATTGTTCATAGACTAGTCCTCCCACTCTCATATTGGTGCTCGTTATGATGACACCCTCACCAAATGGATTACATAATCGTCCACTCCCACCCCGCCATACTATCTCTTCCACGCTATCTGGCACCCGGTACCCAAAGTACCATTCTTGGGCTCAACATAGAGCATGCGTAAGTGTTTCTTTTCAACCACAGAGGCAGGCTGCAGCGTGACTGGTTATAGTTGGTTCACACGCTAAGCGCATAACATAGCGCCGAACGTGGGCGCACAAGAGATCAAGAACACACGGACCAAGGTGATCAAGCGTCAGACTTGCTGTCACACACAGTCATCGAGTAATTTTCACCGAATATCACCACCCTACCTGAACCACTTGACGGTGTTAAAGGCAACTCCATCCAATTCTGATAAAGAAAGCTGCTTATTTCTCGTCGACAGCAACAAACCGGTAATAAATACTGATGCTCAACTGTCATGTCCATTTGCGCTAGTTGCATTAGCTCACAGAACCAAGTTTCCAGGATTTCTTTTAATTCTGCGAACTGTAAGAGGTCGTGTTCAGTTGACAGCCACTGTTGCTCTGAAGTTGTCAGAGCTACCGAACTACGTGTGGTGGATGACCCTAATGAATTCCTTTAAAGGTAGCACTTCAGCTTTAATGATACGGGGTGAGGGTATAATGTGGTGACTGAGACAGCGAGAAATTCCGCGGTCAAAAAGTGGCACCATATTAGGTAATGAGCAGAAAGTTCCGGCTGTATATTTGGCGACCGAACCCAGTAGAAAAACCGAAGGAATCAATAAGTTGAAGTTGATGAGTCAATGGAGTCCTATTACCAGATTGGTCGCAGTTTGCACCGTTTATGGAATAAAGTGTGTGCGCGCGTTACTCAATTTAGTAAAATTATTTAGTTTATTAAACACTGATGGTTACTGAAGACTAGCTTTTCTGGTGCATTTCATAGTAGAATATCCGCCCCTGGTTCGCGATGGCAATAGTGTATCAGAGAGCAAGGGAAAGGAATGCCGCTACGTCCGACTAGTCATTTCAGTACCCTCGATTATTGGTGATTGCTCCCAAAAGAGGATATGTCGTGGATGAACTGTGGTACCCGAAACGGCGTTCCCTCACCCCATAGGGGACATTGGATCTCACCAACTAACACGCGAAAGTCGCCCTTCTGAAGAGTTTAATTAAGAAGAGCAGGCCCAAGATAAGGAACCTAGGATCGATGGACTCGTCACGCCTGTACAGGACCTTTCCACTCGACCAGTTACTGTTAACTATGGACGTAATTAGCCAATAGTGGGCGTTTTCCGGCACATCACACTGGTGGCAGAGAACTTTCGCGAAGTTAGTGGAACGACAAAAGACATTCAATGAACCAAAACGGCAAACATGAAACTGTGTAGAGGGCAACATGATGGTACCCTTAACACTTGTCACGCTGTATTGCAGGTAAGACCTGATAATGTGAATATCAGAGACGCAGCACGAAACAAGTCAGGTGGTACCAAGAGCGTTATTCCTAACAAATCTCCGCCCAACTTCAATACCTTTTTCAGGCAGGTAGTTCTGTTTCAGGAGACGGACGCTAGAGAGCAAGTAGATAAGAAATAGAGTCATTGGACTGTCTTTCAGTGGTATCAAATATGATGTTCAGTTGGAGCATAAAGCCCCATACTCAAGAGTCCACTCGGCTGTTCACACAAGTTCAAACTTCTCCACGAGTCGGTCAATCCGATTAATCATTTTATCAATACCGATACACCGGCCATTTTAGACTATCCGTAATAAAAACTTTACTCGTATGTAGCCCCAAGATCGTTCTTACATTCGGAATAATCACCAGTAACTGTGTCTTTAGCGATTGTCAGACGGCTAACCACACTGGAACATAACTTGCCCGCAATTAGATTAGCCGGGCAGCCAAAACATTTCCCCCTAGACATGGTGAACGAGCAGGTGCGAATCGGCCTGTGCAGTTGTGATTATTCTTCCGACTCGATTGATAAGTAAAACAAGCAAACTAATGAGTCTCGAGATGATATACCTGCCCACGCATCTGCTTGAACAGAAAGTACTGTTCTATGAGCCGCGTTCAAGCCAAATTTTCATGCATCGTCAAACGGATGAATATGAATTGGCCGCTAATCACGAATGGATAAGTGGCTTCTATTAATTAGTTGGGTAAGGAAATCAATTCAGCACAGCCACATAGGCATAACCTTATTTTTGGTACCAATGTCATGATGGTCTCAGCTTGTGTGCATACTTTTGCACCCACTAAGATACACGGCAGAGAACCGGAAGGTCCGCGGTTCGAACCCGACCTCTGTCTCTCGACTTCCTCTGTCTAGGCTTCGGCAACCTGGCAGTATCCCAAACCAGATATTCTTACAGGTACGGTTAAACAAGTGTGATTCGGTCGACCGAATTGTTAGTCAAAGAAAATCAACTGCTTTGGAAATTCGGCACAATTTTACTTTCGACTTCATTGGGAATCACGAAGGAGTCGGTTAAGTGGCTGTCCTGTTGGCGGGCACACAATATCAATCCCAAAATCATGAGACCGTTAACAACATATGTGCTGCCAATGAAATAGAGGTGGTTGAAACAGAGATTCAATCCTAAGGTGCGATTAATACCGTGGAACGAGGATGGACAACTCAAACGACAGAAACACAAAAACTTTTCATATACCGAAAAATTAACCAACTAACAGCAAGCTAATGGGTACTGGTCGTTGTTATGTTGGAATGCAGTACTAAACGATGAAAATGATTCAAAAAAAATAGCGGACACCCATGAGGCCGATTTGCTTCTATTCAGGGAAAACAAGTTAAACACCGATGTCCTCGATATGAGCGACAACGCTGTCAACCGTGAATGCAAGTGTCAGGAACCCATTCAGCTGACTCAATCACCAGCCCTAACAGAGCAGCCGAGGAAAACTGACAGAACAAACAACACAAAACGGAGAATATTGATCGTTCAACATGTGTATGGTTGTTTGTTTGGTTTGTTCGCTGAGCTCGACGATTTGACTAAAAGCTCCGATCCACCAATCATGATCACAGCAGACACCATAGGAATACGAAAAACACTGATGAACGACAATCAACGGTGAACTGATCATGCCACCCCGACCAGTGAGGAAGCATCCGAAAGAAATTACCGAGGCCAGAGAACGAACTAACCAGCAACTCCTTTTAGATGAAGAAATTGATGGAGTTGCCACAGATAAAAAGTGTATTACAACTTCCTTGACGTATATAGGAAGTAAGCGGACCAGGACAAAGTGGATACCCATAGAACAGACTTAGAACACTTGAAACTACAGATACAAACCCTGGGACCTGTAATGAATTCTAGTTTAGCAACAACACAACAGAGCTATTCAGCATCAAAAACATACCGGATAAAATCGATTTGTTGTAACGATTCCAACAGCTCGTGACGCATAGACTTGGCCATATCGAGGGCATAGCGTTGTTCACCGGAACTGAAAGCGGGACGAATGTAAACCGTGTGAGGATTCTAGAAACTACTGTAAGTCAGACAAATCGAAAAACTGAATAGTTGGTCGATAGAGTGACAGAACGTTAGCCGTACGTTGATATGAAGTGTTATATGAATCTGAAGAATTTCACCCGCCCTATGACACATTCGCACTCAAGTGTGCGCATCCCCGGAAACTTGAACGCTCATTTAATCTTCTAGTGTCGAAATACGGCATTTCAGCTGGGATGCAACTTATGCCTTCCAGCGGTATTCCCGTAACTCATACCTATATTTCCGTTGACGCTAATTTATCGTACGATAAAAATGCTTGAGACGCATTCCTGGACTTACCCAAGCTCCCTCTGGTCACTTTAGTATATCCTCCTAAAGGTTAGGATGCTCTGCCGACATTATTCCCGACGCGGTTCCATACACGAACTTTCCTACACGAACTTTCCTACTGTGTTTGAACTGTTACCATATGGCGCCTAATTTGAAGCCTTTGATTTTGCCGTGGCCTTCGCTGTGACCTGTCGCTCCAGTCCGTGGCACTTAGTTCTAGTAGACTCACTTGCTTTCGCTGACGAAGTGCAATGGCATACGCTTTGTGCTTTGACACTGGATCGGTTCGGTTCCAAATTTTCATGGGCTGTCTAATGTCAAGGTTGGCGCCATCTCGAACTAACAACTCATGGCTATTAGACTGCGCATACCTGATAGATGGCCTAACGGTTGCATGCACAACCGTAAAACGTAACTCGATTTCAAATCCTCCTCGAATTTTGCAAAAGAAAGACCGTCAAGGGCAAGGTGTTTAAACTTAAAACTTGCGAGCAAGAAGTCGTCATCAGGAAGCCAGCCCTAGCATAGGACCAAGTGCACAGACAGAGAAACTAACAACAACTCCAAATGAATTCGAGTAAGCCGTTCACTGTTCACATCCACTTGAAACGACGATGTCAATCAATAGAAGTGAATCTGAAATAAATCCAGGCTTCGTTGTGAGGAGAGTTTGTAAAGCTGGCCACAATCCTCACCTTCCGAAAGAACGTAATTAGAAGAAATATTTCCAGTCAGTCCAACGTCAGCGATTTCTCTTTACGGCAGTAAGAGGTCTATTTTTATAAATCTCGTTGTGGAGAATTGGAGTTTCTTTGTTACCGTCTCCCATTGGTGGTGAGCTCAATCCGGAATAATGATCTACTTCCATATTGGGAAGTGAGTGTGCGTGTGCACTGGAAGGGGATCTGCTGGCAACTCGAATTAGGGAAAGTAATAATGGAAAGTAACAAGAAGCAGTGAAACGCCCTTCCGAGAAGCGGTAAACAATACTAACCAGATGCACAAAACTAGCACGTGAAATTTGATTGAAGTTTCATCTAGGGACACGATAGCCCTTCTAGAACAAACCAGAGGAAACGAGACGAGAACAAAGCGAAACGGCAGGAAACTTAAGGATTTATGAAGTTGGAGAGGAAACTACGAAAATACGGAAGTCGAAGCAGTTTTCTAGTAAGTATGAAAGGAACAAGTTCCATAGCCACGAGTCATCATGAATTGGCGGCTCACAGACGGATTCAGATGTAAAGATTCTGCTTCCTTTTCAACTTTTAATTCGGTCCACCATAGCCATTAGAATGACTAAATGGAAGTGCTGCCAGTGTATTCATGCTTCTGTGATTCAATGCTCAAGGTGATCGGGCTATGAAAGACACACAGATCGGTCGAATAACATATATATTACGGAATCCCCACTCTAAAAATAACACTCTCAGGAGCGAACGCCCTGTTGGTTGATCCCTTGAAACGTATTTCACTGGTAAGGTCTTTCCAAGAAAAGACTACTTCCGGTCGGTTCCATGGAGTGGTCTCTCTACAGAGGACACAAATGTGCTAGTGAGTGTTTGTTTAAATACAAGTCCAGTTTGATGTTGAAATACGGGATAACCTTGATGCAAATTCGGAGCTCCAATAGGTGTAAAATCGGCAATAGGCTGCCCAGTTTCCACTAGCCATACGAATAATGCCACACCCAGAAGATTACCTGAATATTACTCCAACTGGAACATGAGACGGCCTTTGTGTAGCACATTCAGTTGAAGAATGCTGCAGACGAGAGAGTTAGCCGAGGTTCTGCCGAGTTCCCTGTGAACACCAAATTAATTTGCAAACAAGCGTTTATCCGCGCAAGTCCGTACTTCACGAGGGCAACATAGTAAAACCGGATGCCTCGATTCATTCGAAATTGATCTAGAAAAAGCCGTCGTTCCCCTGAAGCCGTTATCCTTGCATCCAGTTGCAATCAACTGCATGGAAATCCCAGTTTGCCTGCTACGTGGTGGACAGAACCTACAAGGTGGTTGTGAAACCTTCACTATTCTTATAATGGCGTTCAAAGTAAAGGACTAGATCTTTTTCACGGCTACCCAAATAACTTCAGCAAGAACTAGTTGCAAGTGGCCGTACGCATCCAGCTGCGCCACTTGCTATGGCTTAGACCTACTTTCCGCGAGCCAGACAATGATATGGTGAGGAAAGTTCTCAACCTTGGTGGTGCCGAAGTTGTCATCACCGTCGGCTAAAGTAAGTTGCCATCTGTGAAGATCTCGCTACTGTTTGTCAAACAGACACACATGCGATCCGGTAAATTCAAGGAGTCGACACCTTCCCGTAGAAGTAAAGAGGACGAAGCGAAAACGTTCAGCGAGTTGTCCCAGTGGCATAATCAACTCGCCTTTCAGCCACGAATCAGGATAGACGGCATTATTGACAGTGATATGGTCTACTTCCAGAGCGTTCTACGAATCAAGTGTTTGTCAAATTTTGCCGTAAACGTGCTTTAGGTTATGTGGTACTGAAAAAATATTCGGACTTACTGTAAACTTTCGGCGACGGCCGAATATAAGGGAAGAGATTCGTTGACTTTCCGCATATGTTCGCGTAGCTCCTACAGGTATGAACAAAACAGATTAATTGATACTAGCTACACTCAAGCAAGCAGACTGGATCAAAACAACATCGGATTCATCAGTGATTTCTCTCAATCAGGAGGTGTTTTTATCTCAGAAGTGTGGCTGTTGTGCTGTTTGACAGTAGTGTTGGGAGGTTAAGCACTAACAACAGCAAATTAACAGGAAAAGACGTAATACAATACTCATACAGTTGCTGAAAACTCTTCGAAAGCGCGCGACCGGTTTCGCCCTTCTTGGGGCTCATCAGGTGGGCGCAGTCCTCGAGTTTCCGTCAACCTTATGTTCTAATTGATCCCAAATTGCACGAAACTAGCGAAGTACACTCATTTGTATACCAGGTTGGTTTTGACGAGACTCACCCGGAAGCCAGCTGAATCTCTCGCAATTTGGGTTCAAGTAGAACATAAGACTGACTGTCGGAGAGTTTTCAGCAATCTCATGAGTAGTGTATTACGTCTATACAATGTACCGCGAATGTATCTCAAATAACCTGCCAGCTGAAACATGAGGCGGCCTGGTGCAACACAGTCAGTGGCTTAAAAACAACATAAACGAGAGATTCACCAGGTTTCCAGGTGAGTCTCCCGTCAACCAACTTGGTATGCAAATGAGTGTACTGCGCTACCGTAACACGAAATTTTTTGAAATTAGCCAGCTGTAAAGTTCCGTAGAATACTCGGCACAGTAATCACCACTGCAGGTGACAATTCAAAGTCTAGCATTATGCTTGGCATGCCAGAGGGAATGGGTTAAAAACCTCGATTGCAGCTGCAAACGTGCATTACAGTACTCCATTGGACGACTAAACACTTCCCGCTGGTAATGGTATTTTTCCCACTGAATTTCTTGTATTAGGCTCCTGCCATCATTTTTCCTCACCCCAGCACCACCATACCTTGCCATTGATACTAACGTGTCCATGCTGGACGCACTACGCAACACAAATCTTCGTGAACTACCTGCGTAGTTGATAACGGAAAAATAAATTGGCAAAAGAGGCATATTACAGCAATGTTTCGCTGGACTCCATTGCTGGAAAGCTACCGGTAATGACGAATAATACAAAGACGGTGAGTACAACTCGATAAGTCTGTCACCTGAGCAATCTGGTTATTATATAGTCCTCGCGCTCGAGATAACTTAGTGGTCAATGCGCAAACTCACTGATCGGAAAGTTCGTGATTCGAACCCAACCCCGGCATCTCGACCACTCTTGTAGACAAGAGCTTGGGCAACCTGGCAGTACCTCAGCCCTCGTGCCTACTTCAGATGGCATGGCAGCTGGGTACCGAAAAGGGATTACCTCTGAACAAGGACGACTATGATATAGTCCTTTTAGTCAAATTTCCAACAAGGTTTACTGTCAACATCCAGGAAAGAGCGGAACAATAACAAACCTGCGACACAACGTCGGGAGAGGTATTATTTTAGAAGGACAATAAGGAGCTGAAATCCAACCACAATCGGCATATCAGACTCAACCTCGTTATGGGAGGGTAGTTACATCGTACATAAGTACCAGATGCTATCTGATAAAACAAGTAAACAAAACCCAGTACCAGCTGTTCGAACATATAGGAGGAATGTGGAGGTGGTCTGGGAATGCATGCTAAACAGCTACAGGAAAGTGAAGCACAACGTGTTCCTCAGGGTAGGCTTCCAGTGGAAAACGCGCGCCGTATACAGTTCTGAAATAGCGTTTCAAAATGCCTAGCCATTTTTGCTGCCCAAAAAGTAAATATCCTAAAGGAAGTCAACATAGCAGAAGGTATGGACTTACTGAGTGGAGTGAAGTAACTGGTGAAGCACACTGACGAAACTGCAGGCGGTCCAGTTTCTTCTGCAGAAGGTCCTTGCAGACAGCACAGAGTCTCAAACATTGGACTGAATAAAAAAAGAACAACAATTTAAATGGACCAACTGCGTTTTGAAAAAGCCTGCAGCGAAATCTCACTGACCTTTCCTTTGCCTCATCTTCTGTAGACGTAATGTAGCGGGAGGTTTTTTCGGATATTTCTCGGCTCATAAACCATGCACCGAAGCGCTGCGGATCCAGCTGCTACAGCCTGGTTCACCGAGGAGGAGGATAGAGGAATGAGAGCCATGCGTTGGAGGCGATGGTTCAATCAGTTCAAATGGTTCTGTTCGTCCGGTATGTCAGGGAGTGAGGGATGCGAAGTGAGGGCGATAGCTTTTATACAAGACCGCCATTAGGTACGCAAGACAGCCATATTTGTCACTAACCAGTGGCTTGTCTCGTCCCGGAGACCCCATCTGGGGAGACGACAATTAACAACGCGACTGATTTGATTGGTAAAGGCTCCCATGCTTCATTTCCAAGTCATAGACTGACCAAACCTGGGTCGTCCCCATCCGATACAAGGCTGGGCGAATAAGACTGTACGGGACACCTCTGGAATACGACGTTCATAGTCTAACCAGCGTAACCTGTGGAGTGTGACCAGTTGACCCATCGAGAGAAACTGAACTTTCCCGAAAACCACCTAGCGTGCCTCAGTAATACTGTCCTGATTTTCCCACCAGACCCGCACAACCCTTTGGAGGCCCTAATGGTCTCCGTAGACTTTCTGCAAACAGCGTTACGTCTTTAATCCATAAACTAGGACAGATCGAACAGCGGCATTGTAAACTCAGCCCTTGACATTCAAGATGATGTCACGTTGGCGCCACAAATATCGAAGGTCGGCAAACCCTACCTTGAGCCTTCCAATTCGGGGTGATTCCGTCTTTCCCCAATCCGCCGGGACATATGCATCTGCCCAGATAGACGAACTTATCTACCACACCGATCGATTCACCTGCAAGCATGAGGTTTGGCTTTGGTCCCATCAAACCTTGCAGTAGCGATTTACACCTCACACGTTCGAACCGCATACCAAACTGTGCAGCAGAATCATTCAAGTTATTTAAAGTAGTTTGCATTTCTGAAGGGTCTGATCCAAGGAGAGCAATATCGTCGGCGTACTGTATGTCCGTGAGCGAACACCCGGAGAGGATATCGGTCCCCGATGTGTTAGAATTAGGTAGGTAGTACATCGATTAGGAAGCTAAAGAGAAAGGGCGACAGAGAACACCCCAGCTTGAAACCACTGAGTGTGGTGTAAATGTTAGGAGAGGGTTTGCGGAAGACACGCACGCTGTTCCTGACGACCAACGGAGTCAAGAGCAAACTAAGCTCGAGAAAAACGATCGCCATCGGTCGTTGGAAGGAGTGACGCAGTCCCAAAACTTGTCGCAAAATGAAGATATGATCGATGTGACCCCGGCCAAGGTGGATCCGACTCTCCCGGTAGTGGATCAACCTTCGCAGGATAACACCAGAGAGCACCTTGAAAATTATGGCCACCAGACCGATGCCCCGATCGTTTTCGCATGATGTTCTCGCACCCATCTCGAGTATGGTTCGGTTCTTCAAAGTACTCAGCCTACCGTTTAAGTTTCTGTGAGTGAATTGAGGTCCTATTCTTTTCGGAAATAGTTTCACTAACACCTGCCCCCTTCTGACTGGTTGACAGGGTTAGCTCGGTTGTTTCCCGTTGCAAAAGCTTTCTCCATTTATCCGGCTTTTGCGATCTACCAGTGCTCTCAGTCAGTCCTCAGGTTCTACATTATTCGGCATTTTAGGGATCCGTACGCGCTATCATAGTCGTTTGTTGCTGGTATAGTTTTCCTGTCTTTAATCAGAGCTGCAGACCGCAATGAGATTCGGTGTTCATTGGGGTGCAACAGCGACCTTGAGCAGACGGGTTCACAAGCTGTGAGCATAGATTTTTCACTTTTTTCCAACAGTCCTCCAAATCACCATTACAACCATCGTATCCGCCGAGGTCTGGAAGATTATCAGTTAACTCAACTCCATGTCGGTGAACTGCAGAGATGCTTTTTAGGTGATGAACTGAATAACTCTGCATCAACCAACATGCTTCTGAAAGGAAGTAAATAGGATACGCATGCCCTCGCAATGCCGTAGTCGAAGTCCAGTGGTTTACTCCAAAATGAACGACTAACTTGTATTGAAGCTCTCCACCGGCAGCTGATTGCCACATGGTCCAAATAAGTCAACACGTGGTTAACAGTTGGTGGCCTCCAAATCACACGGTGTGAGCGTTTGTGGTGAAATTTTGAGCCTGCTAGAGACAAACGACGTTCAGCACATAACTGAGTAAGTCGCTCACCATTATCTGTGCGGCGAGTCCCAACCCGGGTCGGCCACCAAGACGGGCTTTCTCAGGATTTAGTTGGCCGACCTGAGGACTCATATTATCTGACAGGCTCACGATATCTGTACTCCTCGCTGGCCGGAGGAACCGTGACAAATCTCAATAGCTTTTGTCTTAGCTTCAGAGCTGCCGTCTGTCGGAACGTACGCTGGCGAGATGGCTCAGTGATTACAACGCGAATGTACTGACCGGAAGGTTCGTGGTTCGAGTCCGACCTCTGCCTCTCGACTTCCCCTGTCCAGGCTTGGGCGACCTGGCAGTATCCCACCCCTTGTGCTTCCTTCAGGTGGCATGTCAGCTAAGCACCGAAAGGGTGTTGCAGCTGAACGATTCGATTTTCGATGCTGACACAACAAACGCCGTTTACCAAGCCGATAAGCATTGACATTAATAGGACCAGTCAACCGAGCGGCACAGATACGACTGGTTGCTAGAATCCGGTCCAGTAAAACGCACTTAGCCCTGGGGTTGGGCACAACTCCCACACTGCATGTACCACGAGCCTTTGCGCCAGGATCACCAGACACCCGAAGAGTAAGGTGGGAGGAATCCGAGTTCGCTCCGAGCGGTTTGATGTGTTTGACCGAAATGGGGTCTTATATGCGTGTTCCGGTGACACAACATACATCGGTCGAAAGAAAGAACAAATTTTGAGCAACAGCTACCTGTTGCACAATTTGACACAGAGTACGGACGTTGAAAGCCGTAATGTAGAGCAGATCCCCAGAATTTAATAACGATTTATTTCAATTTATTTTACTGGACAGGAGCTTAGATATTCAGATAGGTGATTGACAGCTAAATCAGGATTTGAATGAGGAACGTGTTGATGAGAGTCGGTGAATGAATACCTGCAAGAGCAAATGATACTTCCCGGATGTCCAGGCCGAAGAATGGGGTTTAGTTGAGGTACCCCACCTTGAGAATTTGACTCGAAAGCCCAACCCACAAGGTAGTGGGAGGATGTAGATTTTGTTAAGGGATCCTTCCCATAGCCTCTGGCTCAAAAGTCTGAACCGCCAGACAGCAGTTGTTAGGGTCTTCTTGAGGGACTCTCCCGGGAGATTGACTCAACAGGCGGCTGGCATGATCTGAGGGCGAAAACAGTATGGCATAATCACCTGACTCCTACGGCTGTATGGCTGCACACAATAAGTACCTTCTGAGCAGCACGACTCTTAGGTCTTAAAACTATTCCGATCATTGAATAATGCGCCGGCGCTCAGTGTTAACCGCAGGGCGATCAAAGTGCGCGGTTTTTAAAGCCAGACATTTTTTAGCCCGTCACTCCTCGGAGGAAGGCAGCATCTTTGCTCCCATAGATGGAGATGCTGGTCACTTGGAGGAAACACCTTACTGCCCTCACACTCCTATCACAGAGGTCAGTATGACTTTACCACCAGGCTACCTAGTAACACGATTTCTCGCAGTACGGAGACTTGCTGTTCTTCGTCAGGCAACTTCCAGTTGGCCTTCCTGGCATGGTTGAACTTTAAGGAACTGAGTTCCAGCAGGTGTAGCCTACAGGATTATGGCAGTACTAAAGTCCAATCACAACGACAAGGTGACAACATTAGGAGAGCTTGGGTTGTAACTTGACCAAGAAATCACGAATAAGATGGCAATAGCAAATGCCCGGGTAGAATAGTGTCCTAAAAACTGAGACAACCGGATCCGTTCACAGAACTCGGGACTATTGTCGAGAAAATAACCGGCCAAATTCCCCCGTCATAAAAAAGGGCTGGTTCTAGCAAGTAATCTGCGTCCAGAGAGACACAACAGGGGCACAAATGAGCCACGGACTATGTGGTGGGGAGCTCGTTTAACGGTGTCATTCTCTAAATGAAGACTGTTGGGCTAGACAGGACCAGCAGGCGGCGAATTCGAACCACAGAAGCTCCGTTCTGAAGCTCACTCACGGATTTTTGTGTCACCGAAAAAGCATAACGACTGGACCACAATCGGCTAATGATCATAAGCATCTCGAAGACTGAGGAAGAACAAAAACTATTCATGGATTGTTGATGTTACACTGATTCACACAGCTTTGAACAGCAAGATAATGCGTTCAGCATCTGGCACGCTGTTTTCTTACATGAGTCCAATTATTTCCCGCAGTGATGAAGAAACAAGGGAAGAAATCCGTAGCGTCGGAAACACAACCTTCGAGAAGGGTGCTATTGAGCAGGTGATCAAGTTACCAATGACAAAAGCAAACCGATCTTTCCCTGGTCCGGATGTTCTACTCAGACTGTAGACAGAAAACCCATCAGGTGGGGTACAAGAACCAGCTACGTGGGTCGGTACTTGGAACAGCAAACCGAGGTTGAATACGGGAAATGGGAATGACACAGAAGATAAACAGAATCAGTTGCGAATAGCAAGAGAGACATTCTGTGGCGCGTTGCACGCCAAGCGATCCACAAAGGGAGCTCTCCCTTATCAAGATCAGGCCATAAAATACCCAACCAAGAAACCTTACAAGCATATAGACAACACAAGACTTACACGTGGAATCAGTCCGCTCTATATCAAGCACTGGAACAGGGTAGTCAGTGGAAGATAAGAAAATAACCTTCGAATCCAAGGAAGACACGGGTGTCAGGTTGGACGATTCAGTTGTTTGAGAAGACGGTTCCGAACCCACTTTGCTTGTAAATTCAGAAACACCAAGTTGGTGAGTACCGACAGTTTCGAGAAGTCGGACAGCACTGATTCTGGGAAGAAAACAGCTGCAATCAGCGCATAACACATGTCCACAAAGCCGGCAGTGATGCCGGCGACGGTAGATGGGATTGTAATCCAAAATGGCACTAGTAATGCGAGTTATTGTGAGCTTTCTCCGCTGCGCAACGGTCGTCATAGGGTTTATACCGGATTGACTAGCAGATTGGGGTGGGTTATGAGAGGATTCATCAACGGGATAGGCCTCTTCTAAACCCAACCCGAAAGTCTTTCCACAAGATGGACAAAGATCCACCTTCGTGGCATCAATCCACGAAATAACGGATTGTTCAAATTCTAAAAATAGTAGTAAATATGTATTGAAATCCACAAATGGCTTACCTCGCCTTTGTATCTTGGACATGGGTGGTGCGTTAATCAACTTTTCTAGTCGGATAAGTAGGCTGTTGGTTTCAAGTGCATCCCTGTTGACGCGGGACCTCCGTAGTTTGTGAAACTCCGAAGTCAACGACTTGGACTGACCTATCCGATCTACTGTCGGATAAAAAACGCTTACCAAGTGGTTGCTTCTCAAAGCGAGTCTGTTCATAAAAGGCTAAGCTTATTGGGATGTTATCAGAGAGCGCGACGGAATGACGACGCTGGTCCAGAACACCACCGGTCGATCGAGAACAAGCTGGGAAAAGTTATTACTCTTAAGGTTACGCTCCCACCGGTAGTGTCCGATTTATGCTCAGCTTCAAAGTGCACACGCAAGACTTCGGCCGTTCGGAACGATACCATACAGCCTGGACAAATAAATCCCTCAATGATAGATTCGTCAAAAGACATCGATGAGCACTACATTTATTGATGGAGTTGATGTTCGGGGTTTGACGATTAATCAAATACGGCTGATTAGAACCACGTAGAGTTGACTTCAGTGTTTGCGATTCGATTTCATCATTGAATCTGAAGGATATTGCGCAGATATTGCACGTTAAACAGACATTTCACAAGGAGAAGAGTAAACACATGAAAATCAGCCTTTAACCTTCCCGAAAAGGTGGGTATGCTGGAATGGAAGAATAGGAAATGAATATTACATTTATATCATGGTACATATACGTATAAGTATACACGTATACATATTTCGTGATGTAAGCATCATATTCGTTTCCATCTTCTCCATTTGTAATAGTAGTAGATTCTAAAAAAGATTAAGGCCTGAGGACATTGTTACTCTTTAAACCTGGAACTATCTGCACTGTAACCTCGTAAAAACTTATTTGTTTTTGGTCTCCTAGGCATGGACAAACTGCAACCATAACACATCAAAGGGACCCATCCGCTTTGGGCGTTGCTCAGCAGTGGACTCATCGGTCTTGCGTTTCTAATGTTTTTTTGAAAGTCTGAAAAAATGGACTATTTGGTTCATCTCTCCTCACATAGTAGACATGCTTATACCAAGATGTGGGACCTATGACTACGCCACTGTTAGACTAATCATTTTACTTGTGACCCAAAAAAATATTGATTTTCGTCATCTTCTGGACGTCTGTAATCAGAAACCCGAACAGAGTATCGATACATTTGTACGAAAATCGGTTTCCCTTGTGTGCGATTGAAGTTCTCACGCAACAGCAGCAGATAAGCATCGTAAATAACCTACTCGTGATGGTTTCATCAACGGCCTTCAATCCCATTCAAGTGACTTTGATATCTAACCCTGAAAATGAGGTCAGTGTGTACTGGAGTACCGGGGGGAAAGGTACACTCTTCGGCCTTGTTGGAATCTCTAGGATTCCAACCCACAACCTTTCACTTAGTGGCTAATTCGACCACAATTAGTTGAGGATAAGTTGTATTTAGACGGGATATCGCCCCGTCTACCCTCCAACAACGCAGTCCACGCCAGGTGGTCTGATATTCACTGGCTGAACTAGTGGCAACCCCTAAGGTAAGATTAGGGCAACTTGTGAAACATCCCCATATCCCAGTTAAACATTGGCTCCTGCAGATAATTAATGACCTCAAAAGAGACGGTGACCGGTCGTTGGAAATGGCTCAGAAGCAATTTTAGCCTTATCACAAGCGCTTATAGGGATATTACGGACGTTGCTTAACTTCCACTCAAAAATCATTTCGGCCGCAGAAAAACAAAAAACGCTACTACCGCGTGAATCGGAATCATCCACGTGAGGTGCAATTTGCAAAAGATGCTAAAGTTTCCGGAAAGCCCCTTTCCGAAACGACTGACCCAATCAATCGCATCCGTGTTCACTGCCGCTGGATCTGCCTGTCGAAAACAGTGACAGGGCTATCAGTCATTGGAGTTTTCCACATGCTGTGGTACATACAGGAAGCTCGTCATAAATATATAACCGGCCGGCCGGAATTTCTAGAAAACAAATTGCAATGGCCTCTACTACGTTGACAAGCGACGCACCAGATCACCATGTGTCCATCACCTCCCAACATGTGTGTAGTGATCACATCAAACCTTGTCCTCTCACTTCTATGTTCTGACGTACTTCCAGGTCATGATTTCCTTAGACTTTATTTAAAAGTTGAAATAAGGGTCCCATTTTCTGTGTGGGCTGCACAAGATGTTCAACCGAAGCTCCACTGCTCTTTGAAAATTGCCATCGAGTGTAAGCCCATAGCTACCAAATCACGACACACCAGTGATAGCGGAAATCCGAGAATTGGTGACGCCGAGTGGTCCTGTTCTCCACGGAGAGCTCAATTTACGGTCACAACAACTAATAATAGCTTATCAGAGCCAAAAATGAAGTAAATGAACACATCTAGACGATTTCCACGTGCCAAAAATAAACGACCTTACCAAAACTTCAAACTCCACCATTTTCGGAACGCTGGGTCAACAGTGTTTGCCACTAAATGCCAGCACAAATAAGCGTTTGAAGCCTGCGGTAATCTCTATCAAGTCCATCGTGTTCCATTACAGTCACTAATTAATTTCGTGCTTTCAGCGGCCAGTGGACAATCCACCATGGCTGAAACACATTAGCGTCCCACTCGTTTACAAAGACAATATCACCACGTGTGGTAGATCCTATAGGACATGAAGAAAACCTTCTTCGGCTTCTAAGGCTCACAATACGGTGTACATATGACGGGGGCCAATGCCTCACTGGAATGTGACAACTTACCCTACTCGGAAACAAACTGTAAAGGATTAGTCTCATCAAAACTCGAGCGCCTCAGTGCTCTGGGTCACCGTCTTCCCATTACGGTTATAAGTCGTGTGTTGTGTCCAGTGGATCTCTCACCTTTCAGAAGGCAGCAGCGTTCATAATAAATCAGCAGCAAATAATGCGCTTAAATGCAATGCAGCCATTAGAATGTCCTAGTAAAGAGCAAAAATGGGAAGTGTGGGTGGTTATCGTCAATAGTCTCATACTCTGTGGGAAGACGATCGACAACGAAGTGTCTACACCTTAAGACGGCAATGAAATAAGCGCATCTGAGCATCAAACCGAAGACGCCATCAGTGAAATTAACTTGCCATCATTTGAGAAACCCATACTGCATGATACCACTCACACAAAGACAGACAAGCTTTAGTTTGGCAATCTGACTAGGAAGTTGCAGCACGCTCGCCAATGTGAACGTGCCGTGTCCTGCAGGGCTCTTAACCACGTGTAAGAAGAACCACAAGGACCCCAATCAGAAAAGCGCAAAGATCTCACAGTACCCAGTTTGACGGTAGCCAAGTCAAGGCTTGTCTTCGCTTGTCTTCCATAAGCCATTGGGCTATAGTACTGAGTGTGCATGTGACACTCACAGAGCCTTTCGTACCAGGTTGGTCAACAGGTAGAGGTTTGGATAGCAGTCTCCTGATCCTCCAGATTGGGAGCTAGAACATAGATCGCGGCTTTCTCCCTCAAAATGTAGAGTACTCTGGAGGTCTTAAGCTGACCACAGAAGCCGTGTTTCTGACCTATGAAGCAGTACGGATTGCACCGTCACAGTGTACACAGCTCTCGACGAACAAACTTATATCACACCGTTGGCACAGGTGTCAGTGATTGAAAAAGCTATCCTTGTCTTCCCAACTCGAGAAGTGATCTCAACTCGTGCAAGTCCACCGGAACTTATAAAACTGCCTAGGTAGACAGATCTATCTAAGATGCTGATTGGCTGGTCCACAAGCTTGAGGTTTGGGTTCGATCCCACTCAGCTTTGCAGTAACACCTTACAATCACCATATGTAAAGTGCATATCAAACCATACAGCAGAATTTCCCAAGGTGGTTAACACCTCTAAAGCAGCAATATCGTCAATGTACTCAATGTCTGTGAGCGAACGCACTGGGAGTGATTCGACCCCCCGAGGTTTCATAAATAGGCATAAAAGTTTCGGTCAGCATATCAACAATAAGGTAGAAGAGGGATGGTGAAGGAAGCAGTATTGTTTTACGCCACCAGATGTGGTGAACTCAGCTTGTTGTGTACCCGTGCACGCGCACAGGAGTTCGTGTAGAGTGCCCTCAAAAGGTAGTAAATATTTAGAAGGTAAAACTTTGATCGCCAGGCACTGCCAAAGAGTATTATGATTGAGAGAGTGAAACACAGCCTTTAAACCAAGCAAGCAACTAACGTTGGGCGTTTGGAAGAGTTCCGCTATTCGAGAACCTGCCTTGAAGTAAAGATTCACCCAAACACTTCCTCTTTTTAGCAAATTGACAAGGCTGTACCGCAGTGAAACACCAGTGTTATTCCCTAGTTCTACTCCCAGTGTTTCTGTCAATGATGAAGCTTATGATGCCAAAACAATGTCCTCTACGAAGTCCAACCCAATCAATCTCTCATCGATACAAAGAGCCCCGATTCCTTGAAGTGAGTTACATGTAGATAGCGGTGAGAAAATTTAAAAGTGGGTAGAGAGCTGGCTTGCTGAATCCCATTTCTAGGAAAACTGGACAGTGCGTTGTATACTCTAACGTGACCAGAAATATGGGAACGAAACGCACGAAGTATCGTTCCGAAATTCTGGCCAATCATACGTAGGGAAACTGGTCTATCTGCGGAGTCAAGTACTTCCTTAAAATCGATAGGAACCGCAACCGTTATAGGGTGTCACGTATGGTGCTCCCGAAGAACGTCACGTTCCCTACAAGGGAAAACCCACGGATTTGCGCCTCACGTGCCGGGGTTAGGCAGAAAAGTAGTATTGAAGTCAGTATCCATGTTGACGAGTGGTGAGGAGCTTAGACATCAACGCTCCCGGGAATGAACTGCCTGAATCACTCTTCCATCGATATCATCGTCATCATCGACAGCATGGTTCAACACCGACGATTCACTGCCGTACTCCGATAAATGTACGAAGCGGTCATTCTTGTTCAAGTTGCAAGTGCGCACATTTGGGTGTGCTAAGGGAGGGTTACCGTCTCAGGCTTTATTCCGCCAGCTCACGAACATTTTGTCTATTGAGGTCATATTGATTTCATTGTCCTGCATATTTTAATATCCTTGGCGTAGAATAGATATGAAGAGCGAATTAAGATATAGGTAACTGATGAACGACAAGAAGTGTAGTAGACCCAATGCCGAGCTTTTGGGGAAAAGACTGGCCATTGGGAACCGGGGAAAGAGGTTGTTAGGAGGACTCCCTCCAAACGAACAAATCCGCTTTGCTAACGATGTCATGCATACTGAAACCGTATCTACATTTCAGCCTTTCACTGACATCCTATTGGACTGTTAGCTCTTTTTTTAATTCTGGTTCAGTTGAATTCCATATCGCGGAACGATCCACTTGTTTGCAGTATAATTTCCTCGAAGTTGTTTGTCTTCTCCATTCCGGTGAACTGACGAGTATGACTGATACATTATCAAAGAGGATATAACAGAGGTAATCTTAGACTTGTACTGCAAATTTACTCCCGCAGAGGAAACCCTTGAACTATGCACGCAACCCACTTGCGACACCGAAAGTTCGGAGTTTTCTGTAGCCTTTTTAAGTTTTTTGGTATCAAACTAAAAAGACATCCACCGGGCGCCCATTTCTTCTCTGTCCGAAATTCGTAAAACGGCAGCAGGTCAGCCCCATATGATCTGACCTTTCTGAATCCATGCTGACTGGGATAGAGCAGGACGAAAGAGTGGTGCCAAGCCAACGTCTTCCATGTAGTGTGCACGCTACGGAAGCACCAGGGGACAGTGATTCTCCGAGGGCAGGTGTTCACAACAATTACTGTACATAGAAAACAGAAAGAGAGCCCATGAGTCGAAGCGTGATAAGCAAGGTTGTACATCACCAATACTTACATACGAATCTATCAGAATGGCAGTTACTGTGTGCTATACACCCACCGGGACTTTGCACGGAGCACACGCCAAATCCATGGGATGATGGCAGCTTTCGAGCTCCGCCTTTGTAATGTGGGGCGTTGAACCTCATCTCACTCAGACCAGACCATTTCTATCTCATGTTTGGTTGGATAAACGGGTCTAAAAAGATTTCCGCCGTTTCATTAGTACCACTGGGTATCCCGACGGGGCTGAGTAACTTTTGAGCGTCCTGCCATTGCAGCTCCAAACGAGCACCTCCTGTTGTGATCAAATGATTTTTACTCGGGTCGCGCCACTGCCGGTAATGATTCGGACAAATAGTCAGACGGCGTGCTGTGGTGCCCAACAACTGTGGTATATCAAGAGAAAGTGCAACTTAAGAAAGCCTTCAGCATCAACAACAGAACACCGACGGGGATATATTTGTGGAGCCACTACAGAACACCCCCACGATTGCCAGTCGTTGGCGCGAAGCGCTGAGCTAAATGTGCTCCATTCTGATTGACCGATATTTTGGCCACTCAGAGCGTGGATTTTTTTGGTCTGTGCCCATGCGCGTAACTTGTACATCCGAAAGTGATCGGTAGGTTCAGACCAAGATTATTATCCCAAAATCTGTGGTGTTTTAGGTGTCAAGGCTTTTAGAAAAGTCACGGCTGCGCATTTTTCTTGGCTATACGTTGACAGCAGTATGTTTTTAGGGGCAAATTTTCCACGGCGAAATAAGCTCGAATAGAAATATTTTTCGTTAGCATTAGCTTCTTCGTCGTTCAACAAACGATGAAGGGGCTTACCACAATGGAGAAGCATGAGTAACGATCTTTCATTGGCCACGTGTAAACGTTCAAACGCGATATAGCATACGGAGGGTATGGCGCTCATACTTGTCCGGCAGGTGCAATTTGCTTCAAAAACTTTGTGTGTCGAATAAACATGTTTGCTTAAAACCTTACACTTTGCTGCACGTATGCATAGGCCAAAAACCACCGTAATCTGTCTTACTTTTGTTGGAATTTGTTTTTTAATTATTCAACCTTCATAATTTTTGGCGCGCATTCAATTCTACAGCTGAAGTGCTGTGGCCTCAGGCCGCTGGCTATTTGCACAATGGAATCGATTACTCGAAAGCTACGACGTTTTCAGGGTGGCCACTTCATAATGTAGAATGTCTATGTATAATGTACATGTACATGCATTATGCCTACCTACCTACATTAATGATTTGTTTAAGTGTGCGAATCTTCAAGGTCAATAAACACTGCGGACTGTGAATACGTTACCTAATGTTATAAGGAATCGCGAATAGTGGAAAAAGATGACCCACTTACAGTGGACAGTTTTTTAAGATACTTTTGAAGCTGATATAATTTTCTGAACATACTAGAATCTACATGGCCATTGTGGACGCGAAATATGCGAAGGTGCTATTACTATTACTATTACCAGTGCAACCTGCGTAAGCCGCGATCAATATCGGCGAGAAATCATTGGAGAC
>SJOL01008653.1:514665-529729 GCA_004794785.1 Opisthorchis felineus
GTAAAAATGAAAGCAGATTAGTGTGATTTTTGGTCTGAGCACATATGCAACGAAATGGCACACTTTGACGTAAAAAGTTTCATTCCACCCACAAAGGTTTTGCATGAAAATGCATTGTGCGTCCAGCGCGCGGCGTGGCCTCAGATATGAGTCAGATATGTTTTTTGGTAAATTAGCAGCCGTCCGGTTTCTGCCCTTCACGGTACTTGAGAAGGCGTTAAAAGATTGCATGAGGGATTTGTGCAGGCAGGGGTTGGCAGAGTTACCAACGCCGTTTTTCGTTACTCCCCGGGGCCAGCTATGGAAAGCCTATTCTTTTTCGCCATTTGCAACAAAAAGCTCTGCCACTGGTAAGCGGGACTTGAATACTAGCAAGCGATGTGCCAGAAAACTCAACCTACACGCGTGGGTCATCATCATTTTCAAGCCTTATATTCTTCAAACAGTACGAGTTATTCGAAAATGATGAATGTGTATATCCTGATGTTTACTGGGAATGACCATTTCCGAGGTACAAAAACAAGGCTCAGCGTCTGTCCAGTCGAGCGGGCGACGCAAAATAAAATTGAGTTACAGGAGTTAGTTACAGGAAGGTGCGTTAAACAGTGTTTCAATTATGAAGTGGTAACCCTGAAAACATCGTATTTTCCGAGATATCGATTCCATTCACCGAATACCAATCGGTTTGGTGTATGGTCGGTCAAATACATGAGTCACAAAACGGGCTCGGTAGTGGTGACTGTTACTGAGACCTCCGGTGCCGGAACTTAAGTATGGCTGCGAACGTATACCGCAGCTCTTGAGGAGGGGTCATCTTGTGAAGCAAGCACATGGCGATTATGTCCAGGAAGCACTGTT
This sequence comes from Opisthorchis felineus, assembly GCA_004794785.1. NCBI lineage: Eukaryota > Metazoa > Platyhelminthes > Trematoda > Opisthorchiida > Opisthorchiidae > Opisthorchis > Opisthorchis felineus. Next base: position 515,524 of record SJOL01008653.1, read on the forward strand.
GTGATCCGTGCGCGCCTAAAGTTTGGCGCCCCCAAATGGCGACAGTTGTCTCAGTCGTCCAAAGACGGTCTCTAATGTTGAAGGCACTCTAATCGATAACACGATCGAGGCATCCAAAAGATCGACAAATTTACGCATGGAGTGAGGGGTCGCCTTCATCATCGCCGGTATCAATGCCAGTGCTGGTAACAAGAATTTGGGCGTACTCTTGTTCTTTTGCAAATATAGGAACATCTAAACATTCCATTTCCGTGTCGTTAACGAACAAACCAAATTAGAGCGCAGGCGTCCAAGGAACAAAACAGTTATTATTTCCAGCTCAACAGCCCCGAATAGTGGTGCGATATTAGGCTACGGTCACCGGGAAAGTGCCAGCTACGAGCAAATATCTCTCACCGTGCCACCGCGATGAGCTTCACATGGGCAAAATCTTAATGCTTGTCTAGAGATTTGAGAGGCATCAAGAAAGATACGCCTGGTCGAAGAATGAGTATTCAATCGACCTCAACCACTAAGATGTCAAAAGTAGTTTACAAAGAATTCATGTGATATTTCAAAGTCATTGATGGTCCCCGAGTCAGCGCCTGAGAATGCAAAAATTTTCACTTTTAAAAACTACCATCAAGTGCAAGTGAGTCATGTTTCGCCAGGTCATTACGGTATTGGGACTCATCTGGCCAATTTTTGACCAACCAAAATGCAGCATGAACCACAGCACCGAAGTTGGCACGCTGGCGCCGAACATGAGCAGAACTTCATGTGCCATTCTACGTGTTCTTCTGAGCGGATATGTTTAGAGGCCAGCAGGGCATTTTGCTTTGTCTACCACTTATTAGGAATTACGTTACACCCTGGTTCCGAGTCCCTACTGAATCCATTATCTCGACACATCTGCCTTAACTTGTGACCACATTATTGGCGGGAAACCTTCTTTTCGGGAATCTCTCCTTAACCCCCCAGGGTGAGCTTCCATGCAATGAAATGTTTCACGCCCGGCACGTTTTCGTGTGCAAACACTAGACGTATAATGTTTTTCTTTGAAAGGCGAAATCGGTGCGTTCAAACTTTTTTTCATATTGCACAAAAATACCCGTAAAAAGCAACCTTTTCTAGAAAAATATATTGAGCCGTCGCAGCTGTTGGCTGTTTTTGCTATCCAATGGATGAATACGTTCCAAATGCTTTTGGCAGAACCCGTGCTGTTAAGATTCACGCTTAACCAGGCAGTGAGCTCCAGATATGCCCCGGTTGGCTGCTCCAGGGGTTATAGTTGGTTGTGCATTACAGAGCTGCTCATTGTCGCTGGTTTCAACAACCCATGTCATTGATACACTTGCACCAGGAAGCCACTTACTACTTCCAATCCCAGAAAACCTTTCTTTCAATTCAGACGACGCCCGCGTCTCTGCAACAGAAAAGCACATTAGAAGTCACGTAAAGGACCGGTCGATGTGTTTTGTGAGCACCGTCAAAAGTTCCGCTTGGAACCACTCACAACCGTATGGGAACATTCATCGAACGCACGCCGGATGAGCGAAAAACTAGATCTACCTTTATTGGGTACGGTTGCTTTGTTCAACGGACTGAAAGAACATTTTCTGCCCCCTCCAAAACATCCACGCACCGTTTTAAAACTCTCTGTTGACGCTGTATGCGACCGAATGCCGGCGAAATATGTACACCAACCTTCAATTTATAGCAGGTCTACTGCAGCCACCACAATTATTTTATTAGAAAACCTGTTGGAGGGCACTTCTAGCTGTGGGTAGTCCGGAACCGTGTGGTTATGCGCCTTCTTGCGATAAGCCCCATGTACCGCGCACTTTGCTTTCTAGGGCAAATCGAAAAAATATTACACGGCCCGGCTGATCTCATTCTCGGTCGTTAGCTATCACGTATCTTGCCTACGTCGTTTTATAGCAAATTTGGCGCGACATAACTCACTGCTGAATCTCCACATGCAGGTGGATAAGTTAGTCCCCGGTCAGCATCTCAAGGAGAAACGCTGAAACCTTCTTGCCTTTGGAATCACATGATGAACTGAATAATTTTGCGAAAGTCCTCCGAGATGGCTATACCTGCTTGGTAATCGTTGCCCTGAGTCCCGGTAGCTGATTCCGCAAAGGTGTGAAATTGGCCCATTGTGAATGCCACGGATGTCTCAGAGTATGTACCAAACACGCCCGCGCACACGTTGGCTCCGAGAATTGCCGTAATTCTAAAATCGCAAGAAATAAACGGAAATGTGGTCTTTGTTTCAAACAGACCAGCACAATGCTCTGTTCGCGAGTGTTTAATTGTTGTTGGATACGTTCCAAAGTTGGACGAACATCAGATGGTCTTTCAAGGCTAACGAACGTTCATAGTTCATCGCAGACTCGCCATCGCAGTTTCCAAGCATCAGACTTCAGACAGCTAGATGGTAGTGTTCACCGTTTGTTCGCTAATCAATGGGAGTTCTGAAAAGGGATACAGATGGCCGCTAGGAAGGGCCGGTCAAACAGTGGTTTGTAAAGTTTTCTGGCCCTTCTGTATAAATGTTTCAGCTTTGGACCACCCACCCCATTTCGAGCTAAAAATATGCAGTGGAAATACTTACGGGTAGCTGGGTCACACGGCACGAATAGGCAGTCACAGAACCCTACTACGGTGAGAGCTTTCAATAGGAAGAGTTGGTGCACCAATCTATTCTCGCAGGGTGCAGACAAATTACAGGAGTCTGTTTAATTTCCGCGCTGAACCAGCAACCGAATTCGGACAGGAAGCAAAACTCTGTCCCATTTCAGAGCAATTTCTGTAACCGCTTTTAGAAATGCAGGGATTGGGTGTGGATATTTCCGCGCCCGGATCTTAACCTCCTGCGAAGACTCACGCGCCCGCGCCGACCAAGACAGCGAACCAAAATGATTGGATATACCTTTCAGCAAATCTTCTTAGTGTAACTACTAAAATTAGGAGGAAATGCCGAGTATCCGGCATGAAATATCAGTATGATTGTCAGAGCTTTCATTACATCCTAAAATTAATTAACGTGAGATTGCGCGGATATAGGAGAAACTTTTGATGTTGACAGATGAAATCTGAGTCCTAACCGCGAAATTTCTCAGAGTTCAGCAAAAATAGCATAAAGGCTACAGACATGAGGACCATCAGGGAGCATAACGTTCAGCTAACTGACAATCACGACCAAGCATCACCAGAATTGCAGTGCCTGCCTTAAGATGACGGTTGTCTGGGAAAGCCATATTTTTATGTGATAACGTCCAGAGTCTCTGTGGATTGTGAGAAGTATCGGATCTACGTCCAAATGTTATCAACGTGATATTCGTTTCTGCCCTTTTCAATAAATATATACACGAGAAAAGAGGTCACGAGTCGCAGGCTCCGGTCTCTAGATGTCAGGCGCAAATTTAGTTCCTTAACGTGGCTGAATGTGGAGGGCGTTGAGGGCACCATTACCTCCGGTGCCCGGAAGAATTGAATTTGGGCAAACGGCGCAGGTTTCCGAACGCACAAGTGTAAATAAATGCTAAATGGATAATGAACGCAATAATACCCAAATGAATAATAAAAAGTGAGTTGCAGGCACCAGTAAAGCTAACTAGTAAAGTTTAAGGAGCACTGCGGGAAGATAACGGACTCATTCGAGAAACTATGTGAATTGCAAAACTTCCGATTATTTGTTAGGCGAGTAGGTGGAGGCCAAGGACGGGAACAAACTTTTTCTTGACTGTGACGTAAACAGCCAAGACAGTTTACGCGAGTTGAGATTGATTTCAGAAGGAACGGTTGGTGAAACACGAAAGCAGCTTTACCCAGGAGGGTACAAGTTGAGGCAGGACAGCCTCTGACCAGAGTAAGCTGAGGATGGAGAGTGTTGGTCCCATGGTCTTCCGCCAGCATATTCTTTTGAGGCGTCGGCCAAGAAAGCCAAGCTATACCGCATTCCCACGGTTCCGCGTTCACGGATCCGTTAGAAAGATTGCACGATGGTAGGGCCTGGTTTTTCAGATAGCCTTTTCAGGAATGACGGTTGATCAAAAAGGCCGTCTATTGTCTGCAGTTCAGATTCCAGAGTACTTTTGGTGGTCGGCAGTTTGTATGGTTTTCGGTCCTGGTTGTGGAGATAGAGAAAGGAAAGCTTGCAGGCTTTTTGATTGGCACGCACCAGTTTTTAGATATTGAGTGGACGACGGTTGGTCCGAAACCAGCATCATTGGGCGTCACTTGGTCCTTGGAGACTTTTTGAACAACTCAATAACACTTTCGGAAAAGTGAAGGCTAGCTGTGGTTGGATGAGAGCAGATGGCATCATTACAAAGAGCGCCAGTCCGTTGTCATGTCCTTGGTGGACCCCCGGTGGCATGTAACGGAGGGGAAGCTCACCCAGAGAGCCAGCCTGGAGCACCAAAGGCTCATAAATGAGGCCCACCAGCGGGACGTTGGAACAAGGAACCATATGCTTCTCCAGCGATTCACGCCTTTCATGCTGGATCACGTCAAGTGCCTTCAATAAATTGATGAGGCTTCATGCCATCTTTGTCGTGCCGTGGTGAATGGTCGCAAAATGGGACACCGCGTGAATGGTTTCACATCAACGTTTGTCTTGAGGGGTCTTTTTGCGTTAGCCAGTATGGGAGAGTACGCCAGTGCGATGTTATTCAGAGTGACGAAAACGGAGGTACGTCTTTGAAATTGTGTCCAAAGTTGGCAATATAACATGTTGTTTATGCGCGATAGTTGTTAGTGACGAATAATAATAATGTTTATTCACAACTGGTGGGTGGCATGCCATCAGGCATGATCATAGTGTTACGGCCAGAATAAAAGCATGACTGGCGTGGTGTGTGAGTACAGGGGATCGCGCGAAAAGCAGTGGGCATTATCCGATGCAGACGTAAGAATTTGATGGTGGCGGAAAAAAAACAGAAGGGAGGGCAAAACAAGAAATATAATGCCTGGCCCATGACATAAAAACTACAAATTGTGGAAAATGAGAAACCAGAACAACGGATCTGGTGAAGCAGCAGAGTTGGCGTAATCCAGCCGTTCAATTTGAACTACAACCTAAATCCACCACTGAGGCCTCTTGGCCTTGGACCGTTTTGGCTTATGGCCAGGGTCACGAAAAGCGTAAGTGGGGATGATGAAGCAAAGGGATCAGCAATGCGGACAAATGGTAGCAGGAATCTCAGAATCATTTTGTATAGTGAAACTGTAGAGGCTCACTGGTGTCGCTGTTGTAGTGGAGTCGGGTATGGAAGTTCCTTGGAAGAGTGAGTTGGCAACAACACACAGGCCTGAACGCGAACTGTACAGGGAATTATTGACTTTGTGGAGAGGGCAGACTGAAAGTCCACCGAAATGGTTAAATCCGGATGAAAGGTTCAGCAGATTCGAATGAAAGCGTCCTGGAGACGGCTGGGACCAGGTGGAGATTTTTTCGTGATTCCAGTTGATTAGACGAGTGGGCGAGAGGGTACGGCCAAAAGTAAGAAGGGAATAGTTGCGGGTGTGCTATCAAATTGAACGTGGCAGTGCCGTGCCGTATTCGGCCTGAAATACTTCAGTTTTTGGACAGTTACCTAACTGATTCTGTTGGGAGCATGAGGCTTAGGTAGCATGCACCAAATTTCCACAAATGGAGCGGTGGAATCGAGCTAATTAATACAGCTTTCAGTGCGTGGTAGTGAAACACCCGCGCATCTATGTCGAGAGACATGTGTTCATCTCTTTGAAGATGGGGTACTCGCTGTTGTGGTGATTGGGCATTTGAGTCAGTGGTTACCAACCCACATGCTTAGTGGATATGCGTCAGGGCTGCGCAACGTTGGATTCTGCGACAGGTGCGTCAGTGCAGGCGAAAATGAATACATTCAATTTGCCAGCCATAGTAAAACTGTCCAATGCTTCCCTCCAGCGACTCGGTTGAGTTGATCAAAGTGCTGCCTGCTAAAATCATCAATGTAGTCCAGACACAAGGATGACTTCGTAGGTCTTGGACTTTCTGGTGAATACAATATACAATATACAATACACGTAGTTCTGCATCCACTTCGGTGCATTCCCGAATAAACTCCGAACCGGTGCTGCAAGCCATCTGCGTAAAATTTCTGCCTAAGCCCTGATTGCGATCCCCTGTTTACGAAAAATTATCGGTTTTCAGCTTCTACCCCCCTCGGCAAACATAAGATGAAGTGTTGGACGACAACCGTATAGCCAACGGGTAATCAAGCGACTGAGAATTCTCAACGTCCCGATCCATACAAATCAAATGAGCCACCCAGAACTGTCTCACAATTGCGGGCCGTACGTATTCAATCGGGTCCACAACTAATGGTGTTGGTACATGTGTGCGAAATTTATCGTTAAAAAAATGCAACAGCAGAGGAAAATGTAACGCAGAAGCGAGTTTGAGAATTGAGGATTTGTGAGACGATGTGGGGTGGGGGCTAGTCTGGAACAAGCTCACTGAAAATTCTAAAACGCCCATCAGTCAAGTATTGTAAAATATATTCTCGGAATCCAGCACATGCGTAGCGTTCCATGTAATTTTTGTATTGTGACTGATTATTTATTTGGCGCGCCTCCTAAAGGGCTGCACTCACCACGGATTCCAGCTTTCCTGTGCTCCATTGGGCTTTCACAACGACTGTGCATGCCAGAACCACTCCAATGAGGCCCTTCTGATAAAATACACCGCTTATTCCTTACTTCACCTCCTTTCCACTTCCAGATACCTACTTCCTAGCTCACAAGAAAGAACATTCCTGCGGTCCTCACTGTGATTTCAACCATCCCCTATCTAAACACACTGGCACCCTCTTTTAAACCGGAGGCTTCTTAGACACCGTATGCCGCCCGTCGTACTTATGTATGTAAACGGACCTTGCCGCGATTTCCAGTATCCAGTTACAGACCTCCTCTTTAAAGAAATTCCAAATCTCAAGTTCGTGTGCACCTGATAAGTTGATACCTGCTTCTTTGTCTTATTCCACCCAGGCTATTGTACAAGTTTTTACCTCATACTGTCCAATCGGGAACTGTAGGAATTACTCCTTCTTATTACTGTGCCAACAACTATCCTTCAACCGACACCAGAGGGCCACACGGTGCCACCATTCCCGTCTTTCTCCTCTAAGCTGTTGTTTGACGCTGAATCCTCATCTTGTGCGAAGAGGCGCCTCATAGCCAAACGACCCAGCTTTCAATCCCCTCAATTTCCAAGGCCGAGCGACAAAGCATTCCGAGTAACCGCAGACTGTTCAGTACTACTAACTGTCATCCCTTTGCCTGCTTAAATCAGCAACTCCTTTCCCTCACCGCTGCTAGAAGAATCTTAGGTTCAGACAGACACATAAAATTTCAGAGCCCGTTTCCACGAGATGGAAAGTGAGCTAGCCTCCTCCCGAGGCATGCAGCCTGTTGCATGTTTCCTAACTCCTGATGCTAAATTCAATCCACCCATTCTCGAAACAGCGTCAGTTTTTACTGACACACATGCGTCCCCCTATTCTTATGTACAACGAGCCTGATCGAATTCCGCTTGAACACACAAAAGTTGCCACTTGGCAGCACGTGACATGCTCCAAACCAACTGCACAGCTCGGTGACTTAAAAAGTCGCAACTATTCATGTTTTTCCCAATAATATTGTAATTCAAGAATGAAAAGGATGCCGTACGTCTGCTACCATTTCGGGCCGTACTTTTTTCCATCCAAAAATTTCATACCATAAAAATTAAAGCCGTTCGTATTCGACTTTATTGGCAGTTTACTGAAAATTCACTGTCCGAATCTCTAAAGTCCGCCAGCGGAAGCTGTCAAAAGGATCTACAACGCTGCATTCCGTCCCCTGTTCATATCTTGCACCTCTTACTATAAGCTTTTTATAACATATCTGTCAAGTTTAGCTATCCGTAAACATTACCTCCCAATTCGGTGCTGAAAACACTACAACGCAGACCCTCATTTCCACTTAATGCCCCTGGCATACCCTCGCATCTATCCTTACTTAGAAACTCCAACCACCCATCCATCTTGCGTGACCTCAATCCCGCTATTTCTGTTCCTTTGTTACATAAGGTGCTATTCTCCAAGGCCCTTAAAACGGCCGTTATAAAAGAGTGCTCAACCCATCTTGTAACTCGTACCTCTACAATCTGCACCGTCACTACAACGTTGTCTCCGTATCCATCAAGGTACTTCCGAGCACCTTATTCTCACCAGCCTTCAACTTGTTCTAACTCGCCCACCAATTCAAGAGCTGTTGATTTCCCTGTCCTTTATCCACTCCATGTAGGCCTCCCTGGGCTTACCAGCGTTTGACCAGTCACCCTACCTGCCTCCTTTGACTCCACTGGTAATAACTCTGTGCTTCTACTCATCACCCGCTCTGTTTTGCCTTAAGTGAATTTACTCCAAGCTATCTCCGCTATAGATTGTCCAAATTTCATATGCACCACTAAAACATGGTTCTCTTCTGGCACACCTGATACCATTACCTCCCTTTCTGATCGTTCAAACGGCTGATGTGCCGGCTGTCTCATGAACTCCAGAACCGAAATGAAAGTCCCTCATTTTGGCGATTCACCATTGGCAGACATTACAGACCCTCTTTGTTTTTTTCCTGTTTGTCCAACCCAGTGTTTGTCCTCGGGTGCTTGTACACGCCCCCTCCACGCCCCACTAGCTCACTCAGTCAACTCTCCAAGCTTCCTTCCTACGTTCAAGCAGTGCCTCATCCGAACGATTCAGTTCCTGGTGATCACAAATTTTACGAGGTCTGCTGGTCTCAACACAAACCCCCTACGGGTTTTTCGCCTCTGCTGGCCCAGCTTGATGTCCAGGGCTGGTCACAGCCTGTAAGCCACCCCACACGCAGTCCCTCTACCCTGGATATTGCCCTCGTCAAAGGTTGCCTGTACTTTACTGCTACAGTCGACCCGAATCTCCATAATAGCGACCATCGTGTTACCACCTGAAGCTGGACGAGTAACCATCCTTCTCCTGCTCCTCCCACCTTAAGCCCCTTTTTCCCTTCCTCTGGCATCCCTGAAGCCTCTGCATTCTCGTAGCGGCACAAAACCTGGTACGAGTAGTTTCGCCCCCGGGGCCCTCAAAGAGTGACTAACATTCTTCCCGCCATGTACTATCATCACTATATCTAGTTTCTGTCACTCGGGCTACTTGTGTTTCTGGTTGTCGTTCAGCCAGGAGTTTATCTCTTCTGGGCCACAAACTTAGGGAGTATTATAAACTCTTCCGTAGAACACATGACCACTCCCGTCTTATTCTAATTGACAAACTTGTGACTGAGATTACCACTGGCAAACTGGCCCCTGAAAACCAAGAGACGTCTGTCAGTGTTGCCCATTTTCTTCAATCAAAGATGCTGGGGCGTCTCTTTCACAGGCTTTCTCCAATTAATGTGTAATTCCACGTGTTGTGGCCGCTGACGGGAAGCCGATATCTGATTTTGCTGAATCGTAGAATCTCTAAACTCCTACTACACCAGCTGCTGTGTGCCCTCTGCATTGAGCCTTTCGACTCATTGTTCCCCAGCTGGTTACGTATTGACCACATCTGTTGGTAAAATAAATCCCACCCTCTGCACAATCTCAGTTACTTTACCTGACTTGACTTCCACACTCTACTGCATTAGAGAATCCAGTTTCCCAGGCACTGACGGTATCCGCCTGCTTATCCTAAAACCTGTTGGCCTGGACAGTCCCACCCTCATTCTCAATCTCTTCAATGCCCCCCACCACTGGCACAGTTCCAGGTCAGTGGAAGCACTCCACCATCGTCCCACACTATAAGTCAGGCCCACGTACTGCTTCAGCTAGCCATCGTGGTATCCACCATACAGTCTTGTTCTCCCGTACCCCAGAGCTCCTTGGTAAATTCCCTGTCGTGGAGTGCCTGCTCACCACCAAGACCCCTAGCACTTGACAATATGTGTTTATGGCCGACGGTCAGTTAACCATGGCAGGTAGATTTCTTTAGTCTTATTTCGTCTGCTTGCGATGCCAGATTATGAATCATTCATATCAACCTTGATATTCGTAAGGCGTTCGACAAAGCACTCTACGGTGCCCTCCTCAATAAATTGCGATCTACGGGTATTGGTGGCTTGCTTCCGTGTAGGTTCATTTCTTACCTCACCGGGAGAACCCGGATTAATAAGGTCGAGGATCTCTCCAGCGGAGTCATCCATGGTAGCAGGCTTGGCCACTACTGTTCTTGCTGTGCACCAGTAGTGTCACTGGATCAATCACTAATTGATCGCATTTTCTATTTTCTGGCGATATCAAGACAGAATACACATTCCGGGTCAGTGACTCTATTTCTATCCCGCCTAACATTCAGTGTGATCTGGATGCATTGTCCCTCTAGCTCTCTAACCCCGGTCTATATTTCACGGTTCCAAAACTTCAAGCTCCCTCGTGTCGATTCCAATTTCCTCCTGGGATGTTTATTTCTAACTGTCGATTTTTATACCTCCCGAAGTTGGATGACTAGGTCCTAAGTACTCCTGTTCCTGTGGCTTTTCACCATATGCGTGGTAGAAAGGGGCTACAGCTCGCAAGCTCCGCTATTCATTCTACAGCCAACCATGTATAATTGCTATCTTGAGGCAGTTTGTATGATCCGTTCCGGAATCCAGCCCTGAGGTTGCCCCACAGCACTCACAGACATGCCGGACTGCTGTAGAGAATGTACAGTGCTCATTTCATAAATCCCTGTTTTTGGCGTCATCCGCACTAAGATATCCTCTCTACTGTTTGCGACTTCGGCTGGATCCCTTATGGCTGAGGTGCATTATGTTAAACCTATGCCTTCTGCATTGCCTGATCCCCCGACGGGCCTGCATGGCTGGCACATACCTTAAGCTTTCTACCCATATTGTCTGCAACTCTGGAATTTTGCTCCCATTGTCGACCTGTTGAACTGTCTTTAGACAAAATATTTTTTTTCCATCCTAGATTGCCCTAGTATTGTCCAACTCACTAATAACCCCCATGAAATCTAGTCCACCATCTAAGTAGTTCCACCCCCGCCAGTCCTAAAGTGTTGGGTTTCTCCTACCACGCCGCCTCTCTCTCTACTTACATCGTACTGTCCTATGTCTCAGGTAGTAGAATAGCATGTGTTGAAAATCTCAGCTTGGCTTTGATGACTAGACTACTGAGTGCAGACCCATCCTTATCCCCTCTCCTTTAACCACTTGTTGTCAGCACCCTAACTGTAGCAAGCGTTCCGCTTTTTTCTTAAAGGCATATATCCTGTCTGATGACTCCTATAACTCTGTAGGCCTTATTGATCTCATCCCATTTAATCTTCTTCCCCAGCTTCGACCTGCGGTGATACGTGCTATGGACGTCCTGTTTGGCCGTTATCCACTCCACCCGATCAGTGCATTACACCTGGAGGGATCCCCAACCGGACAAAAAAACAAATACTGCCTGCGACATTACATTGGTCTTGCTCCCCCTGCGGAAGCCCTTGGTAAACCTACATCCAACTGCTCACAGAACTGCACATTCCAGCCCAACTACTCCAATTACGACGTCCATCACGGGGCTGTCCAGAAACTGATGTATCTCAGTGCACTGACGTCACGAACTGCCATACCTAGTTTGATAGCATACCCGCAACTGTTCACTTCCTACTTTGACTGCGCCCTCTTGCCCACTCGTTCTCTTACTCACAACCACAACAAAAAATATTCATCTGGTGCCAGCCGAATCCGGGAGGCGTTCATTCCAATCCGCTGAACCTTCCATTGGATCCAAACATCTCGGTGTCTTTTACTTTGTACTCTTCACCGATTCAGTCATTTTCCGCGCCGTTTGCGTTTCTTTTTGCGTGTTTGCGTGAACTCCTTCTCCCAAGGAGCCTTTTACACCCGATCCCGCTCCAGCAAAAACACCAGTGAGTTTCTCCAGTTTCACTGCACACTGTGATTCTGAGTTTCCTGCTACCATTTAGCCGTATTGCATATTCCTCCACTTACGCTTTTCGTACTCTTGCCATACGCCCAACAGCCCAAGGCTACGAAGCCTCAGTGACGGTTTTAGGCTTTAGTTCAAATCGGCTGGTCAGATCGTGCCAGTTCTGCTGCCTCTCCTGATCCGTTATTCTGGTTCCACTTTTTCTGCAGATTGAAGTTTTTTTAATTATCTTTATCACTTACCAGGCAGGAAGCCTCTTGCTATGCCCTCCCTCGTATTGTTTTTGCCCGCTACTTTCAAATCTTAACGATGGTATCTTGTCTCATCTGATATGCTCCCCATAAGAAAGAATGAGCCCTTGCAATTTCGGTTCCATACCCATGCCGCCTCAGGCGTGATCAAGTCTACTCCGGGTAATGCCCAATGTTTATGTCGCCGTCTCTTTTCCACGAAATCCCCGGTACCCACAAACCCCACCAGTTATGCACTTATTCTGATTGTAACTTTGTGATCATGCCTAAAGGTGTGCTACCCACTAGTTTGGAATAAACATTATTATTATTATTATTATTATTATTATTATCATTCCAAACTACGGAGCAAGCTCACTTCCCATATCAGGACTATATCCTCTCATGTAGGCTTTCGAAACATCCTCGATTCTGATCTTTCTATTGAGGGAGCCGGGCGTCTTTTTGGGCCATAGCTCATATTAGACGCGTTTATGAAAAAGACACTAAGCGTTTCTCAGTGGCACTTCCATCCTAACTATCCTGTTACTTGGTCCCATCACATGTACATATCAGCGTGAAACACCAAGTGTTAACACATCCGTGGGACAGCTTCCATCCTTAGTTCTTGGCCGACAATCACATTCTTACCTATCTCTTATTCAGAAGCTTCACTTCTTGAAATTGCATGTGCACCTGCTACCTGGATTGAAGATATGTGCCGGCAGAGTCTAGTGTCTGCCATCGTAATTGTTTTCGTGCCCACCTCATCTGACCTCACTATTTTTCTTCAACCTCAGCTCTGAGCTTGTGCCCATTCAAGTTGGATTTCATCCTCGGGTAGCCCTGTCAACTCCGTTTAATGTCTGGTGGTTTGCTTCGCCAATTTTTAATAATAATAATAATAATAATGTTTATTTCCAACTGGTGGGTGGCATGCCATCAGGCATGATCATAATGTTACCGTCAGAATAAAAAAATGACTGGCAGGTTTTGTAGGTACAGGGGAATGCTCGGAAGGGGGACAGCGTCATAAACATTGGGCATTAATGATAATAATAGTAACTTGTAGGGAGCATGCTGTTTGAGGCGTGATCAGGTCGTTACCACCTGAACGCGGCAGGTAACAACACAACGGGCATGCTTATTACGTGAAAAGTCACCAGAGTTGTGGGAACCGAAAAAAACGAGGACGATGGGCATGAGGTACGGCCAGTTGAAAGATGGGGCCTGCTGACCTGAACTAAAACTGAAAACCGCTGCAGGCCATGAGTGACGAAAACCGTTGCAGGCCATGAGTGACCTTGGGCGGTCGGGTAAATGGCAGGGTTACCAAATGCAAAAATGGAGATGGAGGTAAAAGAATTCGATCTAGAGACAAATGACAAGTTTTGTCCCAAAAATGTGGTTTAAATTGAAACTGAGTAGACTCACTGGTGCCACTGTTGCAGGTAGGTCAGGTGTAAAGGGTAGTGTTGATGGGGAGATGGTGCAAATGCGCAGGGCCAATCGAACACCGTAAATGAAATTGAACTTGTGGAAGAGGCAAACCGAAATTGCGGCAGGAATCTAGGTTAGTTAAGTCCGAACGATATGTTCAGTGGTTTAGAACGAGGCGGTTGGGCCCAGGTGAAAATTTTGTTCTTGGTTGCGATTACAGGCTCAAGCGGGCAAAAGGCTGCGGTCGAGATTCTGAAGAAAGTAGTTGTGGTAGTGCCATCAGACTGGGTATGGCAGTGCCATGCCATCATTGCACTGACATACTTCGGTTTCTGGACAGCCACGTGACGGTCGTCAAGGTTGCCGCAATCGGACAGGGGATGCGCATTTCCGCGGCAGCCGGATGCGGGTTAGACGAGGAGATTGACACAAATAAAGTCAGGCTGGTGCAGAGTCACGGGATATTTCCAATCAGTAGGAGGACATGTGAGTGTAGACCGCGGACATGCTAGATTGAATGAATAACGGTTGCACGGGACGTTTGCGCAACTACATCGAAGTTTGAAGCTTGGGAAGAGGG
>SJOL01008653.1:548247-592050 GCA_004794785.1 Opisthorchis felineus
GCGCTCCGTCGACATTTACTACATCTGGAAAGCGTCGAAATAACGCTATCTGGTGCCATCTGGAGAAGCATATGTGGCTATGGTGACGTTCCCCCGACTGCAGCACAAACACGCGTCCGATCTTCCGAAGTTTTGCCAGGACCAAAGGCATATCATCTGCCACAATAAAACCCAACTATGTGGCACCTACTCAACAGCGCTGATCGACACTTCCGGCGGTAGTTGTATATGTCCTGAGTTGTAAGGATCTTGCCGAATTCATCGGCCACAAACTGCCGCACTTCACACGACGGCGTTCCATACTTCAGCAGGGCTTTGCAGGTGCCCAATTCCTCTTTGATCAGCCGTCTATTTACCGGAAGCCGATCGTACAAAAACAGAAACCTTATGATTGTGTTCAAGATAATAAGAGGTGAGTGAGTGATGGTCCCCCTGCCTTCTTAGACCAGGCACTGAACAACCGGTGCGTCGCGTACTGTTTTTTATTTGAAAACACGCTCAACTTACTAGCTTCTTCGGATTCCTCGACCTTCCGTTTGTCTTGCGGGTGGCCTGCTGCATTTGTAGTACACCCAATCGTAAAGCAAAACAGCGTTGGTGCTTCGGTTACTGGATGGACGCACAAATACCACATAGTTATCATTCATATATTCATTTAACGTCTTCTCAAACGCCACGAAGGATGAAAAGGATACAGCCCACAATTTCTCAACAAACCTGTGTGTAGCCACTTTTGAAACCATAGCACTGCAAGTTCAAAGTCAAATGAGCACCAAAAATTTAGAAAGGAAATTAGTTAAAACAACTTGCGAAAAGATGAAGGTAGATTATTGTAACTTTTGGTCTGAGCATATATTCATCAAAATGCAACATTTGGGCTCGCAAACATTTTTTCAGAACAAGCATTGCGCTTCCGGGGCGCGGCCAACGAGGATGTTTGAAGTTCGCTGACTCATTGGAACTCAACAGGTAAAGTTTTGCAACTATACCACAAAAGAACAATCTTCAAAAGTGTTGTTGCAAGTGTTGTAAGTGGAATGAGTTAGGATTCCCATTCGCATCTACCCCTTAACTTTATTTACCATAAGCTCTATTAATTTATTTGAAAACTTTGCATGCTGCATGAGATCATTTAGATTAAAATTAAATGTTACCCAGAGAATCTAACTGACCGCTTCACTAAGCTAACCAGTTGTGCTTGTTTTAGTCTCCGTCACCTTCACCTTTTCGTGAAGAACTTTGTGCCGGATGTTACTTATATCGCAAAAAATTTCTCTCGTGTACTTTACGGTATACAGTTCCTAATATCAATTGTCATTGTGACACCGATGCCGACTTATCACAAGGTTTAACTGGGAGCACTTTGCTGTCCTGCCCTCAGAATTTGGAGCGAATTGTCACATGGTCTAGGAAAAGCAATAATTTCATGCTTTCTCCTTTGAGTGGTCAGCCAGCGAATCCCTGAGTTCTGAAGTAATATTTAAAAATTTTCTTTTCACTGTACGGAGGAGGCAATTATAGCTGCTTCACTGCTGTGCAAACAGCGTTGTTGTCATATGCATAGAAACCCATATAACTCTAGAGTCGGTTTTACAGAATTCCTGTCATAACAAAGGCGGGGTTTTGCTTCATCCTCAGGCGGAAACCTTCAAATTCTATGGGTGAAACTCCAGGGCTTATTTTTACAATAAGGAAGGTTTTGGTCGACCATGAGCGCTTTCCGCGTGACTGTCTGTGTTACTCGCACAAACCACATTGGGTTTTTCACGTCCATCTCTGTTTGCTGTTTAGCCAGACACGACACGGACACTTGAAGGTTTGCGCGTCACTGAATTGCGGCGTCCAGCTAAAAACAATGGGGTTCGCTGATCTTCTATAAAGACTGCACACTAACATTTTCATACTGTGGCAGTCCGTTACGCGGAGCCCCACACCAAGACTGCTTTAAGTTCCGCAGTTGGCGCTGCAGCGTCCAGTTAGCCTAACTAGCACATGATGGGTCAGAAAATCGGATCGTTTGCCTGTTCAGCATCAGGGAGTGCCCTGGTCTGAAGTGCGGACCTAACAGTCAGTCATCTTTTATTATCCGCTGAAAGCCAGTCACAAATGACGCGCCCATGGGGTTTCCTAATCTCCTGGACTTTGTTGTCACATACATATTTATCACAGCAAGCTGCTTACCGTGAGTTTGACGCATTTTGTTTATCCGCTCTCCTGCTAGCGAGGAAGGATCAAAACGAAAGCTGAGCTGAGATATCACGGGGCATTACACAGCTGGTGGAGGATATGATGGCGTTTTGTTGAGTTCGTCTAAAGTGCAAACACAAATTTACGGTTGAAAACTTAGACGTTTCCTTGTGGCTGTCAGTACCTGAGAATAGCCTAACGGTGCACCACTTAATGCAATTTTTATAGCTCTTATTTATCCACAAAAAACTTTCTGACTAGTAGCTGACCGCTTATAATTTTGAGGACCACTTAAAAGACCAGCCACAAAGGGGGTTAAGCTTTACTTTGAACGGATGCACAAGTAAATGTGTAGCCATATCTTATTTTACTGGCGACTTGAAGCTGTACAAATTATACCCGGCACAACAAGCCACCGCACAACAAACTACGCTTTCTTTTGGCTCCGTATGTTACGTCCAAACGTAACATGTAAGAGAATCCGTGAAATTAATCCTCCTGCAGTGCCTTCTGAAAGATTTCTGACGAAAAGTAACAACGTCCAACGACTGCTGAGATGAAATCACTATCAAATCTATCTGTTCTGGCCATGAACTGAACTCATTATTTTACGCAATGTACTACTCATTCGGTTGCTGAAAATTCTTCGACAGCCCACGACCGGTTTCGCCCTTTTTGGGGGGCTCATCAGGCAGGCGCAGTCCCCGAGTTTTCGTCAACCTTATGTTCTACTTGAACCCAAATTGGACTGTTTTCAAGAAATACACTCATTTGCAAATCAATTTGGTTTTGCGAGAGACTCACCTAGAACCCAGCTGAATCGCTCGTTTGTGATGTTTCCATGCAACTGAATGTGCTGCACCAGGCCGCCTCATGTTCCAGTTGCTACGATATTCGAGATATCGCGATGCATGTAATTTTGCGCAATGTACTACTCATAAGGTTGCTGAAAATTCTTCGACAGCCCACGACCGGTTTCGCCCTTCTTGGGGCTCATCAGGCAGGCGCAGTCCCCGAGTTTTCGTCAACCTTATGTTCTACTTGGACCCAAATTGGACTGTTTTCAAGAAATACACTCATTTGCAAATCAATTTGGTTTTGCGAGAGACTCACCTGGAACCCAGCTGAATCTCTCGTTTGTGATGTTTCCATGCAACTGAATGTGCTGCACCAGGCCGCCTCATGTTCCAGTTGCTACGATATTCGAGATATCGCGATGCATGTAATTTTGCGCAATGTACTACTCATAAGGTTGCTGAAAATTCTTCGACAGCCCACGACCGGTTTCGCCCTTTTTGGGGGGCTCATCAGGCAGGCGCAGTGGTGCGCCGCACTTTAGCGCGCTGGATCAACGTTTTTATAAAAAACCTTTGTTTCTCTGTGATGTCTGGTAGGTGCAAAAGGGACAGTCACCACAAATGTAATTGTGCATTATCATCTTACATGGCTCTGGAGTTTTGTCAAGTCTTCCATTCTTTGAGTAAAACTCGGCCTAATCAGGTAATCCGCAGCACTTTTAGATTGGTTCTCCGTCCGATACTTTGAGAGCCATCCACTTTGCATTGCCGGCTCCCAGTTTTGGCCCAGTAAAGTCGATATTCTGATGTTTTGTGAGGCTTCTTTGACACCGGTCAAAAGTTAGAGCACCGTGATTACTATTCAGTGATCGGTAGACGGTTGAGACCATGCAAACGTTTGAGTAACATGGAGCCCAGAGGTGAAGACTGATCGTAGAGGATCGTTTTGGATATGCTGGAACGGTAAGTGATAAAACAATTCTCCGGGGGCTCTTTGAATACATCACGCGCTCCTCCTTAACTGAATTGTTAACAGCAGTCAATTAGTGGAGCATTAGTTGCCTGGTGCCCGGCGGTGACCACTCCTGACAAATTCTCTTGGGCCGGTTACTAGGATACCATAGCTAATTTTACCGGCCTTTACCCGTTTGCACAAGTCTCGCAACTGGTTTCTAATTGAGTCAGAAGGAGTTACAGAAGTGGCTTCTCCGATGTAAAACGCTCGTAAAAGGTTGATTTATCGATAGTCCATCTCTCTTACTGCGTGCTTTTGATCTGGAAAAGGAGCGAGTAGCTGCACAGGGGCTGCTAATATGTCTTCTGCGATGAGTGGCCTCACAACGTCTGCGCCAAAATAAGAAAGAAATTTGTGAATGAATAGCTCAATGTTTCGTTTTGCCCTCACATTCCTCTATAGCCCCTGCCGAGCTCAAGCAAAGTTGGCAAAAATGGAAATCTTTTTCTGCCCTAATGGATCAATTCTGGAATTGCTGTTGGTACATGTTATATCCTTGCTGTCTGAGCAATGTGCTGAGTTCCAGGGCCCGGGAACGCAACCCCACCTACGAAGTGCTCCTCATTTCTTTTCTCAAACCCCACACTAATCGACAATCTTGAAGAATCGGACTATTTCTTTTAAGCGGAACAAGGAGACCAATGCTGATGCTTCAGGTATTTTTTCGCAACCAGCACCTCCGACCACTGTGCCACCAATTCGAAGGAAAATGTCGCAAAATGTGTCTTTAGCTTTTGGCCTCCAGATTGCCGTTGATAGTGCTGCAGTCCAGAGGACTGAGTAGTTTTAGTGCGCAGTGAACGTCAATAGTGAGTAGGGCACAATTGGCCCCACCACTGCAAAAGGAGTGAGTTTTAACACACTAGGGTCGCCCGAGAATTCACCAGGCGGCGTTTTGTACAATAAAATGGTAACAAATGACCTGTCCTCAAGGGATCTCAGGTATCAAGGAAAAAGCCTACGGTATCCCTCAAGTCAATGGTCCCTTCACCATAAAGTCATGCCCACTGAGAGGTTCTCAAGTGCTTAACAAGAAAGTACGTATGAGCACAAGATAGATGATCTACAAAGGTAATGGACGGACGCTGCTTCTACCTGATCACCCCAATCAAGGATGAACGTCGGTGGAGATATTTGGTGTAACACCTTGTTGGTTGCATTCTTGCCAGCACCAAGCATCCCCGTGACAGCACTGGTGTATTTATATACGGGAAAGTATCTTCAACGAAATATGTGACTGGGTTGGCCTGTAATGAGCTTTGGTTTCTCTGCTGTCACAACAGTGACGGGAGGAGCAGTCTATAGATACTCATTATCCATGGGCATTGATCCGCTTCAACTGGTCTGACGATACAGGAGATAAGGTTGTCGCGGACATCTCGGTGCGCCGAAATAAACAAAAAACCTATTTTGCAACATGCTCCATACTCCCTTAAAGCCGTCCTGTTTGAGAACAGGTTGGATTGCAAAATGATCGTCACTCGTATGCTGCCTGGCCAAAGCTAAAAGAGCTGGGGGCTTGCTTTTCCCCTCATCCTTTCTGACAACAGTGGCCATCAATCCTATTGGTCATCACACATGTTTGTTTCTACTATCCAGAAGCATAACAGTGCACAGTTTGAAAGAAATGAAGAAAATCCCAAACGTAAAGTGGCGGCTGAACAAATGGATTATAGCGTCTAACCTCAACCTCGAAAGTTCGTGAAATAGCCGGTGCTCAAATGTTGCTGTATTTTTGAAGCACACGTTCCCCTCTTTCGAAAAAAAGCCTCCTCAAAATATTATCTTTGTCTTGACGGCCAAGTGGAACGCGAAAAATGATGGAGGATTGGAATAGCATTGCCAAAATAACCCATGGATTATTATGAATTTGAAAAGTTCATAACAACTGCACAAAACCAAAGCAAAGGAGACGCTCAAGCACTCGACTGTTTCCAGCCAAACACACCAAAGCATGTTAAAAGAAAATTGTCCGAACACTTAAAAAGAGGTAAAAGAGCTGAATTCAAAATCCTTGCATAAATTGCACTTTATGATGATAGAGCTTAAGCCTACAATTGTGCACTGATTTTGTCTACTTATCGCACAACTGTAAACATCGCATTATATGGTGCTACACAAAGCGATTATATATGGAGCATTGTTCCGTGTCCAAGGCTGTCGTTTATTCTAGAGCACGCTTATGGAGTCAGATGATGCTCTGGTTTGTGCGCGTTTCTGGACAGTCTAACAACCGCAATATTCGCTCGGTTATCAAAGAAATCTATCAGTAGAAGCTATCCAAATAACTTACAGAAGAAAAAAATCGGTTAGTCCAACAAAGAATGGGGCGTAATCGGAAATGTTTTTAACGGTGTACGTCCAAAAACAAAGCCAAATCCTACTGTTTTTTAATCCCGCTGGGAGTCATGACTCCAATCAAAACAACAAACACTATTCCACCGGAACAGCCACAGGACCCAGCGTAAAAAAACCGCAATCCTATTCTCAATAGTGACAGGGAGCGATGTTGGTTAAAAAACCCCAAAAATGGAAGAGGCAGCAGTGATCGCAAATAGCTTAACTACTTTCCGAGTCGTATACACCACCGACCAGGGAAAGGCGCCGGTGATTAAAGTCGTTACAGCGAAGGTGGCGTAAAATCCGTCCCTGTTTCAGCAATTTTCTTTTTTTTGGGGGGGGGGGGGGTGGAACGTACACGGCAGTTTAGCTGACCTCAGGTGGCCAGGTAGAAGAAAAATCGCACCACCAGCTTTAAAACGGAAAAAGAGTTGCCAAATCCCAGCAGGAGTCGAACATAGACCAAACTTTTGAAGGAGAGCCAAACACTTGGCTCAGATAGTGCTCAGCAAAAGGTGCTTAACACGTCGTATGAGGCTTGTGATTTAGGAATCAGTCTTCTCAAACTAAGTAAAATTTGACTGCTTTAATTTGGGCTCATTCTCGCTGCCACGTCGGCGAAACCTCACATTTGAGTGTTTAGTTATCTTTGCTGTTATGTTTTCACAGAATAACTCGTTGGTCAGGGTCTTTTTAAATCAACCCTGTTCATTCCTAACGGATGATGTAGTAAATGAGTTCAGCACGCATATCAGTATAACCAAATGAACTAGAACTTCAGAATTCAGCACGGCGTAACAAGTAGCACGTATGTATTCAAATTGATGTGTGTGTACAGCACTTGTAGTATTAAAACAATAAAATGATGAATAGAGCATCAGTCATGTTCATCACATCCGCCACACCTTGAATGAGCGTGTGGATGTTTATAGTTCAGTGGTGGTCTTGATTGTAATCTTTCGAATCTTCTCGGATTAGAAACTTCAAGTTCTTCGCAGGCTATGTGTTCTTTAGAGATAACGTTTTGTTCGGATACATTAAGATCATCCTAGAAGGATTCATTAGAATTTGAAACAGCAGAAGTGCCGTTAACAGACTGACTTCTGGTATTGAACTCAACCTGATTAATGTGTCTCCGGTGACAAGCGAGGCCATCTAAATCGAGAATTGTGACCATACGTTTGCCACTTGGTTAAAGTATTATTTCTGTAGCAGGCCGTAAATCATTACCCTTGAAAAACGTAACATCAGCCGTTTTGGCACAGTCAAGACTTGTACGCAACGAGCGAGATTTAAAAAGGATCGCGGGACTCTTCCCAGTAACTGAATGAATGACATTCCTGTATTGCATCAGAAACCTATCAATTCCGCGGTCTAATTCCACAGAAAAAGTGGGAGAGAATGAAGTACTGGAAAATTTAAGTGTTCACACAAAATTATCAGCAAGCCCATTCGACTGGTGATGTCGTGGAGCAGTAGACAGATGTCGACATCCAAGGCCTTCTAACCATTCCTCGAGGGATTTTGCAGTAAAGTGTGTGCCGCTGTCAGTGACCAAAGCAGTTTGTACACCTTCATGGCTGAATACTTTCCTCGATGCTTGTTTTATGAATTCAGCACTTGGAGAAGTAGTTAGAAAAACTTCAGGCCAACGTGAATATGCGTCAATTAAAATTAAAGCATAGTATTTACCGAGAAAGGTACCACACTAGTCGGCATGAACTCGTTGAAATGCTTCACAAGTAACTGGCCATGGATACCATTGTGAATATTTGCTGTGAATCTTATGTGTATATTTACCACAATTTTTAGCAGTATACTTGATGTCAGCATCTACTTCCGGCTACCAGTATGACAAGCGTGCAAAAGATTTCATTTAATCAACACCCAGATGACCAGAGTGCAAATCTACAAGAACAGCCACTCACTGAGACGGCGGAATGATAACTCTATCCTCAAAGCACAACAAACCATCCGGAGTAATGGACAAACTGTCGCGGCGACAGTAAAATGCAGGAAATCGACGTCGCTCTGGCTGTGTCCAGCCACGTTGCAGCGCAGAAAAAATGGGAGCAAAATATCTTCTAGTATCAGCAACAAGCGCATCTCGCTTGTCTGGTAATAGTTGAATCAATAAACAATCTGAATTGTTTGAATCGGAGTCGCATAGTGGAATTCTGGATAATAAATTGGCATGGGGAATCATTTTTGCACTACAATGAATAATCATGCAGGTATATGAACTCAGTGCAATAATCCACCGTTGCACTATATCAGCAGATGACTTCGCTAGAGACTTTGTAGGATGATACAAAAACTTTAAGGCCTGGTGACCAGTAATAATGGTAAAGTTTGATTCAAAAATATTCTTATGGAGCCGTTTAACAGCCCAGTGTACCTCAGTTGCTTCTCGTTGAGTTTGAGGATACCCACGTTCGGCTTTTGAGATTCGACGGGAAATGCAGATCACCGGTCTGCCACACTGTTCAAGGACTGCTCCTATTCCAGTCGGAGAAGCATCAGTAATGATGATCGAATGATGTTTGGCGGAAAGTGGTTTCAAAACAGCTAAAGTTTGAAGATGACCGAGCGATGCACACAACGTCTTTTCATGGTTGGAGGACCATGAAAATTTATTGTCAGATATGACATCAAACAAGCAGCTTGCATGTTTAGCAAAATTAGGAACAAAGCGAGAATAATACTGAAGTGCTCCTAAAGCAGAACGCAGTAGATTGTAGATTGGTTGGTGATGGCGCATTTACTAAAGGAGATAGACGGTTTGTATCGGGTTTAAAACCACAACCATCCACAATGTAGCCAAGACATGAAAAAGATGGAACTGCAAAAGTGCATTTACCAGGATGATTGGCTACATTGCACTCAGAAAGTCGCTTTAATAAAGACAACAGACATATCATGGATAGCTTTGTCAGCAGCTTGCACTATAACATCATCTTGGTACGTCTCCATACCCTCCAAATCTTTTGTAATAGTATTCATAACTTGCTGAAATACACCTGATGATACACTCAAACCAAAGGGAAGGAAATTTTATCGGAATAATCCAAAAGGTGCGTTGATCACGGTAAGATTACTAGAGGCTTCGTCCAGTGGTATTTGAAGATAGGCATCTTTTAGATCAATTTTTGAAAACACACTTGAACCAGATAAACGATACAGTACATCTTCAGGCTCTTCTGTAGTGCATGTACGTTGTAGTAACCGCGTATTTAGCGTTAGATGGTAGTCTCCACAAATTCTCGGAGTAATACCATCAGCCTTTAGTGGGGTAACTATCGGAGTTGCCAAATTTGATGATTCCACAGGAGTCAATATTCCTTTCTCACACATTGAATTCAATGCTTGACGAACAGGTCCCCGTAAGCCAAACGGAATAATTCGTCTCTTAGGAAATATAGGATCTCCTGTAGTTTCGAGTTTCACCTTAGGTATTTGCATGCCACCTGTAGCCTGAGAACATCTAAGAATCAGTTGTTTAAGTTCACTCTCATTTAAAAAAATCAGTAAAGTGATACAAGTTTGCAATGAGCGCAAAACTTTGAGTCCGATAATCGATGGTCCCGAAGTTGAAACTAAAAAATTACCTTGGGGCAATCTCACAGGAATCGTACAACTACCAACTAGAGGTACAGAATGTCCAGTGATACCGCGGACATTAAATTCTGTAGGCACTATCACAACACTGGGGTAAAATGCAGTTAGACCTGACTGTGGAATAATGGACTCAACACTACCAGCGTCAACAATGAAACCATGTTTTTGACCAGAAGCGGATATCAAAGTTTTAGAAAAGTGTGACGAATTTTAGGTCAAAATAGACAGAGAAAGGGCAGAGATATCTTCAGTTAATGCTTTCAGGTCAGTATTAGGATCAGAAGTTAACTGACTCACTTTTTTGGACTTACAGACAAGTTGAATGTGTCCCGTTTTTTCGTTTTCGCTTGTCTGTGAGGGCATGATATCTGGAATGATTTCGTCCACAAGATTCACGTCTCCCGAATTTTTGAACCGTTAAATTAGGGTTACGGTCTGTGAAGCGACATACTGATGGAGTTGGGGCACGAAAATTCGTTCGAGATTTGAATGTGCCGTCTATATGCATCCTTGAATTATTTCTTTTAGAGTAATTTAACAACACTGCTTCATCAGTCTTCGTTACATGTTTCACATCTTCATACTGCTCACATATTTTCCGAATAGTTTGAAAGTGCCAATCTGTATAGAGCAGCAACTTCTGTCATAATTTGGGCAATTGAATACCAGCGGGGAGTCTATGACGCAGTTGGTCTTCTATTTGGGTACGGTAGTCACATTTGGCTGCCTGTGTCTGTAACTGCAACACAAAATCATGAACTGACTGAGAATGGGAGCGGATCATCATAGTGAACCTAGCACTTTCGGCTGCTACGAAGTTAATCGGTTTGAAGTTGAATTAAGTTGAATTGACATTGACTGGTTCCATTTCGGTAGGCATGATGAATTGTTCCAATAATGACGCCAAAATGTAATTGAGTTCAGCACGTATATCAGTATAACCAAGCGAACTAGAAATCCAGAATTCAGCACGGCGTAACAAGTAGCACGTATGTATTCAAATTGATGTGTGTGTACAGCACTTGGAACATTAAAACAAGAAAATAATGAATAAAGCATCAGTCATGTTCATCACGGATGACTTATAGTTTTAACCTTTTCCAGTATATATTACCGTTTCACAAGGAAATCTATTCACTTTGCATTTTGATAAGTGCCATTTTTACCGTGCAGGATTTTGCACCATTTTGTACTAAGCAGCTGGTGGCTTTCGTTACTCAGCCGCTTGTTACTTCCAATGAATCTTTCCGCAACTTAGGGACCAAGCTTCTAACTCGGCCTCGAGGTGCGATTAAAGTCAAACTGCCCTACACTATTCAGTGACAGTTTCTTGACCACTACGTCTCTCAGAAACACTCTATATAGCCTTTATCGGGAGAGTTTTCAGAGTCCTATTTGCTTTCAAAATCCTGCAACGCCACCCAACCCGCTTCATACACAGGAAACTACATCTAAAACGTTGCGCGAAAACTCGATCGCTCTCTGACCTCTGTATAAACACAGCAAACCATACACATTGAATAGTTATCAAAACATCCAATCCGCAACAACGTCCACTGGGTCTGAGCCCCACGCTCTCCTGCTCGAGTTTCCTCAGTGCCCATCCTTGAGCTCATCTGTTACAATTTTGAAGCATTTTCCTTATCGTCCACGCCTCATACTTTGCAAGCAGTTAATTACAATGTACAACCTAGTCTGATTTGTGCCTTATGGCTGGTGCTCACAATATTCGCATTTTGCCTCCCACTTATAATACATATCGCTCCGATGAAACAACCATTGGAGTCAGAGGCTGCGCCGCCAGTCTTAATCATGAAGTGGTGACCCTTGACCTGAAAGGGATTTCGGAGGCCGTATGGATTTCCACCAAACATTCCCGCCTACCTGTACCATTAGAAGGCACCTACCTACCAACTGCTCTCTTTTCGGCTGCTTTCACTGACCCGTCTCCTCTGGGCGTGCTTCTCCCTACTCTTTCAGATTTGCCCTTAGACTTGATTCGCTCAAGATCCCCTGGTTCCCTGCTGAAGGAAGTGTTCGATACATGCCGCTGCGCAATCAGCTAAGCGTTGAAGAGTAATCTCCGCATAACGTGGGACTAACCCTCTCTAGAAAGTGAGCTTCTAGCTACAACTTTAGTCGGTCTTCTCTTCTACGAAAGCTGCTTTTTTGTAATGTAGCAATTTACAGCCCAACCGTTGGAGGTACCTACTTTTGTCTCCTGTTCTTAGGCAGCCTACTGACACTTTCCTTGTCACTGGCCATACCGAGCTAACACGAATCCTTCCCTCCCCAAAACACGTACTACATAGTTGAAATGCATCGTAAGCTGCCAAAGCTCGCCATTTCGTTTCATTCTAAAAATCAAGCTCCACTGTTTGCGTTTTTTTGCTTATTAGCCAGTTGTGGATCGGCATGTACCCGATCTTTTGACCCGTGCTCATAATATCAAAAGTCCGCCAAGGCTCCTTCAAGCCTGCCGTCTGTTTTTTTGGCCCCAGCAGGATAAGTCTTGGTTTAGATCGCAAATAATTATGTGGATTCTACACATAGTGCTACAACTGATCTGACCTAATGCCTAAA
Source organism: Opisthorchis felineus (assembly GCA_004794785.1). NCBI lineage: Eukaryota > Metazoa > Platyhelminthes > Trematoda > Opisthorchiida > Opisthorchiidae > Opisthorchis > Opisthorchis felineus. The sequence goes on from SJOL01008653.1 coordinate 560,788, forward strand.
ACAGCTGGAGAGAGGGCTGGTGGCCCAACAGTCAGCAACCAGTAACTTGAGTGTCACAAGTCTGTAGCCCAAACGATTTTATGGGGAGGTCTTTGATAATCCACGCCCAGCTCGCTCCCGGATCCTGACAACCAGGAGGCCATCCGTCAGCTCCGTTTACGGCTGTACAGTTCTCGTCCTAATGTTCGGACTGAAAGCATGTTCGAATACGTTGACCAAACCCCTTTGAATCGTAATGCCAGAATCATCGCTATTCATCAGTGTATCCTTATGACCTGCTAATACCAAAAGGTCAGCTCTAACATTCACGTATCGTACATTTTAAGTATTTCTTTCGAGTAAAAATGTCTTTCCTCACCCCTCACCGGCTGTAACAGAGGCTCTTCTGGATTGCGGAGACGTGTTTACACCCAACATTCTTGACCTCATTATCACAAGACCCGCTGGCAGAAAAATACACCAGGGGACTTAAGGGATGTTTTTGGTCCAGGTTATGCCACTATACTCAAAAGGAGCGATTGAGAAAACGTGACCAATGTAGATCTAGTCAAATTACATGTCGTCCAACCAGCTGGACCTAGTTGTCACAGTGCAATGTGGCTTTGATGAGGAAAGGTTTGTGGTTGCATCAGATCTGTTTATGTCGCTTAATAGGTTCTGTAAATAGGACCTACCTCGTGGGCCAAATTATATCCTTCTTAAGATGGTCTTCTGTAAACCTCAAGTACTTCCGAATAGAGCCAATTTTGTCGTTAGAGTCTTTCTTCACAAGTTTATCAGGTTTTCACACTTACTCAAATCATGTTGCTTACTTGCAAAACTGTGCATTTTGGGCACCAACGAACGATCCAAGTAGAAGCGTGATTTGTTGTGAGCCTCGCACATAGTTCCCCCGACGTTATGTTTAGGGTGCGCAAAACCTGTGGTTATGCATTCAGCGTCACCAGAAGCCAGTCACAAAATTGCACCGTTGTTTTCAGAGCTGTCAATGTTGGTAAATTTGATCTAACATCCAGCCATCAGTGAAGGGACCTGTTGGCGCACAGCCAGCTTCAAAACCGAGTATTCCGTTCGTTTGTGTGTTTATAGTCAGATAGATGGACTGAAATCAAAATATCGTGACAGTCGAAAGAGAGTTCAAAGCATTCGCACCTTCAAACATGGAGCACTGGTTAAGATGGTATGAAATCGATATAGTGTGGGTTTCCTGCAATGATGAGCACGGAATCACCCAAGATACGGAGTTAAGGAAGAATCCGTGCGGCCGATTCATGTAGTCAACAAATCAGAAACTTTAATGCTTAAGGCAAAATTCAAGGATTGAGTACAGTAAACGGGTGGTAATATTCAGTTTACGCGTGTTGCCGATCCTCCTGACGGAAAGCTTATTATCACGTGTGTAAACTCAAAAGACAGGGTTATCTCCATTATGCATGCGTTTTTTGGCATCGGCGACGATGCAGAGATGAGGACTAGAGGTTTGTGTGGCAGTTTCTTATTTTAAGTGACTGTTACTCATGCTGTAATATGGGGTATGTCCATACAGATCTCCCATTTGTCGCTGGATTAAAACAGTTTGCCTAAAACCGCAAGCATGGCAGTATTCTGTGCTGGATTTTGGCTACATAATCTCTGGTCATTTTAGTGTAGTAAATTTATCATTCCATTCACTTCACAATTATCAGTGATCACTAATCATGCAATCCACTTGCAAAGCGCCAAAAATTTGAACTGGATGGCTTAATGAACTTTTAATTTACCTATTTTTCAGTTCAGGCCGTAATAAGCTTCCGCAATTTACAAGTTACATACCAGATAACATAGCCTCGCTTACAGTTATATTCATTTGGGGATATTATTTGGAGGAATCAACCAAGTTCCCTTTTGAGAACTCTCCTTTCCTAAAAATTAATTTACGATAAGCATATTCCTGTGGATAGAATAAGTGTGGGCCCCATTTTCATTCCTAGACTTTTCCTTGGGTAAGCTCATCTGAGGTGGGAAGACCAGTGGTAGTGAAAAACATATCCAACAGTCTACCACTGCAAAAAATAGAACTGCGATAAGTCACTGGTGAGGCTAAGTGGATCTGTGTAGGCAGGAAGTTTATGCTGCCCTGACTGCGCGATCATCCTGTGCTTTCGTAAGTCACTTGAGGGAGTCTTAACAGTTTTTGAACTTACCGAACAGTTACAAACTTCAGGCCTTGACTGTGAATGGATCAAGAAGTTTTGCCGAAAATATGAAGACACGGAACCTTGTCTCTTAACGTCGGATGAGAGTGCAACTGCATTATGAGGGTTGCTTAAGACCTCTACGCACGACGGCCACAGGGACTCCAAGCCGTTTTGTTTTTAGATGCAATCAAGTGTCAACGCATGGCATCACACCGAGGTGCCATCATCTCTGAAAAGTATGACATACCCGTGACTTTCAGATACGCCACGCTAATCACTTTCACTTGCGCATCAGGAAACTCTCGTGCATATTACCCATCTGCGTCAACCTATAATCCCCTCAAACCCACGTTCAGACGGTATAAAGCGCACTGATATCAGGCTGATTGCAAGCTGTTTGACTAGGGCCACATCAAACAGCTTGTGGAAGGCATAAGCGTTAGCAGAATGTGGCCGAGAAAGACGGAATGCACAACACTTTTTGCCTGGACTGAAACCTTTAAAACAGTTTCGGATGACATGTCGAGTTGCATATTACTGGTTGTTTCCAGCAATCAGTTGGACCACGTTCAGTTACCCGCAAAACCCCAAAGTCGAGCCGTTCAAATGGAGGTTTATCAATAAGTGTGATGCTATGAATACAGTTTTGAAATCGCACAAACCTCATATCGTGGGATTACACCGGCTTCTATACACCAGTTTAGGAAATGCGAATTCCAAACGAGATCCCAAAGTTCACACTGACTTAAAGCAAGTTGGCCACAAGACGCCGAAACCCACGTGGTTGATTTAAACTAGACGCGTGAGGAAACTGGTCAACGAGCGGTTTATGTTCAGGTCAGAACAAGGAAGAGGGTATGGGCGCAAAAAGGAAATAACAAAACGAGGAAGCACATTGTACACAATTAGAAGAAAAGAAAAGAACCATGACATATAAGTAATCTGTTAATTCCGGTTAAGGGAATACTCGTTGTGTTCCTTATTACAACCAACACCCACATATTTGATCACGATTTGGTCTCCTGTCAATGTGATCCATTTACATCAAATCTTGAGGGAACAGAATCGTGACCACTATTCATCAAAAACTTGTCAACACAGAATGGTTAACTGAGTAAAAACTTATAAAATTTGTGGAAAAGGCTTATATTCTTCTGCAGTATTTTGTCGGTTGCCATCAAAAATGCAGAACACAATTTGCAAAGTCGAGCACGACATGCCTGATTCTATGTGGAGTATACCAACCAATCAGATAGCTGCTTTGTATGTGGGGTGAAGCTTTCGCCTCAATTACCCCTATGTTTATAAATGTGACCTCATGCGAGTCAAGGTCAGATAATCCATTTGGTATCTTCTGTGAATAATTCCAAGCATGGATTTTTTCGCTGCAGTGTTCTTACCAACGAGAAAACAAGCCCCTCTTAGGCTGTATGACTAGAGAGGACTTGGCTGCTTTTGTCAGTGAGAGGGTTATTAGTGCTTGCTCACAGTGTCATTGTTGTACCACCTTTATGCTAGTTAATGACCTGCTGTTAAGCTCATTGATCCATATACCAGTACTCTTTAGCTCAAGACAACATGCAGCAAACAGCCGATCTAATCACAACAGTGTTAACAAGGCGATCGCGGAGTTCCTTGAGAGTTCTTTCCGGGACTCATGTGTGACATGTGTCATTGTGTGGATATACTGGAAAAACGCTTACCTACGCTTTGGTTTCAGGGACAAAACAGAGAATCCAACAGCTAGTCACGTTAGTTGTTGCTGGGTGCTGGCCTATCTGTTTCTTCGCCTCTTAGTGAGGAAGGGGAGGGTGACACCTCTGGGACGCAGCTCGGGATTTCTGATGTTACCCGCAAATTCCCGAAGAGGTAAAGGCGATGATGGATGGAAAGTGTTGTGGAGCTAAGGCCGAGGGCGAGATGTGCTGGTTGTATGATACTCCGTTTTTTGAGTGAGTTCGTATAGCTGTGAGGAAAGCACAGATATTTCTAAGACTTGGTTCAATTTTACAAGGTGTGTGTGGGTAACGTTGACAATGTTATCTAATCTGGGTTTTCACCAGTCTGATCCAATGCAGAGACTGGTTACGCTCGCAGATTAACTTGCATCTCCAGCGGCAATTTTTGCAGCCAAAACTCACGGATTTTAGTTTCATTAAGGGGTTTTCTGTGGTCGACCCTTTTCAGTTGATTGAACAACTGAGGAGGGAGTCGATATTTCAGTTTAGAAGCCTTATTCTACCGTAACCTGCCAAAAGGTAAAGGCGGTAAAACGGCAAATAAAAGCTTCTCAAAACGTTTCATACGGTGGGTTCTTATTTAAAGGGTCCAGGAGATTTGAATCGTCGACATCGTGTGGGAGCAGTGCGAACAGGACGTGGAAGTATTTCTTCAAAAACAGGCCATTTGTTTGCCATCATGGAACGGAAAGCCCAAAATAGGCTGTACATGTACTGCATGTGTTGTGAGCTGCGAAGCGCTCCATGGGACCTTCCCGGCACATAAGACGTCTATCCGACAGTTTCCATATGAGAAGCAAAAATCTCAAGGCTGAAACCTCTATAAAAATTTTCAAGATCACACTACCTGAACGGGCATCCAGTAGACACGCCAAAATGTAACTATAGAGAAGACAATAATTTGATATCAGTCGAAACAGCAATATTTGTGAAGGCCGCGGGACCTAAGTATACGAGACTTGACGATCAACCCGTTTTTGGCTAGTGAAATGGCCACAGCGCGTGCCGAATGTTTTGTTAAGAACGACCAAAGCGAACATATTTAACCACCAACTTCGACAGAGAGTAGCGAAGACGGTGGCATATCTTTGCTCTTAGTGATACACTCAAAATTATTTTTAAAAAGGGGCGTCGGAAGAAAACACTTCTTGACATTTTTGAGGAACTTCAAGTTTGCCCTAAACCATCACCATTTTGATGAAAGTTGCTGAAAGTTTTTGTTTGGAGTGCATTTTATTTGTAATTGTGTGACGCAATTCTGACCGTTCTGTAACAAACCAAGTATACCCCTAAACATGTTGTCTCGTGTTTATCCTGTAGATCTTGACAAGAAGAGCCAATGTGAAGAAAGGGTACGTGGAATGCGAAAGCAACTGATCTTAAGGTTGCAGATGAGTAGCTGGCTGTATGGGTGCCACCTGCTAAACCCCACAAGATGCAAGAAGTCATCTACGAAAATGCGGAAAAGATACGAATAACGTTCTGCTTTAGTGAACAAATAACCTATATTACGGGTACATCTTTGACGGAGTCAGCTGACGTGGCTGATTTCATCGTGGAACAAATGCCCTTGCTTTTTATTCGTGCATTGGTTAATCCATCTGAACCAACACATCCCGACACTGGCCTGCAGAAGAAAGTCTCAAAAGAGGTTTTGAATGGCACAGGTACATAAAATGTCTCCACTATGCATGTTGGCCTGAAATACGCAACTCCTGGACTCTTGACTGAATCTGTGCACATCGGGTGTTCCGGTCAGTCACCCCTGGTGCGAGCCGTTCGCCACCAGGTCAAGGCACCAATTTTTCCTTTGACCGTCTCCAAGAGTTTGACCAACCACATCCACAGCTTGCGTGACAGGTAGCGTCAACTACTGACACCCATCTTTCTTCCAGCTCGTATTCTGCCGTCAGGTGCTCTAATGACTTTCAGTCGTAAGTCAAGTCACTATCTGTTTGTATAGCATAATTTGATCGATTGCCCAAGTAAGCTGTTGTAAAAGGAAGGCAAAGCAATACAGCCGAGGTTCAACGTAAGCGAACACCGAATTTTACGAAGTTGCGGCGTCCACTACTTTGTAAAAATGTCTAGTAGTACCCGATAAACACGTTTTTTCGACACTCGGACTACTTTACTGAATGACCGCTGTCGACACCGCCTGGCTCATAGCAAGCCCGACGGCTTTCTAGGATGGCGATCGGTGGACCCATTAGTTTTGGTCGCTCCAAGCCTAATGCGGTTACATGATCTCGTGCTTTCTGGAGCGGTGGACATTGACTCGATCAACTCGCCATTCTCCTGAAAACTGGACGCCATTACGTCTGGCCGGTAGGGCACCGTCGTACAGTGTCCTGTCGTGTTCGTGCGACGTGAATTTGTCGCGTTCTGCGAGAGGAAGAAGTGGTCACTCCTGCTTCAACTGCGTAGTTGCAAGTAATTGACTGTCCGGCTTTTGATCCCCTGATTAGCCTGTTATCCAGCTTGGCAGCCAACTGTGCCACTCCACGACCAATGTGGTAAGTGCCGAGGGCAAAATCAACCCGTCAGATAGGACGACACCGGAACAGGGAAGTGATCCGTTCACCGATCCCAAGGCGAAGGTGTCTCCATGTATTATGATCAATTTTTTGTTTCCATTTTAACCACATTTTAATGCTGGTGTACATTACGATCACATTCCCGTTTAGCTATACCGCATATTCCACACGCACGCGATTGCGCAGTTTTACTAAAATCCCCGCCCGCCAGCCTTCTAGGTGGGGGAATATGAAGTAGCCCATTTGTCTTTCAAGTATAGACGTCTCCCACCTTTGAAATACCTTTCACTTGGCCTATTTTTTCATCCATTTCAATGTTACACTTATCTACGCATGGCGTCTAACTTCACTCTCCTACTTATAGTCACCCTGTCGCCTGTATGCTCGCTTCTAGCTTTCCGTTCCACTGGTAATTCGCTTTCCTGTTTTTCTTTTGAGCTGAAACACTGTTGTAAGTGGTGTCGTGTGTTTCACGGTTAGAACACGGAACCACTGACATAAACGTCCGAACCCTGGCTTTCCTGTTGTTTCTATTTAGGTTTAGGCAACTTGACAATGACTAAACCCTTTACTTTGCATGATAACTATTCGCCAAAATTGTGTCACAGGTAAACAATTAGTTTTTTAGAAAACTAACAGATCCCAGTGTGGCCTAAGTCTTTCGCGCGTGCTTTTCATTAAACCCTGAAAACGCTCTAAGAAAACCGCTCTCACCGGTTTGGTCCTGTGTCACAGGGCTTTCTCAGTTCACCATCCCTACAAATACCATGGGCACGTTAAGTGCATTCAGGACAGTCAAAATTGAGTGGAAAGATTAGGCAAACTCGGTTTATAGGATGTGTGTGGGTGATAATTTACATTGGTCTCTAAGATCCCCAGAGTTTACGGTCCACTAAGAAACTTTGGCAGAGTCCATTTCGCTGGATTAGTTTTGCAGGGCTTTAAACTGATTAGACCACCCGCGGGTTTAGTTCAGATGTCTGTATACAGGAATCCTACCCAGACGGTGCAACACGCAAAAAGCAATAATACATAATACACTACTCATAAGGTTGCTGAAAATTTTTCGACAGCCCACGACCGGTTTTGCCCTTCTTGGGGCTCATCAGGTAGGCGCAGTCCCCGAGTTTCGATCAACCTTATGTTCTGCTTGACCCCAAATTACACGAAATTAGCGAAATACACTCATTTGAAAATAAATTTGGTTTTTCGGAAGACTCACCTAGAACCCTGGTAAATCTCTCGTTTGTGATGTTCTCAAGCAACTGAATGTGCTGCAACAGGCCGCCTCATGTTTCAGTTGGTAAAATAATCGAGATATCGCGATACCCATAGCCCACTGCCAGGTTATAGGTTGACTACCTCTCTGCTTCCGCCACTCTGATTGGAACAGCACTCTCTTCGGCAAACCACAATTGGATTTGCGCATTATATGGTCCAAACATCGCATCTCTTAGTGAAGGACACATTCCTTAACTGAATTTCTCGTTGCACAACCAAACATGAAGCTTTTAACTGCATCGCTGCTGATCTGCTGACGCCAGTCTACACGAGCTATGGTCCTGAGACAACATTTGTCGAAAAACTAAAGATTTCTAGGTTCCGCTGCTCAGATAGGCCGCGTCTAACAACCGCACAACAAAACAGACCGTACCGTAGCCCGTCATACACGTCCTTCTAGGTTCAGGGATGCAACCTGAGCCTTTCAGATTTGTGGCCCAATCTCATCTGTCACACTACAGTTGGACCTAATACATCTTCCAGTATACGTAAAACGCCCTACAACTTCAAGTGTCCCTATTTGGATTACAAGTGGTATGTTCGGTGACTGCATGTCCACAGGGAGGATCTTACACATTGTTGGTCCAGAACGCATGCCGAAAGACTTTAGTTATTTCATCCGTAAACAACTGTGCCTTCTTCCACTCCTCAAAGACGAGTACTATGTCGTCTGTATATTTCAAGTGGACGTGGTTTCTGTTAGCAACTATTTGAAAATCAGTGTTTTGTAGACCTTCCAGCGTTTTTCTCATTACTTTGTCCAACACCAAAGTAAATAGGAGTGGAGAGATTGGGTATTCTTTACGAGTACCACTTTAAGTATGAAAGCTTTCGGAAAGCGCCATCTACTCTCACACATCCGAAAGTCTGAGAACACAAAGAACTTATTGTATTGACAAAATTCCAGACATTTCTTGTTGAGCAAGCGTATTAAGGAAAACAGACCGGTCAAGTGTGTAGAATGTGCCTTGAAAATCCAGGAATGCTTAAATTGTGTGGCCGTTAATGCGTATGCTGTTTGTTCTATCACCTGATGGAGTGTAAAGCTTTGATCAACGCAACCCTTACCATGCCGGAATCCCACTTGCGGCTCTCGAGTCAATGCTTTGTGGGCCACCATAAGGCAGCTCTATCTTCTTCGACAGGACGATCGAAAATCTGCTTGCCACAAATAGTATTGACAGTAGTGATATTGTAAACGGAGTGGTGCCACTATCGTTCTATCGACGTCATTTTGTCACCGCTGAATCAGTCGCAGTACGATGGTGAGATGTCACCATTCTGTCAAAACGAATTCGTGGAGACACTTAGCTAGACTTGGTCAAACGATATTCCTTCGATTCAGTCTGCTAGAGATTTTGGGTCAACTGTACACCGAACGGTTAGAAGGCATTTCAACTTACGGATAATGTTCTGTGTCATTCTTTTAACCTATTGGTCCCTCTTGGCCATTCCTTACAATATTTGTTACCATTTTTACTGTCTGATGTATATTTAGCTGACATTGAGGGCCCGAAAACGGTATTGTTAGTTATTTTGTGATTTCTGTAGCACGGTTAGAATAGTCAAACAACCATGGATGTTTTCCACTAACTTTCTTAAGAACTTCTTATTACGGCTCCACATAGTTACGAATTTCATTTTCATTTTTTCCCATGTTCCGAAATCACATGAATTCATTTTCGACCATTTTCACTCTCGCGTGGACGTCCAGTGTGAAAGGTGAACTTGTGGAGCTTAAAAGCTGAGGCTTTGGGTTTTGCGCCTAAGAAGGTCTTTTCTGTGAAAAATGCGAGTGAAAACAGCTAATTTGTCATCTTCACTCTTCCTTATTAAAATAAAGCACTTTTTGCCCCTCCATATGTAGTTATTATAAATTCGTAACTCTTGTTTTCTCATTCTCTTTTGCCAATGTTTCTGAATATCATGCCATTTATATGAACCGCAAACTAGTGAGTCATACACCAGGCATTTTCAACTCTGAACACTGGTCTGTAAGGATTCGCGCATCAAATAAGGGTTGAAAAATAGCACATATTTTTTTGTTCCGTGGTTGTTGTATTACCACTAGTCATGGTCGTTTGTTGACTGCTCAACCTTGCGATATTCACCAGGTGTGATTTCATAGGTAGCTGGTGGTTATTTGGCTGCCAGCTATGAGTAACTTCAGGTTATTAGCTACAAAATATCCATCAACATGTAACTGTTTTGTGGTTATAACATCAAAGTGTACCCAAGAGTGGTTATTGTTTGATTGGTTTTCGGTTTTCTAAATTAGAAACTTGCGTAAACTAATGTTGAGTACCAGTGAGCAACCGTGAACTTGTCGGCATTCGGGGTGGCCACCACAGGTTGTTCTTAAGGTAGTATGTGGGAAGAACGGGGTTGCATGACCCCGTCACAATCATGGAAGGTTGTGTTGTGGATGATGTGCGATTAATTTGCCTCAAGATGTGGAGTGACTAGTGTTGGATAATAATGAAACACTCAGTAAATCGTGGTGCGGTAAATGGTAGTTCTTGGGTAAATAATCACGAAATGAATAGCCATAAAATAATAACAACAAAAAACAGGGCTATGATATTCTTGTATATCTAGATGTGATACGTGCTAATTGGGTACTTATATTTCCAGATATATTTATGCTTCAAAGTGAATATCTTCCATGCATATATCCATAAAGCGGTATTGTTTGGAGCGTTCCACTCTACATTTCTGATGCCTGTGTACCATAAAACACAATGGAGCAGTTTCGTCGGAAATGAGTATTTTTCAGTTATACATGCGAAACTGCACACGAGTGTCAGAATGATTAAGAACGTCTACCTATACAACAGAAATCTTTAGCAACCGGTCAATTTGCTGTGAAATCACAGTCCGAAAAGCGACCCAACTCAGTAAGCAGCCCTCACGTCAAATAATACAAAACGAGGGGTCATAAGGCCAACTTACAAGAATGTTTGCCTGTGGTTATGACGTCATCCGTAGGTGGTTTTTCTATAAGGAATTTGCTACGAAAAGTAGGTGATATAACACCTATAAATCTGTGACTATCCAATAGGTGCAGCGACAGAAATGACTTCAACTCACGAATGTTCCGCCGTTTTCTAACCACATAATAACCATGATATCGTTGTTACCAAGTATCGTGCGCATTTCTACACTGTGAATGCCTGGTGGTTATCCAAAACGTTTTGTGTTCCACTGGATGTGCGGCGAATTTTACACGTGAGAAGAACCTTTTAACGCCTCTTGGTTCTTGCACCTTTTTCCTTCATGTCCGTGTCAAATTTTTCAGTTCAAAAGTGCTTCACCGGCTTCCACGGTAGTTATTTTCCAACCATTCCCACAATGCCAACTTTCATAGTCAGGGAATCAGTCGATAGAAATATATATATATATAGAAGATATCTTATTTCCAGTTCTAAGTAAGCAAAAACCGGCGTCGTCTATCGCAAGGCATATCCAAACCACCAGCCACCGAGTTGACGCCCCGAGTAGACGTCCCTCGTCTTTCTGCACGATACCAACCCAACCGGAATAAACAATCACTACTGCCCCACCTTTTCCCATAAGAAGAAATCAGCTCACCTTGCGGATTGCCTGTTTCAGGTTGCCCATTTGCTCCAATATAAATGCGTCTGTTTTTTGCTACACAGCTTGTCACACAAAATCGAATTACTGACATTTCACAGCCGGTCTTCTTATCGTGCCATGCGATGAAGTTTTCAGCGATCTCTTGAGACACATCAATAGGAGTTCAGAGTTACGAGACAACGAACCAGTTCCCATCGTGTGGGTTCTCTTTTCACAGGACTTGAACCCCCAGCGGTTAGTTTAGGACTCGTCGGACCGAAAGATTGAAGAGGGAGAGAATTTAACCTTTCTAGTTACTGGAGACTCAGAGGAGTACCAGTTACTCTGACAAGCGGTTGAGATTTTTGACCTGCTAAAGACGTGAGATAATTTTTTGACGGAGTTACGATTTACCTTATACCGTATAGCTTCACCTTATACCGAATGCGAGTCTGTCAGGATAACCAGAATCTTTCAAGCCATACACGTGTACTATCGTCATCCTATTCGATTTACTTATGAGAATGTGCTCTGTTTGCCGTGCAGAACCCGGATGAGCAGGATCCACTTTAATTGTATATAAATACTGTTTGGCTGTCGAGCGTCTCGTCACTAATCTTGCGGCATCATCAATGATACCGTTTCATGGTATAGTAGACTCTGTATCTAACAACAAGCCCTATAGTGACCACTGAAAATCCATCTTTTCTTACTGGACCCTATGCAACTTGGTTGGGCTTTATCCCACTACAATACGACTACTCGTACTTGCGACAGAGTAAAGTGGCACGGTACCTAGGGATCCGCAAAACAGTTCGTCTGCAGCGATCTCAGTCTGTTGACTGTATGGAAACTGCTATCAACCTCTCTTTGATTTTTTGCAAACTAGCCACATGCTTCGCATAGACGAAACTGACAAGTAATCTTCACTTGCCAAGCACCTGGAAATTAAGTAATTTTGAGGCAGAATCATTTACCGAAACTCATAGCCCAACCACCACGGAAGAATATAGTGCCATTGAGATGATTCTTTAATTTAGTTACAAAAGTTACAGGCCGTCTTCAAAATTTGCCTTTTGGGATTCTGGTATAAGGACGAAGGCGAGAAAGGTACAGTTAAAGGTTCTGTGAAGCAGGAAGTTAACTGGTTTGGGCAACGTTGTGGCAAACAAAAAACGGTATCGGTAGAACACAGAACAACCTGTTCTGCGATATCATCAGTGTTCTTTTTTACTGTGGCAAGTCGATTAGATTCAAGCAAAACAGACGAGAAGTAAATCCGAAATCATTCTACCCTAACTTTTCATCATTCCTTCTGCATCGTTCTAGGCGTGCTTATGGTGTTGTGTCGGTGCTGTTTTCGTTGCTCCGCTCACTTCGGCGGGAGTGGCTTGTTCCGCTCCCGTAGCCTGGCCGTATCCGGACAAGAACAGGTCGAAAGCAACAGTCAGTCGGCCAAACACTATACCTGTTAAAGCTAGGCCAACTACCATGTAGATTATGGATAGGACTGCGAAGAATGCGTCTTGGTCCGGCACCAGATCACCAAATCCGACTGTGGTGATTGTTATAAAAGCAAAGTAGATGGCATCCATTTTGCCCCACTTCACTGGCTTCCCTCCAGTCACGTAGGAATATACTCCGGCTCCAAACACAAGATAGAACGAAAATAGTAGCAGGCAGGGTAGCACCTAAAGTAGAGGAAGGAGGATTAAAAACTTCATTAGAAAATTCTCGGATAACAGTGAGCATAGACTTTGATATTTCCTCAGAATGGTTATGAAAATGGATTGGCTGGATAATGTAAAAAATAATAACGAAATGAATACGAGTCACTGAATGGTTGATCAAAATGTATAGCATAAATGATCTGGTGGGCTGGGCTGACAAAAATTAAGGTGTAAGACCCAGAAATGTTGAAATGCACAATGATGCCCCTCAAGTTTCCATTTAAATAAGGCTATTGAGTGAACAGATAACGTCTGTTCTGGCAACCAGTATAACACCTTGCAAACAAGCAGAGCAAATGAGAGTGACGAAAGCTCAAACTAATTGAATGATGATCCAATCTCAGTATGTGACCTTGAAGGTGTGTAGTTCTGGTAAGTGTGAGCACGGATCGGCACAAATGGTTATCTTGGACGAGTATCTTGTATAAATGAATTGCTTTTCTCCTGATGCATCTGTCCTAATCTCAGGACCTTCTCACTCCCTTCAGTCTTTGCTTGCAGAGCAGCTGGATCATTGCGCTAAAAACCTTGTTTGTACTACACTGTGGCTCTTTCAGCATCCTTTGGCCTTTCTGCAGTTAATGGTCCCATGCTTCTAATGTATTTTCCATATGTGATCTCATACAGGCTAAGGTGACCCCAGGCGCCAATGTCTGCTCAGCCAAATTTCCGAAAAGCCACCTGCCTATATATCAGGCAGTCCTTCTAGGAAGCTAGAACTTCGTGTACGACAACACTCAAGTTAGTTTCCCAAATACTGTGCTGCAGCAAGTGGTGGCCTGAAGTGTATGAGGAGTGTTCCCATGGTGTATGTAATGTACTTTACATTTCTTCAAACTGGAGCAAAGAGTATGTCTTGAACCATTGATCGACAGCATAAAACGCCGAGTCTTGGATTGTGAGAATTTGGTGTCATACCTTCGAAATACCCGCAAACAGTTGGACCAATGGTAGCAAAACCTCCGGCAAGTCATTTGTGAAAAGCAAGAATGGTCTGGGACTGAGCATAGAGCACTAAGAGGCACTACATATTATGTCAACAAAATCTACGGAGACGTCGTTCACCTGTACGTATAATGCATGTCTACCAAGGTAACGCTCCAATAGATGAAGCTAGGCCCTACATACTCCGCGCTGTTGCGCCTTCTGCAGAGGTAAACCATGTTGAGCCCAGTCGAATACCTCTGAGGGGTCGCGATGGATAACATCCATTCCAACCTCCATGACTGCCTATTTTGTCCAATAGTCCAAGATTAGCAGCAGATTTGTCAGGTAGGACCTGTGCGTGTGGAATGCTCGTTGGATAAATGACAAAATATCACGGGATTCATGGGAGTCTTTCGCAAGTCATCTGTAATCTGTAATCTTCGACATAACGAGCAGAAGCTTGAGAGAGCCGAAACTACCTGGATCAGATCACCGATCTTCTTAACAAATAGAAGATAGAAGTGAGGTCGCTTCTGAAACGAACAACCTTTGGATGAACGGTCCGATAGAGTCCAACAAATCATTGGTAAGCAACTCTTATATTCTGAATATTAGGCAATCTATTCCGAAGCACTTTATTTCTTCAAAGTGTGTGGCGTTTTACAGATCTTTCACGTACTGCAAAATACTTGCTGAATAATAGGAAGTACTACTAAACCTATCTTATCCCCTTGACTGAAGATTAGAGCCTTTTGCTTCTTTAAAGAATTAGCAGTCTGTTTACTATTGCTCGTCAAGCCCCATGGTTTTAATGAGCCCGGCGTGCCGTGTTGGACTCGTGCATTTTGCCATTGTGTTCGTATTTGTTTGCTTGACTTTTTAAGCCATGTTTCTAGTTGATTTTGTGTGTGGAGTTTATCTTCCCCTACAGTGTTAGTTGTGTGGTGATTTCAAATCTCGGTATATTACTGCCAGGTCGGGCTGTTTGGTTTGTGTTGGTTGTATGGCTCCGTCTTGTCCTGCTGCTGATGACGCGTAACACGTTTATATTGGTTGTGGATAGTCAGATCACAGCGCAATGACGGGCTTGTATTTGCATTTGGTTAACGAATTCCTCTCACACTAGGTCCATAGAAAAACCTGAAGAAACTCTCAGCAATTTGACTGAACCAAACGCTGAGGCTGTCTATAGTCAAAAGTCTCATGACGAATACTGAAAAATTGCAGCACAGAACTGGAGTTAAAATGAGTTACTTGATCAATGCCTCCAAAAGGAACAGCAAATTCAACTTTCTACACTAATATTTTTTATAAGCAGCAAATGCAAGATTGGGGGACGGTGATCCCCATGAGACGACTGAGTTTCAACTGAAATCACTAACTTAATGTGTTATTGGGTATAGACTGGCAAGTATATAAAAATCTTAGTGCAAACGAATGTTAAATGGTCCCGATGATGGCCTAATAAACCTATGTAGTGGAATTTGGATCGCAATACACGAACATTACGACAGCTAAGTGATAACTTTGTAAAGAAATTCTTGGACATATGATATTACATTACAAAAAATAGACCATACAACGGATCACATGGCAAATTTTAGTAATGATAAAGTAAAACTGTTGAAAATGGCCAGAAAGTATTATGTTCACATGATGAAGGAAAAGTTTCTGGTCGAAGGTGCCTGAAGTTGGTCACAGCTCCATAAAAACAATGAGATCGCAAAGCGAACAACGAAACATCACTTTTGACTTTTTTTCTGAGCAGAACTAGGACATTTGCACAATTCCTTTTGCACTGTTCCTTTAGAAGCGCAATATGGTGGGCATTTAAAACCCCGCGTTATTGATCAACCGCCCAGACGCCAGTGGGATTTTTTCTTTTCTAGTCTCTTTCCTAGACTATGTGTGTATATATAAAGACTGGTACGCACTATTTAGCGCAATTTTAAAACTAGATAGAATGTTTGGCGTCGGTTGCAGGTAGCCTTAATTTTGCTTTGCCCACGCTTTTGTGCAGAAAAAGAAAACGCATGAGATTAATTGCTGTTGTAAAAACTATAATCTGCTTCCTACCGGGAACGGCTTTGCGTCTTATCTTCCGGGGTTCCAAACCAGGTGTAAGTTGGATCTTGTATTTTTCCAGCATTATTCAGGAATGTGGCAGCGCTCGGTTTGAAGTAAAAATAATTCATTACCTGTTTCTCACCAAATTCCCATTGTTTGTGCATAAATTAAACACTTTCTGCCTTCAAAAGTCGATGAACAGACTGGTACAACACTGCTGCATCTAATTTTAACCTGATATGTTCTGACTACTTCCAATTAACCGGGCATACACGACTCCTTCTGGCAAACGGACCAAATCCGCACACACAGGAGAAAATTCTGAACGGCTGCCGCCTAAATATTTACCGAATCTCTAGCGATAGTGGTCTGGAGACGAGCTGCATACAAATAATCTAACCGGTGCTTGTTTGACTAGCCGGTGGAATCTCTTTGTACTACTTCTACTCTACTGGATTTCATGTGAAAACCGATGTTGGAAAGTTATCGCACAAACCCATCGATTTGCTGAAAATTTTGCAGGTGAAATACGCCTTTAGAGTTGGAAACAAATGTCTCAAATCCAGACTTCAAATATAGTCTAACCAAATGAAGCGTTGTGTTGATTTGAAACGTCCAACAAAAACATAGAATAGGTTGAAGTTTTGGGATCAGCGGTACTATGATGCTTGAATTTTATTCTTCTTTCTTTACACATGCATTTTCTAAACCCCACCATTTAGTACTCTAGTATTAACCGGCTGTTAATCTTACGGACCAGAGCGCACTGCGCTAAACACAAGATTTAACAGCGTATTTTTAATATTGATCGAAAAGCCTTCATGTCTTCAGGGCAAACTGTTGACCGCTAAGCTCCATAGCTGAAGCAAATCCGAGGAGGTCTGGCTGCTTTCAGAGAGGTTCTCAGAATTTCTAAGGAACAGGACTAATGAGACTGGCAAGGGAAGGAAAGTTCTTGATGCCCTTGTGATTGCTTCTAAATAAATGAGTCTTGGTTGACTTTGTAATATCGGCAAATTAATGTCCATGAAAGCAAAACACAGTTAACTCCAAAGTAACGTTATCGATCTGATTTCAGCTCAAGCAATAATCGGAAGTCAGAAACAGAATGTGCAGTTTGCAACTAGACCCTTGGATAAATAATACAATGGTATCTTTTTCGAAGAAAGGAGACAGTTGATGTGTTGATCCTCGGTAGAACCTATGGTATTTCATCAAAGTGAAGCAAGGTAGAAATCTTTGTGATAGTGTTCCAATTCTAGTGGGAATCCTGCGGCAAGCCGCAGGACTTAAGCACAACATAAAGGTACTTATGGTTTTAGGTCCCAGAGCTTCTTCTCCCTTCTCAGACGTCGAAAGCCCTGTCCCTATTTAGTTGCATATAGGTTTGTTATCAACTGACACGCATCAGTGTTCCGCTTGGGAGAAAAAAATACTCTGCACATGTGACGTGGGAATAGAACTTTAAGTTTCGAGGCCGCGAACGGCTCTGTGCGTAGCACAAATGTTTGTGATATTTTTGAGAGTCTCTGTTGAACAATAAGATGCCTCTTTAGGTAATGCATCACCGTGTACATTCGACGCACAAATTTTTAATTAGTGCACTCATTATGTGAGTTCCAAATATGTGCGTGCCCATAAGTGGATGTAAAAATTATGCAACGTACGGTGAATAAGAAAATGTTTATATAACGGAGGGTTTAGCAGGCGATAAACCCATCCAGGAAAACAGTTCAACAGGTTAAGGCCGTTTGGAAAAAGTGATATAGAAAATCGTCACACCGAGTGCAACTTACCCTAAAGTTGAAACTAGCATCTGTGCGGCTGTAGGCCTCGCGTAGTCCGACTGGAATACCTGAAGACTCCAAAGTCATAAGGTAAATAGCCTTGGTGAACCTCACAAGACCCGAAGAGATGCGGCTGATTAATAAGCTACAAACTGGTATGGCAATCATTCCATAGACCAACGTCAAGAGTTTGCCGACAGCCGTTGACGGAAAGACATCACCATATCCTAAAATGGAGAAATTTTGCCAAATCACGAGCTGACAGGCTATGAATAGGGAACAGAATCAATCCCGTTTACTTGATCCCATCATCGTGACAAACGACGCATCTGAAACTACAAATAGCCTCTACAACTGTGTCACTACTATTGGTTTTATATATCGCATGCCGATACATCGCGATTTTACCCAGAAATCGAAGCACTGGAAGAGGAGACGACGATAAACTGCAGATATAGCCTACTTGTATGACGCAGAAAAATACGAATAAGTACCATAGATAAAATGAATTAATCAAAGGCGATAAAGTTTGCTTGGGTAACAACAATGTAAAACAATTAACAACACATTTTGAGTTACTTTTTATGTGCACTTGCTTAGAATTAGTCGACTGTTTATTAGGGACTGGCTGCAGCCGAAATTCTTATAACCTGAAGTGTATTTCTGAAATAAAATTAGCCTGCATATTTGTCTGCAGTCAAAGGACATAGGGAAGACTGGTGGCTGTAACGGAGGAATGGTAGAAAGGTGTAATCAATTTATAATAATATAGTTTTTAGGGTTTGAAGTGAATTTTCCTCAATATGACGTGTAAAGCCGCAGACGGGAGAAAGAAGCTAATCCTGCGGAATAACGGTACACTTCATCGAGACTAACGACGAAGCTGCTAAGGACTGTCTTGGAGAGTGACCCTTTTTAGGGGATGTTTTCCTTTGAGGATAAATGTACACAAGCACACACTGACGGCTTTGACTTGTTCAAACAGATTCCTCACCAAGCGGTAAGAGTTTCTCATTCCAACCCGATGCTAACTTTGTAAGGTATCGTGGAAAGATTTTCCCACAGAAGATACCAGAAATGCCCTTTGTTGTTCTTGCAATCATGCTGTCTCGTTACAATTACTCCATCCTGGATATCCAAGAAACACATTTAAGAAATACTACCAGCTTTTAAAAAAGATGTAGTTTTGTCCTCTTTGAGCTTAGTAAGTAGGTTTTTGGTAAGCATCTTACAGTTGCAGGTGGCACAGTTCAATCACAGAATGGTGACTGAAAGCTTCTAGTAATAATGTTTACTAGCTAGTGCGGAGCTCTAAATTGTTAAAATCTGTTGCTAATAACTTGAAAACTGTAAACTTGGTGTATCTACCCCGAAAAGGACGGTACAAAAAAGTAGCTGGGAGTGAGAAAGGAGTATGGACAAACAAGCTTGACGCTCACATGAAAAACCTCCTTCAAAAGACAACTGAAAAAATGGACTGTGAATCTGTGGCAACAACAGCTATCAATTGGAAGGTAATACGCGAATATCGAGGACCCTCCTTGCTTGTATAAGGGTGTCTGTTAACTATGATAGTCAAGAATTCTTGGCGTCATTAACGTGCCGCATAACTCTGACCAGCAAGCTATCCAAGGAGACAAGCAGTTTTTCCAATTCTACGGAAGCGTAAATCACAATAAATGAGATTAGGCTTCATGTATTCATATTTTTTAGACGTTACTCTTCTGGAATGATAATCTGTCTTTAGTTAGCGTTTTTGGCTCACCTGATCGCTGTCAACTCTTTTGTCCAAATACTATCTGACAAACATGGAACCTCGTCGGGGTGAAAGTGTGTGTGTGTGGTGAAGGCTGTGAGACGGGAGGGAGATGCACCCGTAACCGACTCAGTGCAAATGCAAACAAGGCAATTGTGGTGGCAAAGGTTTTGGAGAGTGCAAAGGGCCTGGTCGACCTGAAATATGCAGACGACATCGCTGTCATTTTTGAAGAGCAAGAATCGCAAGCAGTACCAGAAAAGCTCACCATGTTCGTTCAATCCTTTAGCATGTGCTCCACAACTACAGAGTGCAAAGTCATTTTACTGGATGCACGTCTTTGTACATGTTTCTAAGAATTCAAGAAATGACACTAGAAGTTGTGAAACGCTGAACTTATTTTTGAATTTGGATTAGTTCTGACGGTAGCATGACCAATGAAGTCAAATTACGAATCTCAAAGACCAAAATTGCTTTTGCCAGGTTGTCACTTGTGGCGTCAAAATGGCAGATTGCTGGGTCTCAGAGGACGCTTATACCAGACTATAGTGTAGGCTGTATTGTTTTATGGCGTCGAAACATGGTCAATCTGGGTGGAAGATTTGAGATATCTTCAAGTCGTTGACCACCGATGTCTCAGAACTATAGCTAGAATCGGTGGAATCCGCGGATTCGGACTGAGGCGAAGCAGATAGTAATTCACTCAAAGCATGAAAACAACAATGCAAACTATGGTGACTGCGCCATGTGTTACGAATGCCGAGTTATTGCCTGCCGATAAGAGCGCCATTCCCCTTGCCTAATTCGGATGTGGACAGAAGTAGACATGGCAGAAGAGAACGAAAGATGTTACGAAAGATTCCGGCTTTGTTGGTATTCTTCACCTTCCAGGATGGGATCCACGTGACTCCCCCTTATGCTTGGCTGGAGACGCTGAACTGTTTGGTGGTTAATCGATCGTTCATGCTGTCAGTTTCTATCTTTTTACAATTATAAGGCTTTGTTGAAATAAACTGAAATGGTTATGTGGCACTGAAGCACCAGTGTTCTCATCTGGTGTTGCTGTCAATGTTGAGTGAAAATAGACTTTTGTAACCCGTAATTTCTAGCATTTTTTCAAAAGCACATAATACACTTCAAAAATCAATGAAAAAAGCGGTGAAACTTTATTGCTCGTCTAAACTAACAGCTATCCTTGAAGCAGTTAATACTCTGAATCAAAATCAGAAAAATCGTGCACGTGGCTGATGCTTTGATCACTAAGCTGAGCACCAAAAAACCAGAGCAATATGGCCAAAGCATTTACCGTGCACTGTCAAGTAGTCACCGATGTGCAGTCCAAGTATGGAGAATAACTAGGCCCTGACTACATGTCTGCTTGAGGTGCAACAATGCAATCAGATGCAACTAGTACACCGTAGCAGACCGCCCGTTGTACGTTTTGGTTCGAGCCCTGTACATCCGAACGACACACTGAAAAGTGATACGCACGTCCAGTTAAATTGGCCCTCTAGTATGCTACTCAGTCATACAGTCTGTCATAAGACACCATATCATACTTGCATTTACAGGTAAATTCCCCCCTCTTGGTTAGACACGTGTACAAAACAGATAGTGCTTAATTCAATGGGTCCCGCATCACATGAAAGAAAGAAAAAATTTCAGCTCTGCTATCTATTAAGGGAGGGTTGGGCAGGCTAACCTGTCATGGCAGATCTATTCTGCATAGCTTATTTTAAAAATCAGTGGGATAGACAGGCTCTGTTCACAAAAGTGAATTGAATGACTCTGAGAGGCCGCAGTAAATGGGTCATACATAATCGCTGTTTCTGAATGGGCAAGGTATGACTGCATCCCTTCAACAGCTGAAAATGCATCTTGATTAAATTTCATCTGGCAGTGCATCTTTTACGTCTACATGTGAAGGACCATCCCCGTCAGCAGCCATGTGAACTACAGTTAGGTTTTATGTTTTTGTGATTTCCGCATCTAATTGCTGCAAACCACTGTTACTGCTACCAGCCAAGCACACCAGCATACTGTTCTTTGTCTGAGTTATGTCTACCTAGATATATCCGTAAACCTCATCAAGTCTACAGTGTTTCAATTAACCAATAAAACCAAATCGCATACGCCTTTGATGGGATAGACTTGTGAATAAGCCTAAATAATTTGTTGTACCGGGATCTTGTCACAGCGAGGTTGTGGTGTACATATCTCTGAGAAATTTTGTGTATACACACTGGAACCCAAGAATGAGACTGAAACGGTCCCATTTCTACTGTGTTTTTCAAGTGTTTGCTTTCCAGCTGAAAACTGTGGGCATGTTTATAGGATAAGCAGATCAGCAACATGCCTCTAAGGGTCACGATATCTCACATTATGAATGATACATTTGCATTCAACTAGTCAACTCAAAAATGAATGATGAAGAACCAGTGTTCATTTCGTTAGCTCAGGCTCCTAACACAGTGAGTGTTCTCCACTCGTCGAAAATCTGGTAAAACAAGTATTTTATTACATTCACCTCCATTCACGGAAAATCTCCAAAATCCTATAATTAACCATCATTTACCAGCACATTTTTTCGCACTTTTATTGACAGTACGTGGCCAAGAATTTTTATTTGAATTTTGGCTCATTTCCGGCTACTCATAAGTAGTTGGGCTGGTTGTCCATTTACTTTTGACGTTTTGCGTTTCGTTGACGTTTCCGCACACACCGCTTGGCAGAAACAAGCTGTGGGTTCGGGGTGTTCACTTAAATTTTCACGTTAGCCTTATCCAAGACATTTTTTCACGTCTTTTTTGGATAAAAGGTCAGAACCGGGCTTCGAGCTTTCGACATAAAGATGTGTAATGTGATCCTACACTGGATGAAAGGGGCTCTGAGCCCGGATTCGCGTGGGTATTCCGGGTGATGGTTGGTATTTACCATGTTTGTTTCCATGGCGGACGTGTCATTAACCGGTTGTGCAGGTAGTTAGTGCAATTTTAACTGCCGTTTGTGCACATGGCGTACATTGCATTCAGTATCTGCTAATTATACTTTGATTTAATGTGTCTAAATCCACATGCTCCTGCAGTATGCTGTATAGATCACTCGGTTTATTTTAGAAATCCCTATTATCATTGCGCCCACTCCATTAAAGGTTCGATGATACTTTTTGGATTTAAAGTAAGATGAGACGGATGTCTATTGGTGAAGTGATGCTTTGATCGGTATACAGTTTATGCTTTGTTTGGAAGAGCACGTCGGGCACTGTATAAACCATGGCAAAAATGCGATTCCTTTCTAAGCCTGTAATTGCGTTTTCTGCCTGTGAATTTTAATGGTTTTGGGAGGATTCAGTATCTACTCATGCTGGCCTTCGTTTTTTTGAAGGCACAAGCCCTGGAGCCAAATAATTGCTGCATTTTTTCACAAATCCTAGCAACAGCACACCGGATGCGGAAAAAATCAATCGCCTACCTGGTGAGCTCCAAAAAAGGCGAAACCGGTCGTGGGCTGTCGAAGAATTTTTAGCAACCTTATGAGAACTCTGTTACGTCTAGACAACTCGAATATCGTACTTGCTCGAAGCAGCACGTTCAGTTGAATTGGGCCACCATGAACGGGATATTCAGCTAGATTCATTTAAACCTCCTGTCAAAACCAAATTCTTGTGCAAATGGGAGCATTTGTCGCAATTGGCTTATTCTTGCCAAATAAAGGTTCACACTGTTTTCTTGGCGAAACGATTGCAAAAAGCAAACCGTTACATGGGCATCAAGTGTGCCGTTGAACGCATTTGACAGTATTGCCAATGGACTCTACTGAAACCAATGGAAAAATTCCTCCCTCTGTTGCTCGGTTCGCTCTGATTCCCACGATGGACGGTTCTTTGCTTTCCGCTTTTGAGGAATGGCCCCATTTCACCGTTTTTCCTAGGCAGTCCACCGATTTTATGGTGTGCAGTCTGGTTAAGGATACTTCTGAAACTTAACAAAACCAATCAAAACTTTAATGTTTATACGTTTGAAGACAGACACCCACTTTTTCCTGGTACATTCGTATTTTGCTATTTTATCCCTAGGAAAGTTGTATTGCTCAGAGAATTGTTAAGCAGCGCCAGCTGAGACGGCTTTTTAGGCCTGCCAGAGCCAAAAACCCCATTTGTTGTGGTCAAAAACCTTATAGTGAGGTACACTGCACCACTGAACTAAATAATCCTAATAGTGGTTTTATGTACCTCCCCTCGTGTAGGACCATCTTAATAGGTGTTGTGAATCGGTCGATTCCATGGGCTATTCTATTCCTGTCTTCGAAATTTGTGCTTTAAAAGTGTTTTACAATGCATCATCTCGTCCATTCAATGGCTTTGGTTAGCAATCGCTAGGTTCTAGGAGTATAGCTGGTGCGATCCAGTTTACTTCTACCCTAGTGGCTGAGGCGGTAGTTCTTGCCAAGTTGCAGTATACGTGCAGAGAGTTCTTCTAAACTCAGGGGACAAGGCTCAATATGTTCCGGAAACTAGCCCTACTGAGATGTCTAGATAAGTTTTCATCTCTTCTTACAAGCAACCACACTTTGGAAGTACTCTTTAAATAGCAGTACCATAGGGCTTTTTTCTCAGAGACGAGCATGAACTGCACCATTCCAAGGTCAACTATTTCGTTCCTTTAAAGGGATCAAAGGCTAGATTTCCCCCATGATGATGTCCTAAACAGAGTACATAATTTTAAGCCGATCCAGTCATATTATTTTTCTGATGCCAATGACAAGCGTTCATTAACTTTTGAAACATTAAAGTCAGAATTTTACCCAGCTGGTTATAGAAACTCGGATGGGACAAATTCAAGGCTAAATAAGCCAGCGGATTAGAAACCAGATTATTCTTTCCATGGAGAAGGTTACGATCAATACCTTCAGACGTCTGTAGCCATGGGTATCAATAAAATACCCCACTAGATGAACGAACTCACCTATTGTTGTAAACAGTGTGAAGCAGTAGTATATACTTCCCCATAAGGACCATTTTGTCGGTACATCAATTGTGAGCTCATCCGTTCCCGATTGCCATGATTCGTACAACTTTTCTCGATAGCGGTCCACTTGAGCTACCAGTTTCGACCAATCCGCACTGTCACCCTTTTTGGCCAGTTGCTGGGCGAGTACGAAAATCTTCTGCCTTGTCTGACGTAGAGGTGAAATTTCGAAAAAAGCTCTTAGTTGCCAAAATCCTCTAGCAAATCAGCAAGCTACCAGTGAAATGAATGAAGAACAAAGGTGTTTTTTTCTTGCACGATTACCTGTTGTTTTCACTGTATTATTTGAGAATATAAACTTATTTTAATCAAGAGCATTGTCAACAAAAGCGTCCAGAAGGGGGATGTAATATTTTCCACACTTCAACTAGTGTGGCTAATCCTCCCCCCCCCCGGACAAGCAGCATGACGATCCAGTAGATCTAGATGTATCAACCTCTTTATTCGTACCTTCCGATCGCCATGGTAACACGTAATACATGTTTCGAAACACTATTGAACAGCACTGATTGTAGAGGTGGTACGTAACGAGCTTACAGTTCTCACGAGAATCACTTTTTTCTCTTCAGATGAGCTGCGATGGTGCCAGTTTGTCGGTTAACACATGTACATCTTCACAAACATTAATGCTGCTTCAAGACATGTCGATATCGCTTTTGCCGCCGTTTTTGTAACAGCGATATCTCTTACTTTTCTCAGTCAACGTCAAATGTTTCAGCCCTGATCAAGCATTCCAGTTCAAATACTCTCGATCAACTCAGCGCTCTTCTCACATTTCCTCGGAGCCCTAAGCAATCCAGCCTGTAACTCTAACGTGTCATTGGAGTTGAAAACTACTTCGAGCAATATGAAACCCATGAGACACTTATAAGATCCGATATAATAGTTCTTCAACTGATTGGCCGCTTTAGTTTAGGCAGTAGTCGAGATGTCATAGTATATTTTCTGGATGGAACAAACTACTCATGAGGTTGATGCCTGATAGCAGCCAACCAGGCTTATCATCTAGACGCAATTTCCGAGTTTCCGTCAACCTTATTTTTTACTTGGACCCAACTTGTAAGCGAACCGCTGGATACCCTCATGTGCAGACTAGTTTCTTTTTAACGAGACGCTCAATTGAATTCCAGCTGAATCTCAGTTGTTACATGCTTCAACTGAATGTGCCGCGTTGTTGACTCAATGATAATTCCAGTTATTTTGTTCATAACTAAAGTAATCCATGATGGCCAAAACTGAGTTTTTTTTAACCTCTGCAATTATTGTTACGTCCTTCATTACTAATTAACTTAAGGATATTTCGATTGTTTTGCTGGTGGTTATTTTTATCGTGGTGATTTAGACACTAATGTTCCTTAATTTTAAAAAAATGTGGTTGGCCCAACGGTCTACGTAATACGCTCCACATAGTATGTACATTGGAACTAGTATTCGGAACAATCTTATATCTGGTTTTCTCTCCCCGTCACAGGAGAAATCGGTGTGGTGTAAACAGAACTGGACTAAAATAGACCAAGACAAACTTAAATGGGGTAAAATAGCAATTTGTGGATTCCGTTTGATACTTACGTCAGAATCTCCACAGCCCAGCATGTCATCCATCACACGTCAGGAAAACTACACGCTTTTCACCAGACGTACACCGATTTGTTACTTTACCGAGTAATTAGGTCGGTCGATGGTGCGCAAAGTGCTTGACCGATTCACGTTTTCTCGTTTGACCATGTGACCTTAGTAATGCAGTACTCACTCCATATAAGAGACACCCTTCAAGGTAATACCTAGAACATGGGGACGGCTTTTGCTAGTTTCCAGTTTTTCGTATTGTGAGGACAATGTTTACTCTCTACAGGGAACCTACACCCGAGAATCACCCTGTGAGGGATAACGTGTTTGAGATGTGGATCATCTGTGCTAACCATACCCTCCGGTAATCAAACCTGTATAGCCTATAAAGCGTGATACGCTACAGCCATAACAGAATAACCACCGTACTATTGTTAGACAGTTTCATCTGTTACCATGACCTAATATCATATCGAGGAAGCGAAATAGAACGGAGCTCCATCCACTAGAAACAAGTCAGAGCATGTCAATCAGGTCAGTTTACAGTTTGATACACTTGACTGTGCGTGCAATCCCTGAGAGTGGAATGTTTTATTGACAGCTTCTCCGAGGAAGCTTGTGCCTTTCGCCGGAAACATCTAGGTAGTGCGTTTTTTGGTAAAGTAAAACAGAAATCAAAAGATTGCAAGTGTGTACGCCGTGGATCCACACCACGTATACAGCATAGTTCAGAGCTAAACTACATAAGTGAACGATTGAGTGGTGGCTTGTTTGCTCAGGAGAATACGGTTCATGTGAGGAATTGCCTACCTCCAGACCTAGAGAAAAAAACAAATGGTGTTTTTTCTTATTCAGGGAATGAACTAAGAAAAATTTGCGCAGCTCAGTAGATTTCCTGAAATACTGGTGCTGTCTTCATTCAGTGGTCACTAGTGCTTGTAAAATACGTTTATGACCCAGTGTTAGCTGCAAAACAACGTGCTCTTACGTCCGGAAGTTTCCGGCTTCGTTTTGGGTTGAATCTCTAGCTGTGCAGTACCCCGAAGTTAGAAACAGTTAGCGTGTTTCCGAGTGGTGTTATATTCGTTTCCGCTATAGAACCATTGTATTTCGCTGGACATAAATGCCTAGTATATTTTACATATAGTGAATCAATTTGGGAATTTCTATAAATTCATGGAATGAAAAGCAAAGAAATGTTACAGAGTTGTTTGCAACTCACTGGGAATAACTTGTATTGCAAATCGCACGCATCTCGATCGGTATTCAAAACCAATACATAACAGAAGATGAGTGATCACCTTATCTTTGAGTCATCGGTAGCCAGCAAGCAGGACGGCTAATAAACTTTAACACAAGATATAGTGTCTTCCTTTATCTATAAGATAAAATTAATGACGCTATTTTTTCCCGTCCTGATTGAAGTCAGATACATAACTCAACGGCCGACACCCTGGATAGACTATCTCTAGGAAAGGCCCCTACTGGCCGAAAAATTATATTCATTCAGCAATTTAAACTGCTGTTGCCATGTACTGAGAAGGTTGGTTTCGGCTCCCAGGATTTAACCCGCAGTCCAGTTTGTTGGTTGACCATGAACATTGCACTAAACCCAATTCTAGCAAACGCTTTTATGGTTACGATTCGGAGACAGTTGAATGAATGATCAGGGCTAGTTTATTACGGGCTCCATGTCTGGGTGCAGTAATTTCGGCCTCCAATATTTGAACAAGCGCATTTCATCGGTTCGACGGATATGTTAAAAGTAGAGTTTGCAGCAAATCTACATGGTCGGAGGAGCATATGCCCTCAAGTTTTATTCTTTTGAAGCAGAAGCGCATTGTTGCTAAACAACTGTTTTCACCGGCACAGCAGGTCTACACATCACACTTCATTCAAGTTGCTCTCGAGCGAAATGGCTATCCTAAACTGTCCGGCAAACAACATACTGAAGTGATGCCAACTACTCCTGACTGTGACAGTATGTCCAAGACCTCAAAGAAGATAAGTCGTCTGCTCAAACTACCCAGTACCTAGTCTCAGCGTCAAAATGGACGTAAAATGCTTCAAAGGTCAGAGCCCAAACCTGACTCAAAGGTTACCCCTACTTTCAATTAAGGGGTAGACTTCTATTGCTGCCAAATTTCACAATGTACGCCAGTCCACAAGTAACTGCGTGGAAAGTTAGTTGGGCAGATTTCAATGCCGATTCTGAGTCCAGAATCGATTAACGGACAGAACCGCAGGGTCCATGCTCGAAAGCGGACCATCACGGTCAGTGACTGACAAATATCTTTTGGTCACAGTTCACCAGATTGATTTGACCCCGTTTCATACCTCGTTCAGCCATCACAACTAACGTGCTCTAAAATCCTTGACGACCACTGCGAGAGTAGTCTGCAACTACTAGCACGGAAGCACAATTTCGAACTACAAGGTATCCTAGTTGCTGTGTGATGGGCACTTCAGGTAAATGGGGGCAAAAAAATTTGTATTATGTCTTTTGTCGTCGGCTGCCTCTTGAAGGAGTCAACAACTTATCTCCCCGTTCAGGTGATATCTTCAGGTGGCTTCCGCCGCACTTTCAGTTGCGGCGAACCATATGGCCTTTATACTGTGTTGTTAGCACCGAAAATCCTGGGAAAAATAGTCCCGCTTGACAAACATTAGTCATCAACTTTAGCCGCTTCCCCCAAGCGAATACTTCTGTTAGAACTATCTGCGTGAAAATCGCTGTCACTTTGAAATGTGGGATTTCATCGAACGCGAAGACAACTCAGATGTGAAGACTTTAGCCTGTTCCGTTGTGGCAGTTCAGTTGCTCACAGCTCATGGCATGGGGCCTATCTAGACATCCAAATGCCCCCCATGACTACGCGTTGATGAGACCCAGTAGAATAGAAAATTGACTCGTTCTGATCTGGACTGCTTGAAGCAAGGAGGACTATTGCAACTAGTAATCTGGATAATAACCCTACCAATCCCCTAGATACATACTAAAAAGCAAACAAAACGCTCATTTTGTTGACAAAGTTTAGTCTCAACGATTAAACGAAATCAGATACTTTACTAACTATCACATCCCTTCCCACTTTATACTCACTCAGGCAGCAATAGTTCAGTACATAACTTACTATCAATGCCTGAAATACTGTGGATTATCACAGGGGACCAAAGCTGAATGTTTTGAAGTTTTGAGGTATCTGACCTTCGCTGAACCTTCGGTGGCGTAATGACAAAGCGACCGCTGATACTTTGGGTCAGCAGCAAACAGCATGTACTGCGAGTCAGTTTTGGTGCATATTTCGGTGTCTATTCTCTTCACAGCTTACCTCCACGACAATCAACTCTGAAAATTACCTTTCCTTTTGACTTTATATGTCCCGAACCACCGCATCAGTTACTACAAATGTTTTGAGGTCGCTCGAAAGTAATCTTCCGTCAAAATTTACACCAATCTGTCAGGGATTGCGACAGAAATTGAAGAGTATGCTCAGACATGGTGGATTTTTCAATGATAGCCTCATTACAACTAATGCCCTTGTGTGCAAAGTTCCACTTATTTAGTAGGCATTTATTTGGATATTTTATTGTATATCCCAGAAAACCCTAGCACTTCGCCATAAGTGTGAAGTGTGCCTCTGATCAAGCGAGAAAAAATTTCAGGTACCGATTAACTGTAAAATAATCCACTACCCATGAGCAGTTCTTCTCCTGACAGTTTACTGTTCTTTTAGAATTAGGTATTAATTAATTAATTAATTAATTAATTAATTAATTAGAAAACGGCTTTTTTTCATGTTACCAGAGTCCAAATCAGGTTTGGGGCAAATGTCTTCAGGCCTGCATGGATGAAATCTAGAACGTATGATGAATGACCTCAGTTCCAAATATACGGCAAAGTGTGACCACAAGTACCTTTCCAGCCATTCATCATCCGTATGTGTGAATGCCACAGGCTTCCAGGTCAGGGAAGTCTATTAATACACTCTCCAATAATGAGGTCAAAGAATATCGATGGTCAGTCCAACCGATAGCGTGATGTCAGACTTGACATTCGGTGCAACATCTGGCTTTGCAACCCGATCATGATAAGACCACCTACTGATGTTACCTTTCAGTGTTTTTCTAACCTATCCAAATATAAGAGTAGGTGCTCTTACAGGAAGCAGTCTGAAAGCGCTAACTGAACAACCTGGAAAATTATGCTTGTTCACTATTTTAAACAACATAGTTCGAAGACGAAAACCGGTGGATGCATTCATTCATATCGAGTCGTTGGCACCAAACTATCAATAACAACAAAACAAAACTATTATAACCTCCATAAACAAGGTTAAGAACCAATCTGTCAATAAATAGAAACGAAAAACCTGTTTCTTCCGAGAATCGCGTGTCATTTGGGCACACAATGAAGGCTAGCATCGATCGGTTCCAGTGACCCTAGAGAATTCCAGAAAACCTGAGTTCTGATGGCTGGAGAGAATGTTGAGCCCAGTAAACCTCGACCAAAAGATGATGGCCACTTGATGTCTACGGTAGTATACCACTAGGTTGTGCTGTGCAACGTTATTGGGTTGTGGACCCGAAAATGGGCGTACTCCATCGTCTTGGCATTACGGCACCTGTTAATCTATGTAACTTTCCCCGCACTTGCTTATGAATTATTGCACATATCAGGATTTGATTGTATTAGATCTCACTACCTGATACTGTCACGCTGTTCACAGGTAAATGCACAACAACCGAACAGGATATCGTTCCATGAGGCCTTCATTCTGGAGCTCAACAAAGGTTTGAGTGCTCTGATCGTGAACAAAGAGACTTATACTGATGAAATGATCTCAACTCCAAGTGGTAGTCGAAAGTTTCAATTGCTAGACAAAGGAAAGTCTGTTTGCAGTGCAGAAGAATGAGTATGTTTTTGTCTTAACCTGTTCTTTAAATACAGGTGTGTTAACGAGAATACCTACAGACTTCCAAAACTAACTGGCGGCTTAATACTCAAATAAGGGGTTCGCCAAACGTCTCACTGGATTCCATCCGAATCTCAATGCAGCCTTAAAAGAATAAACTGATGAAGCCTCCTATAT
>SJOL01008653.1:600201-619913 GCA_004794785.1 Opisthorchis felineus
AGACTTCCAAAACTAACTGGCGGCTTAATACTCAAATAAGGGGTTCGCCAAACGTCTCACTGGCTTCCATCCGAATCTCAATGCAGCCTTAAAAGAATAAACTGATGAAGCCTCCTATATTTAAACACAAACGCCGCAAATGGGTCCAACAAATCTGTTAAACGTAGCTTTTTCAGTCAGTCCACATGGTTGGAGCAGCATATGCGTTTCCCAAGTTTTAAACTTTTGAAGCAGAAACGCAATGTCTTCAAACCCTTGCGCTCACAAACAAAGTGGGTCTTCACACTACATTCGACTGAAGCTGAATGAGAGACGTTCACCAATACCCTGCGGTAAAATGAATATCTGGAACACTCCGTCAAATGGCATAGTGAAATGCGACCAAAACGGCTTAATTGTAACAAGTGGTCACTGAATAGGAGCAATTTGTCCTGGAGTGGTATGAAGACATCGGCAGATATCGGGGACATATTTAACCACAGGAAAACTCGGCAGGTCAATTAAAACAGTTCGCTGCCTACATAAGTGGTGTAGTTTACAACAGTCCTCCAGTAACTGCTCATGAAAATCCGTTTTGGTAATGGCGGTGATTTGTTCCTCTACACTGAACTTCTTTCCGTCGTTATTCGCCACGGTGGTCTACAGAGATTAGAGGATGAACGTCGTAACCTGTATCTTACAGATGCCCCAGTACAACTATTGGTACAGAGGACGCACCTGTATATAATAAACTCTGCATGTCAAGTCGGATTTCGCATTTCAAGTAGCGAGTTTTACTTTATTCCTCACCCGTATGATGTGCGTTGTGTAGCAGAGTTCAGTCTAAAATAGTGCGGTCCCTCACAAACCGTACTACTCATTTATCGCAGTCGAGATTTTGGAAACTGTGCATTAAGGAATCATACATCCAAATGAAAATGGATCTACTCCAAGCTCTGAACTCATCAGTGTTGTGATTTGTTGGGTTTTCGGCTTAGAATACGCACCTAGCTGGTTCCCCATAACCCATAACACTTCCAATAACTCGTAGTAAGTCAGAATTTCCCAATTAGATCAGTTTTAAAATGCTGGCCAAAGTAAAGACCCGTCATTCATCATAGCTCAAATAGACAGCATATTAAAATTACCCGGAAATAAAGTCGTAAGTGAAAATAACAAGCCAAGTCAACATACCCACTGTCAACTAAACTGTACGTTGGACTATTTTTCAAAATCATTTTTAATTGGGACCTCAAGATATTTTCTTTTTGCAGGGCTATCAGGAAAACCTCTCAGTAAATAGGCCAAATCCTTTTTTCCTCTGAAAGCACAAAATGAGACAGAGTTTTCCTGTACGTCCGTCCGTGAACTCCTTGAATAATAATTTTTGGAGTTGTGTACTGATTTATCCCGACAGCGGATCTCGAATGCACGATGGAAGAGTGAGTCCAGTGTGACAATAAGAAGTTTATCGTAAATTTCATCATTATCAGAAAAGTTATGTGATTTAATTCCGTGTTGCACTGCAGCTAATTTGCCTCCTTTGAAAATTCGGCGCTGTATCACATTCAGTTCCCCAGCCAATGTAATACTGTGTTTTTGTAACGAACCTTGTCCTTTTTAGTTTCTACATAGGCCATCAACAACTCCATGATTTCTCCCCCGTACTGTAAAAGGAGCGTTGCTTAATGACGCTGTACCCCTCTACCCATTAGGAAATATCGGTTGTTGTTGTTCTCTGTGCCCCTGTCTGCAGAACTCGGCACTGATTCTGCGCCTACAGCAACCATTCCATTCGCAATAAGCATATGCGAGTGAAGGGATCTATGTTCCACTTTCATAGTAGATAGTCCATGTGCTTAGCGAAGCTGCAGAATGCTTCAATATCTCCACGAAAAGATACACTATTATCAAATCACATAGTGGTTATTGAGAGATTCCGCGGAATTCACTGCTTTTTCTTGGCTTTAGCCTGTCAAATCCTAATTATTCAAGTAATTGGCTTCTGTTTAAGCCTTAACAGGATAATTAAGAATTTGGTTTGGTGGCGAATCTCCCTCGCTCGTCGGTATTATGCCCTGGAAATTCGCTACTTCACTTCTTCGGTACCGCTTTTTTCAGCCGTTTAATCCGTTTCATAACTCTGCCGTCAACGCTTTTTAATATTTTAGCTTATTGTTCTTCAGTATGCCGGTACAGTAACACAATCGGATGACATATAACAGCCAGGGATGAGGAGATCACCCATGCAATTTATAATCGAACCTGCGTGCTTTCATGTCTTTTCCTAAGAGGCTGTGTTTAGTAACTCTACGTTTAACAGATTGTCAATCCTTTCTAACTTTTTGATAGTGATGCGGTGGACTGAGCTGGGCGCTGGGAGGAATCAGCCGTGAAATCAGATCATCAGGCATAAATACGAGAAGTCAAGCTGAAAGGCAATCTGAAAGTTGGTCAATCCAGATACCAGTCAGTGAGCCAATCAATGGGAGTTTTCATCCAAACGACCAGTTATAAGAACAAACGCAGCATTGTTCAGTGTTTATATCCACTGTATCGCTACCCATTGATTGTGTCCTCTCAACTGGTAACAGAAAGATGGCAACAAATTCGTCAAGATCAGTGGGGCATTCAGCCGTCAGTGCCCGTGTAAGTTGAAAATTACTTAGATGCCATGAAGCGTTGTCTAACTTAACTGTTGGCCATCTCACTCGTTGATCTGCGATCGATCATCAACTCAAGATTGCAATGCAATGCAACAGAATGCAATAGATTGACCAGTGATCCTTGCATTTCTTAGTCAGAATGAAAGATCAATCAAGATCGATGAAGGCAAATACCACCGGGGAATTTGACTAATCGTGATCGGGTGCTAACTACACGTATTCCTTGAATGGTTGAATGACCACTACTGCTAGTCACAAACTGACTTCAGAAGCCATTCCGCAAATACATTGCATGCCAGGCTCGAAAAATTGAAAACGTTTTGATAACACCCCTCATTACGTGTAAAAAGCATCGATCGGTACCAGATTTTGGACCTGAGTTTATATTTTATACGAGGTAAAGTTGGTTGGCGGAAAACACGGATAAAACTGACATGATAAACATTGAAGTGCTCGCTCCAGAAACTTCCGCACACATTCGAATTGGCACGCCTACGCTTTCAAGGAGAAAGTAACGGCGAACGACACTATCTCTACTGCACTGAGAATCCGATATTTTTAAATTGCGACAATACGGGGATTTCTGTACCATCGAATGAAACTTTGCTGTTGTTCTAAAGAAGCAGTTGGCTTGATGGTTATCTGAGTTATCTGGTTGAACAGAACAAATGGAGTACTTTCTCTGAGACATTACAGACCAGTGCTGTGCGTGCAATAAGATCGGTGTGCGTTTAGGGGTCCAATTCACTTCAGACGTTTGGTCTGTTTTGCAACTACTTCATTGTTTCAGATTATTTTTGTAGATTCCTCCATTCATAGAAGTAAGCTAGACGATTCCGTTGAAAGTGCGTCTTTGTTGCTGGTAAAGTAGTCACAACAAAGCAAACTGAACAGTTTGACTTTGAGACTTTAGGCTTTAGTCTGTTAAGTATAGACGAACAGGGCTATTCGATGCTGTTCCAAGATTTTAGGCCGAGAATGGGCTGGCTTTTGGATTATAAATAAACAAACAGCCATGTATTTACACACAAAAGCACTAACTCAGGCTAAATAGCACATTGCAATGACCACTAGCGTGTACCCTAGGTTTTCAGGTTAGTTATTCCCCAAAGCAGATGTACAACTTGCTCAGAATAACTCAGTAACGTGGTGAGTGACTAACACATGTTCTCCTTACCGAGTGTGGCTACGCTATGGGGTCTCTGGATTTCACTGCCTTGTGTTAAGACAATAGGACGCTTGGTGACACTACCCTGGATTACTTGTACCTCTCTTTGCGTGTAAGAATAAATTTCAAAAAGGGGTAACTGCACGAAACACATTAATTTGCGAGCTAATTTTGTTTTAAATAAAACTTCGACTTAGGATAGTATTCAAGTGAATGTGCTACAAAAAGTCCACCTCATGTTCCGATTTGGATGACATGAGAGCAGTGTTCTGCCAATAAAATACACTGTGATATCCCGAATATCGTCCCAACTGAAACCTGAGGTAACCTTTGTGCAGCATGTTCAGTTGAAGAATATCACAAACTATAGATTCAGGTGGGTTTCAGTCGAGTCCCCCGTTAAACCCAAACTGGTGTATTTTGCTAATTGCGCACTATTTGGGTTCAAGCTGAACATGAGATTGAGGGAAACATGGCTAAGATGCCTACCTGATGAACCCGGAGAATCATAAAAACGATTGTAGGCTATCGGGGAGTTTTCAGCAAATTTATGGGTAGCGTTCTTTCGAAAGATGAATGTCACTTTATCCAATGTTACACAAAAAGTTAAGCAGGCGCTTACTTTTGAAACGTGTATCCTTGAGTGTCGTTCATGCGGGCCTTCAATTCTTTGGAAGAGCAGTGCGCCAAAAAGTGTGATAAAAGCCAAAATAACGATGATACCAGGTAGTGAATTGAAAAACTGGCCTAAAACAAGGAGAGTAAGATGTAATAGGAGCTGTAATGGATGAAACAGCAGAAGCATGCTTCAAAGTACGAATTTCAGTGTCATTTGTGCCTGTTTCAAAGTTAAGAATAAAGCTACTTTACACAACTGGCTGGAAATTAGTCCTGCATGCAAAATGTCTCCCCATATCTACCGAATTCCCTTGTCGGAAGTTACTTTTGAATAGAACATATGGAACATATGGCCGAAAGCGATAAGCTGTTCAGTTCTGCAATTTACCACTGAATCTGTTTTTTTTTCAGTCGTGATAACCGTCAGGATAACCATACCACCCGTTTAAGACTTAAGGATATTGTGTTTAGGTTAGAGGTCGCGTTGATTGCTTGTAAAGAATCCCCTATTCTTAAGCCACCACAGCGGTAAAAATTTTCAACAGGAAGTTTTGAACTGGCTTATTTTGCTTTTGTAGGGGTATGCAACAGTTCATGCTGTGCACATTCACCAACGTTACCTCAAGTGCACACTACTACACGCTACCCGCATTTGCCCTTCCGGCTTCACCACCTGTGTTTGAGTTTCCACTCACGAGTACCTCAAGTTACACGATATCATCTAAAAATGAGGTTACCTAGATTGGAAGTGGAGAGAAGCCACTAAACTGTCGTCTGGCACTCACCTGTAAGTGATCTAACAGTACACTCTAAGCTTACTTATTTTAATTTTCTGTGAATTAATCGCATAAGAGGGTGACTGACTCTATAAATACTCTGGGGTTCAGCTGCCTGCACTTGACCACCGTACAGATTTCAACCCGTTCCCCTCCTGTGAGAAGAAGTGTTGACAGATCGAGGTTTAAGATATTTGTTACTTAGTTTCACCCTATTAGGTCCCTCTTTTAGTAAAATATTGTTAGGGCTTATTCCGACCTTCCCAGGGACATGGTTTGAGACCCGCTTCACCACATTCCTGTGTGAATTTTACAAGCGCACTCAGACTGTTGCAGTCAATGTTGCCTAATACGTGTCGCCAGCTGTAAAACATCGAAAAAGTTACGTTTAGTTGAAAACCTATGAAAAACTTCGTTTTTAGAATAATCTTCGGCGCGAATGGTCGAAATCCTCTCATCTTTGCAACCACCTTATTCATTCATACATAGGAGCATAACCACTGGTGGACTGGTAGCCTCAAATATGGTTTATGGTCACATCTGAGTTTGAATTCACAGGGTATTCGTCACTTAGCAAATTGGATTCAATTGAATTCGTACAACAAATCCGAACTCAGTCATTGGCTGCGGGCGGATCGAGCTTATGACCTGTCCCACTAAGAGCGCAACATCCTATGATGCATCAGTAGTAGCCAAGTCAAAGGTATCGCGGAGGTCCGCAATGCAAATAATGTGCTAGTGAAAAGTAGAGCGGTGTGGAGTGAAGATCTGATCAACAAGCACTTCACTCGTGTAAACTCCCACATACCAGACTAAGCGCGCAGAAGTGATTTGGCAGGGACATCACGGCTATATTCGTTCGTCTGTTGATAAGGCTGATACCTGGATGGCTTTCATAAGCCATCCAATCGACCTTCTGTAAAAAAAAACTATCGAAAACTGGAGTATCTTGGAAAGAAAGGAGTACAACTGGCTCAAAATGGAGACAGGTAATCTGTGAAGGGACTCAAAGAGCGATGATGAGCAAACTTTATATGCTTCTTACAGGGCTATTCTCTTTGTGAAGTGATCGACGGTATCCATAATTTATTTTTTTGCACAATGCAGCTGGCATCATCAGGGCCGTCAATATAAACTCTATGGACTAATGTGGCTGACAACTGAGTAATTATCTAAAAGGTTCTATCGATCTAAGATGTTCTCGCCAAAATTCAGAATGTTGCAGTGTTGCAGTGCTTATAAAAGGCGTTTTGTTTTTGCAAGTAGAGAATTTCGTTGCTTGTTTGTACTGCTCACTGTTCGTTTGTATTGCGTTATTCATCATGCAATTGATTCCACACAAATGAATACACTATACACAGAGCGGGATGGGAGACAGTTATCTGGGTGAGATTTTGTGAAGAGTATGGTTGGGGGCGAATTTTTTATACCACCGTGGCTGATCTCGCCGGTGCACTGGTATACAGTAAAGCATCAGAATTCCAAATGCTGCCAATGATTATTACTGACGTGATACCGATGCTGAAAAGTTGCCCGAACTATTACCGGTAGCAGGATCTTTGAGACAGTGTAGTCCAAACTGTTAGTTCTGAAAGTTGCTCAATCAATATTTACGTTGAAGCTCAACAACTCTTGATGGTATTAAAGAATTTTTTACACAGTCTATCATTCCCACACAAATGACTGAATTTTCCGTATTCTAAACCTCTGCAAACGTAGTTTTCCATCCCACACCCACCTGTACGTGTAATCTGAATTCAGTTTACATGCTCCCATAAACTGAAGGTGAATCACCGAAAATGTGTTTGCCATATGTTTGTTTACTCAATCCCACCGGCTTGCTTATAACTCTTCCTCTAATGTCTCTCCTCAAAGGTTCATTTGGGGTTTATTTGCACAGGGAAAGTGAACGGTGAGAGGACGGAAAATGTAAAGTGAGGATTGATGAACTGGAAGCTGCTTCATACGATGTAGTTAACTTTGAATTCATGAACTTGATCAGCAGTCCCTAGAAACTTTTTTCTTGAATTTGGTCAGTTCTGCCACTCTCCACTGTATCACGTGCACTATTTTTAGCCCACGTTCAGATGTATTGCAGTTCAAAGAGCATGCTGAGATAAAGCGAACCGGTTGCCTATCTACCTGTTTCCCAAAAAGTCAATTCATTTTAGTAGTAACACAGTATGCATAAGGGTCGACTGGATTCCAAAGCAGACACACATCTGGTTCCTACACTGAATATCCACTCTGGAAAAATATCCTGGTAAAATGTGAAAATATTTTTGGTTTCAAACATTTCACCAAGTGCCATCATCGAGTTCCAGGGAAAATTCAATAAAATCGCTCGTTGCTGGCGCCAGATTTCTGGAAAATGTTAAAGTTTTAGGGATCTAAATTAGTCGAACCCTGTTACTAAGCAAAAGAACAGTTAACAATGCTGAAAACACCTCCGTAAAGAACTCCATTCAGTCTGTAAGCATATCAGTTCAAAAACCTTAGGGATCTCAGTTGAGATTCCATCCTGCAAGCAAAGCTATTCTATATTGAAAAACCGAAAAACTCTGTAAAGCTGGTTCATTTATTTTCGGTTTCATCATAAGTGAGCATCTCACGGAACTTCACAGAGATCCATACATAAGACCTCGAGGCTAGTGCTTGAAAATTATCCAGTTTCGGTCAAGACTGGTGGGTCACTTGTGCCTTTAACTCACACTTTAGACAGAAATCCTCCAAATGTGCATCTTTACCATGTTTCATGTTCAGACTGTAAAATTTTTGCAGATGAGTATGATGTTAACGTAGAAGGCGATGCAGAGCCTGCAAAAATTGACAAGGCAACATGATCAACCGAATCAGGTTCAAAGTCTGCAGACATATCATCTCAGTATTTCAGAGAGTACAATCGAAGGTCAGCACAAGCCAAGGCGACCCAGTCAGCAAGCTTCACTTGTTTTGGTCAACAATGTAGACAAACAATAGGGGTACTTCAAACAAACAACAACAACCTAACACAAGCTACCAACGGACCAATCAGGAACGGAAGTAATCACAATAACACGAATGAGAGCAGCCAAGACACGGATCGGAATGGAGTCCAGGAAGACTGATTTATAAAATGAGTCTCCAGGAACGAACCGAAGTCTTTTTTGATCGGTGTCAAAGATTACTACGTGTGGATGTGTATGGAGACGTTCAATCAAACCAACGGTCGAACGAATATTCTCAGAACTGTGAAATGTACGACCAGAAACTAGGACAGGAGTAGATTACTCCGGGTCAAGTAGGGCTTTAAGATAACTGGTAGTGATGGATTGGCCTTGTGGTTTTTCCTGATTAGTCAAATTGGGATGAACGGAGTAAGTTCTGGCCCAGTGATGATCTTGAATTGGCGCTTCTAAAAGCAAAACTCAAGCTCGTCGATTTCGATAGGCACAGCTTCTCTAGTTCTCTGATTGTAGCGGCCTCCGATGGGCAAGACAATGGTGAATGCTTTTGAAGAATCTCCTTGATTTCTTGTGTCTCAAAGGAGTCCTAGCATTGAACTGTATATAGTTTTAAAACTTGTCTTGTCATCCAAAAGAGTGTCTCTTCTTACAGGAATCTAGGCAGTGTTCTTGTTTCCGTTCAATTTAAACAGTGTTAAAAGAAATTGCCAGGCGGGTAAGTTTGTATTTTAGTTTTTGTCTGGAGTTTTGAGAGCTAATGAAAGTTAGGTGAAGCCGCCGATTACTGAAACTTCATTTGGATATCGTAGACAGCACTGGCTTGAACATGTGTCTGACAAAACTACCTTTCCAAAGAAGTTGCTGGTATATTAGTTTCCTTGGAATTCCCTCCTTTGGTGCCAGGAATTTGTCCTTGGATGTGTCTTTAACTTGTATCTGAAGATTTTACTTACCCGGCTGCTCAGGTAGCACTAGAATGGCTGATGAGCGTCATCAAATATTTTGATAAGCTGTCACTTCAAGGTCACTGAGAGTCTAAGCTACATTCGGCCCAAATCATCGTCGCCGTCACTTGTTTCCCTAGTTTTGCGCCACTGAGCCCTGAATGGCACTTTAACGCGCGAGGTCAATCTGCTCCGCGGATACTTTGAACTCTAAATGAAGCACACTGCTGGCGTTCTCAGAGCTAACCGTTTTTCCAGATAAACTTACAAGAGTATGTCTGTAAGTCCTACCGAACCGTCTGTCACGATCGTTGCAAACTCTGTGAAGATTATCTGTTAGCCGACACAGTCCACCGCCCCTGGTTTCAGTCCCTACGACCCATATTTGCGGTAGCAACTTCGTGGTAGTGATTTGCAACGTTTGCTCAACCTAAGTCTCAAGGACAAGACGCCAAGGAACATCCAGAACGCGGTTGTGTATTCATTCTTCTGCTGTTGTTCAGCGGAATATATCGGGTGCATAAAACAGCAACTTACTAAGAGAATACGTGAGCGCCGCTCTTGATGAAACATTATTGCACTCAACGACTTGGCCAAAGGCTCGATTGTGTCACACTATTGATACCGACAGCAAAATCAATCCGAAGGAGTCGTTCTATGTTATCTAAGGAGTAGCCGCTAGACTACCAGTATCAATCCAACGGTGTCGCTTAACTACAGCTGAAGCAGTCACAGTGACTGTGAAATCCTATAGGGTTCTGTCAAAAACTATTCTTAGGAGGTGTGAGTCTTCCTTGGTATATCGACTGACCCAGTCATTCAACAGCGTTCAAGACCAGCCTACAGCATCCACTTAGATGCGACTTGGTTTTCACGGAAAATCAGTTGTTCATGTTCCCGCATGTCTAGTTTATTAAGCACTCTTAGTTGTTTATTTCATTATTTATCCCTCTTTTGAAGATTAGGTATGTACTGACCCAACAAAGAGATCCCGAAAAATTTAATGTCAGTCACTCTGTGTTCTCGTTAGAACTATTGAGATATTCAGGCATTTTTGCACTTCGGATGGTTCCCCATTACAGTGTTCATTGGCATGGTTTGGTTAACCATTATATGGTGGATAAATTGATCTTTAAGTGAGTCCCACCTTAGCTAAAAAGGCGAGAAGCACTGTACAGCTGTTTTATTCTTATTGGGAGCCATCAGTAGTGACTGTCTCACGAAAATCCAGCGTTTTTTAAACCCGTGGTCTCTAAGCTATCAGTTTGAATACTCATCGGATTTTTGTGTGGAGATTTCGTCCTGTAAGTGAAGCCAATCTATGCTGAAAAGCCGAGAAGTACTGTACAGCTGTTTCATCCTTATTGGGAATCATCAGCAGTGCGCATCTCACGAAACTCCGAGGAGTCTCGAACCTAAGACCTCCTGGCTAGTAATCTGAGCACTTAACCGTTCGGTAACGAGCGGCTGATCAGCAGTGTGATTA
Source organism: Opisthorchis felineus (assembly GCA_004794785.1). Taxonomy (NCBI): domain Eukaryota; kingdom Metazoa; phylum Platyhelminthes; class Trematoda; order Opisthorchiida; family Opisthorchiidae; genus Opisthorchis; species Opisthorchis felineus. Next base: position 610,784 of record SJOL01008653.1, read on the forward strand.
ACTCGCACTTAGACAGGATATAGCGCCGCCCATTCTTCAATCACGGGATCCGCATCACGCGGTCACACGTGTTGACTGGCTCCTCGAGCAACCAGCAACGGTTCGAGACTACCTGGTGTTTCGGGAAATGCACATTGCTGATCACTCACAATAAGGATGAAATAGCTGTACAGTGCTTCTCGGCTTTTCAGCACAGATTGGCTTCCCTTACAGGACGAAATCTCCACTGAAAAATTTCCAAATCTCCTCACATCCCAAACAGCTAGTGTATGCTGTATTTTGCTAGATACACAAGGAGAAGTACCATACACTTCTATGCTAGCTGCAAGGATCCACGTAAAAATTACGTAAGAGTCCGCTTTTCAGTGACACGATGTCACCGAACAGAAGTTGTATGCTAGACACTCCACGTTGAAACATCTCAGACTGCACACTCAACCAGGAGTCCATCTGCGAAGGATAATCCTTAAAAGGACATATGAAAGTTTGCGCTTGGTCACCGTTCATCTACGTCAGTACAAACCTACTTCTTTCGTAAGGAATACAGCCACAGAAAATCAACCTGTTATCCAGAATTTTTCTGCTCTGATTACATGCGCATTTGTGTGCTTGTGCCTTTTTCGTTACTGACACCGTTGAAATTGGGGTGTATTGCCCGTTGCGCATCACGTTGCTGTACACAATCAGTGGAAGTGTTTGCCTTCGGTTATTAAAACCGCTCCTTGGTTAATCTATGGTACGTTAATTGTCTATGTTCAAACTTCAGTTTGGACAATTTCGTCATCTATGTTCACCGATCCATTCCTATCCGATTGATGTTTGCCGAAAAGTCAATAAATTTGCTCAACATTATCGGAAAGGCGACATTCATCGCGATATATTATGTTTCCGGTACAAACGAACTAAGCGATGGAGGCTCGTATTCTGCTTCCTTTTGCTATCGCATATCTCCTGTTTGGACATGTGATACTATTGTGCGTGTTGCTGTGTCGTCGGATAAGTTTAAGAAAAACCAGGATCCATCGGCTTCCCGAATGCATCCCATGAATGTTTTGCTCCACCAGTAGTTGTCCATCCACAAACTGCATAGCAGTTCTGCAAACACACGTGGCTTTTGTATTTCAGTCCAACAATAAATCTTTGGAGTACATACTTTCTGAGAATTCCCGGTGGAAAACTGCCTGAACAAGGTTAAGCAGTCGATTCGCTGGACAAGGTACAACCCTCAATCCACAAGTTAAAATTGTGCATGCAATACTTTCCTGTTCTCTTCACCTACACACCTGTCAAAACCACTATTTTTTGCTGAATTGTTTGGTGAAACTCATGAAAGGCAAGTCTCATTTTTCACCAAACCTCTCTATTGTTGAAAACAGTGTTGATCACGTTTGAGAATGAAATCTTGATTCCACTTCCTAACCGCACTCGGTTACAGCTGCAAAAATTTGGTGATCCTTTGTGATGCCGAAGATTAGGATCGCTTAACTGTCTCACAAATAGGTCTTGAAATTGTGGATTTCCGATAGATTCTCCCCGTGGACTCACAAACCCTGTTGGAAAGATGGGTTAGTGACGGTGACCATCAGCATCAGTCACTTTAATATAGAAGAGAATGTCTGCGTCTAAGATTGTTCAGTTGGTGATCGAATCATTCCCTGAGCTTGGAGCTATTATTGCAACGGAATTACCAACCCCAGTGAACAGTGCGATTACCAATCAATTTAGGTTATTCAGCACTGGGGTGATACTGTTTTTAGCTCATGTTTTTCAGAGTCATTCACTACTCTAAATCTCCTTAGGACGTGTATGCACTTCTTCGTGGCAGTTAGTTTACAAAAGAAGAGAGCAGATAGAAGTGAACTGTTGCGCGATATATCTATATAAAGCTATTTGTATGCGTGTATACTAAAGCACAATGTCAGATAGATAAGTAAAACGAAAGAAGAATTTCTAATACGCTGTCAAACTTGTATTAATCTAAAACCACAACTGAATCAAGACTCCATGACCTCAGTAAGTCATTTTTAATCTCGTTTGCCGTTTTACGTGTGGGTGTTCAGCCATCTACATTAGCAGAACTGAGAGGAAGCTTTGATTTAGAAAAACGTAACACATTCCAATGCACCAAAGTATCGTACGAATCAGTCCGTTCCACCACGCCAAAATACAAGTTTGAATCGGGGGGCACTTGCACGGTTTCTTCGATGGCCCGTCGTTTACTTCAAAGTGAACAATTTGTTGATCCGACAGCTGTGTTCCATCTAGTGTACTGGACCACCAGTGGTAACGTGCTATAGTTTGATGAATCTTTTGGTATCGTAAAAGGGAAACAGAAGGAATCGATCATATCATTGACACTGTCTTGGTGATTGGCTCACCTTCGACAGTCCGGTGGTAAATACTCTGGTTCTGTTTTATTTGAAGCATTGAATCTCCTTTGTCCACTTTTTCAAAGCCATGAAAAGCCGTAATTGAGGAAGTGTTGACATTTATTTTACTGTCATCAGCTGTCCATGTAAAATGGGCTTATAAAGGTTTACTACGGTTTCAAAAAACATGTGAAGGTATCCAGAGGGAAGAATGGATAGTCGGAGGTAGGTAGTCAGTTATTCTGGCGCACATAGAACTGGTTGCTTGAGTTGACAGCATTACCTCGCCAAACGCTATTATCTGGTATGTGTTGTGCGGTTATTTGGGGGAGACCACAGTCTGTTACGTATATGTAAGTGTCACCCAAAACTGCAGGTGAGCTGATAGTTGACATGAGCTGCAGAAAGATTGCTGTCTTGAGGTTAGCTAGTTTGGACTCGCACAGCCGATGTGGACTGGTTTAGTGTTAGCTGCGCGCCCGGAAATTTGCAACGAAGAGCAGTTATCAGTTTCTGTCTAGTGTTTGCAGATGTGTGATCTCCCTAGATAGTAGCTATGAGAAGATTTCTTTTCCTTATTTTGTTTATTTATCTGACAATATCAAGTAATATACATCCGAAGGGATACAGTGAAATACACCCGGTGTATCGTGAAAAGTTCAGCTCTTCGTGTTGCTTTCAAGTTTGTGCCGAAACAAATTGTTTTCAACTAGAGTATGCCCATGCTTCTGAGCTCCATGTAGCTCAGCTATTAACGCACAAACTTGCTGAGCAGAGGGCTCTGGTTCAAACCCAACCCAGGCATCTCGATTGCTCCTTTCTGGGCTTAGGTAACCCGACAGGATCTCAGCCCTCGTGTTTCCTTCGGGTGGCATGGCAGCTAGGCACATAAAGCGTGTTATTACCGAACGATTACTGATTATAAGTATTAATCTGAAATACAACTACCGGTACTGATGGGACGCCATTCGAATGTGCCTGCAGATGGTCTGTCGCTACGTGTAAATAGTTTTGAATTCAAGCCCCATATTATCTTAGCTCCAGCAACCTTCCCTTATCATAATAAGTTTAAAAAACCTGTAAGGAAGTGAACGAAAGAGGATGAAGAGAATAAATTTGCGCTGCATTTAATATATAAGAACTAAAGTGAAATGCCCTAAAAGGCGATGCCGAAGTTAACTATTGCGACTCATATGAAAAGGCCGGTTAAATTTCCCCTATCATAATCCTGATAATATATTCAGTAAACGGAAGGTCCAAATAAACTACCTTTACTACGTTTATTGGATACTTCAGCTCGGGTATCCCTGCTCAGTACACTAAGTAAACCCGTTTGCACTTGGTCAATGAACGATCAGTTTGATCAGTTACTGCAAAGCGTTCACCGGAAACTGTCGGAAGTACATGGCCATTTCTTGTGGTCACTGAGTATTTCCAGCTTCCGTCATCCCATTTAGGTCGGTAGCTGACCATTTGCGGTTCTGTGCTAAAGTCGAAATGGTTGGTAATAGGATCTTGCATTCGATGTTTGGATCACCTTGAATACCAATCCATTAGTACAATATTTCGTCCGAAAAGTCAGGATGATTTTAATTTGATGCCGTTTGATCTAGTGAAGTTGTTCTGTTGGACATGAAGCGTCATTCAGCGCCTAGAGCGGATTAGGACCGATCTACTGAGAGTTAGCCGAGATCACCAAGGGAAGCGTGTTCCTAAACAGGGTCGCACACAAACATTTCAAAAACGATTTTGCGTACCTTATTTGTGGTCCAGCTTTAGTCGAATAGGTTTTAGCTATACACGGAGTACGGTTTTTAGGTGGTAGTCTCAGTTCTGAAACACAGCTTACCGGTAGTTGGTTTGTTCGCTGAGCTGAGCAACTGGACTGCAAACGTTTCATCACCAATCGAGGTGACATCATCAGTGTGTTGTTAGGGAGCGTAGTTGTGCTACGCACCTCGACTGGTGATGAAACGTATGCAATCAAATTTCCCAGCTCAGCAAACAAACCAAAGACCATCCACTCTACCTGAGCTACCAACATTTTCCTCTATAGAAAACACAGCTTACTCTGTGAATATTTATTCAGTTCGTTAAATTCACCCAGTCTGAAACAGAACTAAGAACTTTTTTACTATCACTGTTTTCCACTAAGCCTATATGACTTAACAACGCGGTTGCTTCAACGGTTTCACATACACTTCGCATCTGGAAACACGCTAATGCAACCTCAAAGTTCTAGATCAGCAGCTAGAGGCGAACAGTTTGTGAGCGTTGGTATCTACGAAAACACGCTTCTTTGCAAATCATCGGAAACAAACTCCGGCAATGACGGCTGCAACCGCTGGCCTGTTTTGTGGGGCTCTTGTCCAGAAAGCATAATCCAGCTCCATAGAATACACACTTACACATCATTTACACATGGTTTAGGCATTACTTTAGTTCAAATGGGGGAATCAGCTGAACCCAGCTGAATCTCTCGTTTGTGATGTTCTTTCTCAGCTGAGTGTGCCACAGGATGCCTCACTGATTTTTCGGTTGGCATGATGCTCGCGATATCGAAGAGTTTTCAGTAATTTTATGAACAGTGTGATCTGTTTAAATATAATCCAGCCCGTTCTTTGGACTTAAACATTATAAGGCAGTTCACAAGATAGCATAATTGAGCCTGTAGTTTTACTTCTTAACTAGAAAGAGCTTGATCTAAATAGAGCATTTTCTTTCCACTGTGACTTATGACAGCCGAATTCGGTTGAATGAGAAGTCAGGTTGTAATAGGGAAGAAATTATATTTAGAGCTGCCACATATCCCTCAAGTCATTTTGACCTTTCATGAGGTTCTTCTTTGTCAGCTACATAAAGTGTACCAGGGTTCATCTAGCATACTGTGTTTTCGTGATTCTCGCCACAGTTTCCCGTTTTTGTTCTGTTCCACTCTGTTTCAACCAGTGCATTTTTTGTTAGTGTAGTCAGCATCGGAGTTGCTAAGTAGCTAACTGTCACGTATGTGAACCTGAAGTCGAACTGTCCCGTATGGTTCTATCACACAGCTGTCGAATACCATTTATTATCAGTAGAGACTGCGTCATGGGATAGTGATAATTGGTGAACACAGGTTGAGTGAACTGCCCGGCATTCCACATACCAAACACCCTTTCCCATGGCTCCATCACGCTGTTGTACGACAGTACCTGGTAACCTGATGCATTTCTTATGAAATCGTTTTGCCGTAATCGACTCAAAAAGTTATTGATATCACCATCTAATCACTGGAAACGAAGATCAATACGAAGTTTGAATGTAGACCATTTGAAAAAGAGTATACAGAAGTTTGTTGGATATCCGAGTTGGGAGGAGTTTCTCATTCGTGATCACCCTTGGTGTAATGACTCTGTGCCTCGCGTGGCACTGAACAGGTTAAGGCTCCATGGAAAATAACCAAAAGCTGAGCCTGTATGGGACGTAAACAACTTCGATCAGTACAGCGGCCAGGTTTACGTAATCATAATCAACCTGGAATATTGTGTCGATTCTAACAAGCGATACCAAGTTAACCGCTAATTCTCTAAGTTTTTCACATGTATAGTTTTCGTCGATTAAGTAGTGGTAAATATCACATTCTGGCAAAACCAAATTATTCTCAACAAAACGAGGGCTTCTCATAAGTGATGAGGAAAACAGCCCGCATTGTAATCAGTACATTATTAGTGGGCAACAGGTGTGTTCAAGAAAGAGGATAAGCCTCAAAACCACAACAACGTTTTCACTCATTCAGAAAAGAACGCCGGTTGAGTAAAACCTCATAGTGAGTTTTCCTCGACTAGTTTTAGAATATGCGGTAGACCGCTTGATAGAGCACAGCGCATGTCTTTTTTCCTCTTATTCCGTAACCGGTTCAGAAAACCGATTCATGTAAGCATACCAGCAACAGTCTGCACTATGTGTGAAAAACTTGTCTGACACTGCGGTACACAGTACCGATACCCTCGATTTTGCAACTCAAAAGACTTGTTTGCCCGGGAAAACAGAAGATGCATGGATAAAGCTGATCAAACTGCGACGAAAACCTTGTTTTAGTTAGAGTAATTGTACCGGCGTATACGGTTCATATCTGGCGGCGATAAGCTTCAACCCGGTTTATTGCTCCAAAAGAAGTCGACGGTACAGTCCGGGCTTGTGTCATTTAGTGGGTATTTACGTTGATGAAAACAGCACTGCAGACTTCCTTCTACCGTTTTAGTTTGCTGGCATAGCTCAAATCAAGGATCAAATGAGATATAACTTTCTCCAAAAACTGAACTCAGAATGAGCAGTGGTAAAGGGCATAAGAATTCGTTGGCAAGATAAGTAAGTAAATAAGAAAGTAGGTAGGTGAACTACCACAAAGATCACGGTGTGGATTTCAGGGTGGCATAACAAACAGTCAGATTAGGAGGCTTGAGAACTGGCGTATAAACCATCTTTTAGGTGAACGAACCAGTGTTCTGTATTGGGACTAACTTCTGTTGCAACCTGGAGCAACCTGTAGGGTCATACAACTTCACCTCACTTCAGATCATACCCAATAAATGGCAGCCTCCTAATTCGACTATTTGTCTGTTCGTCATTTCACCCTGGATCGATATTTGCTGACTCGTTACCGAATCGGTGAGCTTATCCTTCGAGAAGCCTGATGGGACAATTGAGAGGAAATTAGTACAATATTTTGAGCCTATCGACCGATGACGGCACGTTTACATGCCTTGGCCTCATACATGACAACTGTGGATGAGTAAGGCCGAAATTCAGGTACAAAAATTATTGCACAGGCGACATGCTTTTACGCCTATAGAGTTCCAATAGTTAACCCGAATAACGTGGAAGATCTCTTGTGTTGTCAAATCAAATGTATTAACCGTATACTTGCCATCAGTAATTCTATATAGTGCACGGCAACAGCGAAAAACAAAGGACTTGGAAAAGACGAACTGTGTATCTTTAATTGGGACTAACAGATGAACTTGCGATAATTGCTATCTTCAAACCTGGGACTTTTACCTCTTCTTTAGACTTTGGAGTTTTCTCTGGGATTGAGAAGCACTGACACACAACAACGCTTCAGCAACAAGAGTGAGTTGGCAGACAGCCATAATCAAGTCACTGTCATACGTGATCAGCGACACGGATGCAAGGAGCATCGCTTTATATAGAATGCATAGAGTCATCGCTGCTGAACTCTGATGACCCACAGTTATACATCGCCACACGAGGATAGTCTGTCCGACTCCTCTCGAGGCCAGTTTGACGAAGATGCTTTTCTAGTAAAGATGCTGGGCCCTAATTTGACCTTGGACCTTTTGTCGTCCGCTGTGATACTATTATAACGAATTACCGTGTTATATGTTCAGTTGCCCATCCTGATAGATGTTAACCTGTTTAGCAGCCGCAAGAAATCCGTAGGTTATTCGGAAGCAGAAAAATCAGACGTACCAAAGAGTGCTGTACCAGAAGAATTTCTCCGACAGTCTAACCAAGACGGAGCTGTACAGCATCACAGACATGTCTCAAGGTCCAGTTTACTTTTTATTTGATGTTATCAGTCAAACAGATTTCCACTGCAGCAAAAGATAAGTTTCTTTTCAGCTTCTTCAGCTGCCAACTACTGAGGTCAAATAAAACCATGGATTTTATTGAACCCCTAAAGAGCTATTAAATAGCAAATTCTACCTCAGAAATTGTTCTTCCTAAAATAATTTATCCAGCTTGTATATTCATCTTACCATATAATTGACCATCCCTTTTTCAGACAATCGTTATAGAGTTGAAAAAATTAACATGTTGACCTCTTCGTTCACAGTTGTGAAACGCGTCTCGCTGTGAATAGTCACCAGCGAGCCTGAACGCAAACATACCCAAGTTGTTAAACTGGTACCACACGCGGTAAACGTGTGGATTCCAACATCATAGCAATTGTAGAAAAGATAGAAAGAAATAGCTGATTGTCTCAATAGCCAAAACATTCAGTCGCTCATTGAACTGGTAAGGTAATTCTATCTGTACAGTACAGAAAACTAATTCAAGAATGAAATATTCGGTCACATCCGAGCGGTGATTATCGCACGGGAGGTTGGCAGAGGGAAAGAACACAGTACACCTACAACCGCTTTAGCTCTGAAGTAAAACGAGACTATGAAAAAGTTGTCCAGTAGGTTTTTGAGCCATATTGATGAGATGAGAACGCGAAAACCCAACAGGATAGAAATGCTATTTTTCCAATAAAATATCTAGGAGGAAACGGACTGTTTGAGTGTTTTCATGAAACACGCCAGTTTGCTGACGTTTGCACATCCGGACGGCTACGGAATTCTTCAGTGTTTGCGCTTCCAGTTTGTATTTTGCGGTGATATCTGCGGTGATATCATAGTAGCGGTAACAAAAGTAAAACTCACTTATTTGCATACCAACTGGGTTTTCATGGGAGACTCACCCGAATCCCAGCTGAATCTTTTATTTATGAATGGTTCAGGCAGAACATGAGGTCTAGGGGAACTGTGAGAGAGCGCCTACCTGGTAAGTCCTAAAAAAGTCGAAACCGGTCGTGGGCCATCGAAGAATTTCCAGCAACCTTACGAGCAATGTTTTAAGTCTATACAGTGTATTGCGATACCCAAATACAGTACCAACTGAAATATGAGGCAGCCTGGTGCACCATATTTAACTAAAGACATACATCGTAAACGAAAGATTCGGCTGGGTTCCAGGTGAGTCTCCAGTGGAAAACC
>SJOL01008653.1:626260-715631 GCA_004794785.1 Opisthorchis felineus
TATATATATATATTAGCTTCTCAGCCTTATAGTCGGTCTCTAATTTTACTGGTCTCATAAGATCTTGTTGGAATATTTTCTCACAAACCTTTTGTTCTGGATTTAAATGGGACTCCTCAGTATATATATATGTATATTTTAATATATATATATATTTATATATAGATTTTAATTGATTGAAACGGGGAAATGTGTGACCTTCATCTAGGTGTCTGAGTTTGTTTTATAATTGAGTATAGTCTAGTAAATGGCTTCATCTGCCGTCTGTAATGGCTTGCACAACCTGGCTGAAGTCGACTCTGCTGTATTGGGTGCTTGCCCAGATTAATTCGAGTGGTTGTGTGGCATTGCATAAGTCATGCTTAATAAATGGTCCGGTTTGCAGACAGTAGGGGCCTGCATTGTGAAGCGTCCTTTATCAGCTCCTGTATAAATAAAGTTCAGTGAAACACGACTAATTCCTCCTTGTCTGGTCTGCTAAACGTTTACTTGAAAGGTAGGTTTCCGGTATAAAACTCTCCTATATAACCTATTCTTTCGTTTGGCAAATCCTGCGTTTTGTAAGATTCTGCATCTACTCCGGAGAACAGCTGAGCCGAACCGAAGAAGCTAAGCATATGACTAGTTCGATTCAAAGCTATCCGATCCGTACCACTATGTCAACCCGCTTAGCCAATAGAATATCACCCATTGGCCCCGCGAATTAGTTACTTTGTTATTGTTGCAAATGTCTGATAAGTCTTTATCAAAACCTTTACTCCTAACCGGTGAGCTTTAGGCAGTTCAGTAGAATATTATCTATGCGTTTTTGCTTACTTCTGTGCTATTTGCCACGACCTTTGCGTATGACCTTAAAGGTGCCCGAATACTAACAACCGGTTACTGGATATCATGCGACATTTTTTGTGACAATCTCGTTTTAGAGAGTTGCTGCATTCAAGGGCTATACATGGAGAACATGGTGTCATAGCACCCTAACGTTCATGACCAGGAGGCTAATCACATCCTTTCCACAAACCACTTTGACATCATTTCTCTCTCCTGGGAGGTGAGGATAAAATGCAAAGCACGCAACTATCGTCTGAATGCTTCGAAGGATGTATTCTAAGTAGCCGAAATATCTGTCGATAGTAGTAATAATAATGGTATTATACATTATGTTGTCAAGCATACTATACACTGTAATATGAAAACCTCGTGTATTGCTAACGTACCTGGTCTTGCCATTTTTCCACTGGGGTTGAGATCGATTTACTTTGTGCAGTGTCAAGAAACACTAGACATGAGGTTTCCGTGTGCATAGGCGCTATAGTGGATATTGCGTGTGTGCGCGCATGCATGGATCCACTCTGATTTAGGTCACGGTATTTGCCCGAACACAAAGTAAACCACCAATCATCTGGTAGAACCGACCACATCACATGGCGGGATGCCTAAAGCGGCCAATCAACATCAGTCTGGTATGTACTGAAAAACATGCATACCTTAGGACAAAGTGCACCCCGGTGCACTTACAGTTGCCGGGCAATAAAACCGAAAGCTATTGTGAATGAATTCTGTTGAAATGTTTGGAGGACGTTAACTTGTCCCTCTCTCACTGGAAACACGTTCCTCTTGGAGTTTAAAGGACAAAGCTCCAGGTGTTCACAAGAAATAAAAGGAGTTCCATAACTGCGAACTCTGATAGGAAGTTAAAGAATAATTTTATACACGTAACTGATGCAGCAAATGAGTAAACACTGATGTCTTCAGATCCAGCGTTTCATCATGCTTTCTACCAGAATCTGAAAAAGCATTCAGTCTTTGAAAGAACAATCAATTTATTTCAACTGAGACATGTTTTTCATAACTTAAGTTACGGACTTATTCATCTGATCAGCCATCCTGAGAAAAAGTTGTCCGACAGCCAAGAATTAAATTAAATCGCTTTCTAAGGAATACAAGTTTCTGAGTGTGGACGCCCTCCACCGTGCAGAAAACAAAGTTTGGTGGACTAAATTCATGCCGGGAAGGAACGCATGGTGGCGAACTACTATTATTGACGATTAACACCGTTAGGTTTGTCATGGGTTGGTTAGTTCTGTAAAAAAACGGAAAACTAAAACGAGCTCTTCAAGAGAGAATGGTGGTGAAAGCCACATGATACCCTCGCTATTAATTCCGCTTCACTAAGTCTGGTCATGCGGTCTGTCTAACTCAACTCAACAGTTTTCGATCATGTTCTTGGTAGCGACTGCATGTGCTCCTCTTTCAGAAGCGACTTCCCCGTCCATATATTTGAGAAAATATCTCAAGCGCAGATACATGGCCATATTTGCACCTCATCATAGGTTGGCGGACCAGACCTTAAAATATTCCGGGACCACGTTCAAGGAACCTAGGCTTCTAAACTACACTGAATCTGAAAGATTCATGCAGTCAAAAATGTACTTCTGTGTAAGGAAAAACTTTGGTAAGTTAGAACGTTTTCTTAGGGAAAATCATCAAATTAGACTTGTTTACAATGGTGTTTTTAACCTTTTTCATTGCCCACGCCCCAGTAACCTTCACATTCCGCACTATTTTGGCAAAAGTTTATAAAATACAACCCATTAAACCACTAGTCTATTCACTACTCGTTTATTACTCATTCCATTTTCCATTTTAAGCAACACGATTGTATTTGGCATGCGTTTGAAATTGACAAGATATATCCACATTTATACATAAAGTGTCGTAATAAGTAAGGGTGAACACCAGTTAAAATGGTCTGTTAGCCAACAATCAAGAACCTTTGTTGTCTAGTTAGCGCAAAAGTTGGCAAAAATTTCAATACTAACGGGAAAGATGGAATAAAATAGAATAAAATTATGAGTAGAAAATTGCAGTCTGTCAAGTTGTTTAGAGAATCTAGAAAAAACACCATTTGTGTTTTGCAGAAAATTTTTAAAATCCTGAAAATTTATTGATCATATCAGGTGAAAGGTATCCGAGTTCTCAGTGCAGGATTCGAGAAAAGTCACAACTTGACGTTCACAAGTGCATCATTCGGTCCTGCTTTGTTCCGCTGTTCCCTCCCTATCATTGGCTGTACACCTAACCCCTGGCGTCCACTCATGTTACATTCCCTACGTCAGCTTCCATGTACATTGATCCCCTGATTAAACACTCCTCAACATGATGGTTTCCTTGGAACAAAAGATTTCGGAAAACCTAGGGTACTCCCCACAAGCGGCAGATTTTGGGAAAGCAACATGAACCAGCCTATGGGGAGCATTTCCCTCAGTACAAAAGGCGCTGTGACTAAAGTGTCCAATAAAGTCCCTTGATTACTGCAATCAAGTGGGTTGTTTTGATCTCTCGTTTAAATATGTCCATACAAAACTGCGAGTGGCTGGTATCTGAATTGGATTTATCAGTCAACAGTTGTCAAACCGCTGGATGTCTGCGCGCAAAAATAAGACACGTACGGTTTGCACTGGGGCAAGTGTGGTGCTGCACGCAGAACCTCGGCGCCGGTGCAATCGGGAATGTGATCGGCAGACGAACGTCCAAAGATCTATCGCAAGCCATCATATGGTGTGCAAATTACGACATAACAACTGGACACTGGCACCAGTTATATGTTTATCATCGGGGTACTGGCGTCATCGAGCGTTTCCTTAAGGTTTCAGCGCAGCACCGCACCTCCACAGAACAGCAACATGCAATTGTTGTGGAGTAAAATTCTGGTTAGGTACTTAGTGAAAAATGTAGCAGGTAGATCCGTGAGTACCCTGATGACCCACAATGCCTCAAAATGTCCAAGTCCACATGGGCAAGACTGAATTGGTGAGATTAAGTTTCTTCCGAATAAATCGTTTAATCTGTAGCATCACGAAGTGTTACGCAAATCTCGCGTGTGCTTCGATAGTCATTTTCCAGGCCACTCCCTAAAGTATAAGGTCCCCTCTCAAAATTACCTGAAGCCAGGTCCGTTCTTCAGCAAACCGTAGAAAAGTCGCTTTGGGACATGAATTTCGGTCATTCATTCCATCAGACTATCTTCAACCACAAACGGTGTTTGACATTCGAAGTACTTCAGTGTTCGGGATTCGGTCCATTTACTTTGAGGTCCATACGAAACTACAGGGAGAGGGCAGATAAAATCAGAAACATGCCGCTTGAGGGGTATAGTGAACCGACCCATTGATAGTAAACTGCAAATTTCATCGATCAGGCAAGCCTAATACAGAAGAAAACCTCCGAAATGTGAAGCATCTCTTAGAATTCAGAGAAACAGACAAACTCTTAGGGTATTACTCTCTGAGGCCAACTGCCCCACATTTCGTCCGGTATTTGACTGGTATTCTATTTAGCTGACAAGTGCATAACATAAGGGCGTTTGATACTTTCGATATTACATGAACAAAAAAATTCTCTTGCTACCTTCCTGACTCGTGGTATTTCTTCCATAGATTCTAATTAGCTTTTCGCTTTCATCATAGCGGAGAATGCTGTAATATCTTTGCTTACATGAAGTGAGAGTTTTCGAGTCGTCAAGTGTCAGAATTTGAAAAATGAAAATTCACATGACTTGCTGAGAGTGACGTTCATTAAACAAGAAAAGTTGACTTGTCAGCTGACTTATTTTTTTGAATTTTTGTCGTCCTTTCGGCATCCTCCTGGTCATAGTTTTCTATCAAGCTAATGACTCCATCCGCACCGATAACCTTCCCAGTTCGATCATATGGCTGTGTACTTCAAGGCAAGGTGTAGGGTGGGCATCTTTCCGGAACATAAAATATGTTTAGTTGTCCAAAACATAAAAAGCTGCTAATAATGTACCGACTTTGCTGCATCTCACGAGTTGAATGAGCCTTCAGAACCTATGTTTTTTTGCCGAATATATGTCCCGAATGAGAAAAACTGACTAAACTGGAACAAGTAAAGCAAAAAAGCAAAACAAGTCGCCCCACATGACTTAGCTAAAAATAGTTTGATGCAGAATGTGGAATTCCTGAAGTACAATGAAGAAGGAAAAATGTTCTATGTGAAAAAACGCGGGTACTCTGCGTGTCCTCAATTATGACTGTCAAATTTCACGTTTCGGTAGAAAATAGAATTGTGAGGCGTGTTTGTTGACAAAGAGCTATTTATACGATTGTTATAAACCTTTGACCAATATCGGAACTCATCAAGTAGACGCATTCTCTACGTTCTCATCAGCGCTGTTTCCTACTTGTGTAAGTAAACAGGTGATAAATGGAGACTTACGTGAATCCCAGTTAGATCGCTGGTTTGTTATCTTCAACGAAACGCGTCGCACAAAGTATTTCTGATGTTTTATCTCAAAAAATATCGGACCATTTACTTTGGGAAAGAACTAATTATGATTTTGGCAAAAACTACTTTGTGGTTCACTGGCAGTTTCCGGTTTATTGGGCTAGTTTGGTAGACATAGGCTCGTTTTAAACATATAGTACGATCACTACAATTCCTTCTATGAGAGCCCGTAATAAAACATATTCCTTTTCGAAATCTTTCTGAAATTCAAGCATAAAGTTGCTTAAACCTTTTTCCATTTTTTATTGATGAAGTTTTTCTTGTTTTCATAAGTGATATCCCACAAGTCTGTTACGAAAAAATTCACTGCGGGAGACTAGATTTCCATGCATTGGAAATACACAGTATGACTGTATTGTATGAAAATAACCAATAAAGATGGTGAATGAAATCAGTTTGTGAAGACATCAGTCATCATCATCATCATCAAAGACAGCATCATCAGTGTTGACACTGATGCTTCACTGCCGTACAACCATAAGGTTCGTCTAAATATATTTAAAGCCCTAGAGTGAAAAGAATAGAAAAAAGAGTGCGTGAGGTGGGGGGACCTAGTGCTGGCCTATGTCAAGCGTTCTGAGGTGCCTACACCTCCAAGCGCTCAATCAGACAGTCTGGAAAGAAACTGACAGCACGAACGCCACTGATATCGATTAGCCGCCATTTCTTGCAACGTCTCCAGCCATGCACAGGCGGGGTCACGGGGGCCCCATCCTGGAAGGCGTACAACACCAACAACACCCAAACTCTTCGTGATCTCTTTCACGCCCTTCTGCCAAGTCATACGTTGTCCACCTCGCGGTTTGCGCCATCCTGAAGGAGGCACGGAGAACAACACTCGTCTCGGTAGACGGTGTTTCGGCATGCGTAGCACATGACCGAGCCATCGTAGTCGGTGGTGCTGGATGTTTTCCCCGATTGAAGTACCTGCAGCACAACCAAATACCCGTTTTCTAATCACCTCGTTACTAACACGCTGACGCCATCCAAAACCAGCCACGCTTCTGAGGCATCGGTGGTCGAAAACCTGAAGACGCCTCACATCATCTGTCCGCAGAGGCCATGTCTCGCACCCATACAACAACACAGCCCTTACTGTAGCCTGATACACACGACCCTTAAGATCTAGTGAGATGCCTTTTTGACGCCACAAGTGACGCAAATTAGCAAATGTGATTCGAGCCTTTGAGATTCTTGCACTGACTTCATCAGACACACTTCCGTCAGAGCTAATACAACTACCGAGGTATATAAAATTTTCCACAACCTCCAGTGATTCTCCTTGAATTGTAAGGGGTATGTTCAAAGACTGCACGTTCTGAAGCATGACTTTGCACTTTGAAGGTGCAAGGCGCATGCCAAAAGATGGTATGATGGTGGTCAGTCTATTCAACAGGGCTTGTGCTTCGTTTTGGTCTTCAAAGATGAGGGCAATGTCATCTGCGTACTCCAGATCAACAAGGCTCTCACCAGCAACAATTTGAACACCGGGGTTTTGAAGACCATCCAGCGTTCGCCTCATTATTTCATCAATGATGAAGTTGAATAGGAATGGAGAGAGTGGACATCCTTGTCGGACACCACTTTTTGTAGGGAAGCTTTTCGAGAGCTCACCATACACTCTCACCCGCCCAGAAGTATGTGAATATAGGGATCGGATTATGTTTACAAACTTCTGGGGCATACCCTGTTGAGCAAGTGTAGTTAGCAGCACTGACCGATCGACAGAATCGAACGCACCCTTGAAGTCAAGGAATACCAAGATTGTGGGTCGTCTGTACATATGGCGTTGCTCTAACACCTGACGGAGTGTGAAGATGTGGTCAACGCAGCCTCCACCCGGTCGAAATCCCGCTTGATTCTCATGAGTCAAGGTTTCGCGTGCCACCGTGAGACGACGAAGTATCAGTGACGCCAGAAGCCTTGTCACAACAGGAGTCAAACTAAAACCTCTGTGGTTACTACATTCACTCGAGTACCCTTTTTGAAAATGGGCACTACTATTGACTCACTCCGGTTGTCTGGGACGGTCTCTTTCTCCCAGACATTATTGGGTACAAATCGGTTCTTCAGGTTTCGGTTGCATTATGAGTCTTTTCAACGTCTTTCTCACCTTTCGCATGTGGATGCGCTTTCTAGCTGCACTGACTGACGCTAGTGATTGTTGTAGTGATCCATGAGCTGAAAAAACATGCAGAGTTGGCTCAGGTGGTAAACCTAGTTATTCATTCTTGATGGAGCACACTACTTCTCGGGATTCTGAAAACTCTTTGATAGCTCACAACCGGTTGGGAGGCTCTTTGGGCTTATCAGGAGGACGTAACCCCTCCTGAGTTCCACTTCATCCCAGGTTGCAGGCCATTCGCGAACTACACTCACGTACAGAATAACTTGGTTTTAACGAGAGACTAAGCTGAATCCCAGTTAAGTTTCCCTTTTATGATATACTATGTGATGAACTGAAAAATCATTCAGAACTGGTACAGGCGACAAATCTCGCTATTATTTCTTTGCGTTTCCTCGGGTTAACATCGACAGAACAACTTGCACATAGCACCGCATTCGGCTCAGCACTATGGTTAACTACTACTGAGGAAATATGGAGTGGATCAACTATTGCCGACAGACGGAATATTTTGGACGCCATGCAGTCATATTTATCAAAGCAATGTCCGCTACATTAAGTAAAGACACTCCCCTATAATAGGAGAGCACAAAGAGCTTTACTCAATTTCTGCGCAATAACTGAACTATTCGATCATAGAGAGTCGTATCAAAATCTGCATTCATCAGTTTCCACATTCATTTTCAGTTTAGATGTTAAATCGATGCCCTTTTTCCAGCGAATACCGGTGTAATAAACCATGAATCGTCTCGTCGTCTGGAGATTCACTTTCTGTTAGTGTCACAACTCTTGGAAGACTGCTGGGCATGACTGGTGTTCAGATATCACTTATAAAACAGTCATACTGAGAAGGAGTTGTTTTATAGAACTTTTTCAGACTTCCAGAACTCGATTCATTGTTTCGTGTGCCAAAGTATCGGAATGCTGTTTCAGACGCCGTTACATCTACCTTTGTTTTGGTCTGATAACATGATAGACTTAACTCTAGGAGGTTATTAAAACTCTAGAAATTCAAGGCATTCACTCAGTGATGTTTTCGCCTCGTCCAACCGAATCGAGCAAAAGGGTAGAGATGTACAATTTGTAAAAATGATGTTTTCTTGATTTGTGGGCTGACAGTCCACGACGTCCCATTTGATGAAATGGTTAATGCCCATCGTGTTGTGCGACTTCCTGAAACGGATCGTGTTTCTGCCTATGTGTGGCAGCAGAATGATCTTAGTGGAACGAAGGTGGACGCAGTGACCAGATAAACTTCATTCTGGACTCGAATCACAGAAAGGTAAATCACGTACGGTCACGCTTAACAGATCTGTGAGCACCATAAATCGGGAAAAACTCTTGGTGGGTTGTGTACTGAGAACCGCTTACATGCTGCCAATCCAACTCATTCAAATTTGAACTTAGGAAATTTTATTGTTACTTTGGCAGGTCACACAGTATAACCCCAAATTTTCTCCTCCCACCCCCAGGAAGGATGTGTACTCCAGCCTAAATGACACGGGTTTGTGGATTCTTGCCACACTACCCGGTATACTGATTTGTGTTTTTGAACAAATATTACCGGTTTTGCGGGTAAATGGGCAGAGGCAAAATAAATTAGGAGATCCACATACTGTTGTCTAGATTCTGGGTTGTCGTGCTCAAGACTAGGGGAGTGTTAAAGACATTAGTATTCAGTCAGGCTAAATTTAACTCCAACGCACTCAGAACTCGTTTCAGTCGCCAGTCCGTTTAGCTACATAGTCATTACCTCGTGACTTTGTGTATCTATGCAGAAGATCGGAACAACTTCACATATTCCCAGACGCCCATACTACTTGCATGTAAAACGAACATTTCAGTAGCTAACTTGATAGCTTGACTTTTACCCTGTCTCGGTGACCAAATTCATTTAGAAATGCGGAAGCTTCCCAATGTACTGTCTGTTGAGTTTCTTGTTGTTGTTTGCTGCAGTCAAACTGCAATGCATCATTTACTGTACTCCATCCGAATGGGACCTGCAACGTAACCGCCGCAATGAACAAACAACCTGTGAGCACAGCAACTCATTAACATGAGCTTCCGTTAAAGAATATCACATAGCATTTTTGGGATGGGGTGGACTCAAAATACGTGGATAAAAATTTGTTGCAACTACTCAACAAGGTACTAATCGTCTATTCATCCGGCATGTAAGCTGATTTGAGACACCATTTTACCTAATTCGTCGTATCAATACGGACAGAACACATCTTGCGAGATATTAACCTTTCTCCTATCCCCCACAGCTGCGGAGCGCAGAACGTGCCAACTATATACAAAGAGGAATTAGCAACAAACTGAAAGCACAGACAAATAGGAATGTGAACAGGTAGAATTCTCAGCTAGTCAATCCAAACAAAATGGACTTGAAGTCAGTGATTAGTCAAAATGCCGGAACTCTGGTCGGAAGGTACTCCAGAGAGCATTGCCATCAAGAACAGCCGGAGACCAGAACTGAACATGCCTGCTTGATTCCAATACCACTTGCATAAAAGGAAAAGTCTGCGAATAAAGAAATGGATAAGCGGCATTTCTGGTATTCACCAACATAACGATAGAGAAGAATGTGTTGTATACATCTCTTCGGGGAAGATCAATGCCGGGCTGCAATAGGCCAAATCAAACAAGTGTCACGTGGAAGAAAGTAGACCACCGAATTACAGGCTTTCTCTGGCTTTATAGTCTCTGATGGTGCCTGTCGACTGTCGCTCATTAGAGGAATTGCATCTGCGGATTGTCAGTAAGTTAGAGCAATTAAGTAAGAGCAATTAACTCGTAAAATACGCAGTGCCCTAGACGTATTAAACTGATCCTCCGGGGAAACTTCCAAAGCCTAGAGGTTTCATTTTGGATCACGCTATCGACTGCCTCACAAGAGTCCTGTAAGCAGATATCTAAACTGAATAATGAGGATTCCATTGAGACTGGTGCTCACAGGAGCATTTGTAGCACAACTTCTAAGACAGGATCCCACAGAGTATGGTATTTAGACAGTATATTGGCGATACATTTGCTATCTACACCAACCACTACAAAACAGAAACATCTTTTCATGTACTCAGCGATGTTTACAACTCTGTATAGCTTGGAGTGAAAGTCTGGGTAAAGGACCAAGTGGCAAAGCGGATTTGTAGCTTCTTTCAAACTACACTCGGAAAGGGCAATATTCCAACTTCAAACCCCTGACTCGCAGAACAAATCGAGCTCGAGTGAAAGAACTAGTTCATGGGTTTCATCGTGCTGTCTCGTTTACCGACATTCACATGGTTTTCAGTCACTCACATACACTGATATAAGGGAGACTTTTATAGAAGAGCTGCTCTCAAAAATGTGCTGAGAAATGGTCTGTATAAGGTACTGATAATATTTCTTAAAAACTATGCAGTTTCCACGGAAAGTTAATTTTTTTGCCGAAAGTGCCCTCGTGGGGGAGTGTCACTCTAAGGAAGCGATGTACTGATCTTATATCTACAGATCACTTTCTGGTAAACCAGACTCTGAATCTGTGAAACAGGAAAGGTAGATTACATTGGAACGGAGAAGGACTTGTTCAGGAAATTAGGGAAGAGCAGTCGTGCTGGGTAATGATGACGGTCATCTGCCGAGGTTCGTAGTGAAGCTCTGCGGCCCCACAAAATATGTGACGTAATTTTAACGGACTGTGCAAAGCCAGTCCGTTCAATGAAGACGACAGTTTGTCCTTGAGCAAATATCATCCAGTTGCAGCGATGAGTGTGTTCAGAGCGCTGCCGAAATGACTTTTGTTTAACAAATTATGTGTATTTCAACCCAAACCAAAAAATCACTTTCAACTTGACTGTGGATCCTGCTACATAGGTAAAACTGTGAGGCACCTAAGAACACGAATAGGGGAATGCATACTGCAGCGATCTGCTAGGGTATAAAGTTGAACTCTTCAAACGACTCGCACCAAATGTCTTTTAGAGACCTCAGATTCGGTGATAGCTTTCGAGGTAAGTCCAAACGTAGACAACGTTAGCATTGCAACACCGCTTTATTCAACCTTTATATGCACAAGGACAGCAGCTAACGTTTCACTGACATTCTTAAACCAATTTTTCTGTAATTTTGTCGCCGAATTAGGCTAAGCTCATCTCATGGCTCATATTATGGCAATGGCTACCTTCTACCCTTTTTCACCAAGCTAATACCCTACACGCTCACTCTCTGATCCATCTCAAGTAATCGCCCTTTTGTAGCGTCACTGACCGACCTATTCATTCACGCCAAACCTCATGCTTGACATGATCTAGTGAAAATTTACCACCACATCGAATTTCATGGGACTTGTCAGCCTAATATCACAGAAGTGACGGTTGAGCCGTTTACGTTTGAAATGTCTGTGCATAAAACACCTTTCGCCTTAAAAATGACACTTCTCCAAAGAACAAAAAACGTTCAGAAGTGTTTCTGGGTGTTAAAGCTGTGACGTGGATGCAAAACGACTTCGGAAGGGATCATTCTGGAAGTAGGTTGTCACTCATGAGTGCGACCTACACAACAGCCAAACGATCCTTACAGATGTATGTGAGATTTTCTTTTTCACACGCAGCTGAGTGAACCATTCTTTCTAAGGTCAAAGATCTTCGAGACTGCCAGCACACTTCCTTTTTCCGGCTTTATTAGGAGCTGTGTTTCCACTCCAAGACATTTACCTGTCCGTTTCATGTATCCAAAATCTGTTTCGGTGAAAGGCAGCCTGCAGATATGAGATCAATGCTACCTGGCTATCCCAAAGTGTGACCCTTCTTTACAGTGACACTTCCCTGCGTACAAACCTTAATAAAGAATTGAAACTCCTTCAGGATCTAAATATTTTTGGTGGGCTACTGCCTTATACCTGACAGACACCACGTTTTAGAAACCTTTTGTAGGTGCTAATCCTACAGAAGACTCATTCTACCATCATGGTGAGTTCACTCGTTTTACTTAGGCATAAAGTGAAGCCGTATACAAACAACGAGAAAGCAAACAACCTCGAGAGCTTCCCCAGGATGTGCTGATTTAAGGCCGTCACCTCCAACCCTATGCCACCCAAAGACAACTTTGAGATTGTAGGCTACAAACAGACTGTTAAAAAAAGAAATTAGCCAAGTTGAGCCTCTTTGTACAAAGGTGCTGCTTGGCAGTTCGTGTGAGCTCTCGATGTGAAGGTTGCAGACCGAAGTGAACCAAATATTTGGTGCACCAGAAGCGTCCGGAGCTGTTTCCGCTGGATTTCTTGGCATGTTTACAACTTCCAGTTCATGTATCAGTTTATCACAGTGATTTATACTAGAGCACCCACTGCCTTATTTAGGTTCAAAAATTTCATCGAAAACGTATGGTGCCTAACCCCCCTACAACAACCACAGTCATCATTCACTGCTCTACCCCGGGGGGTTTCCCAGTAAGGCATGACTGCAAACTACTCCGTAACAATCGTGTGTATTTTGTCTCCATGGTCATGTACGCGAGTGCTGGATCAACGGCACATATCTGGAAATACTTGCGGGTACAAATGACAATAATTCTTTCATTAAATCCGCAGGTTGATAGAATTGTACTGATCCTCGGAGTCGGTTATCCACTAGTTCCTACGGTTTCGTCTTGGCCACATTGGCTTGAATGCTAAAGTATAGTTGTGACTTGATGCTTGCAGTTCTGGTTTGCGTGCCGTTGTTTAACGTCATATCAAGCCACCAGGGTGTAACTAAGCAGAAGGGGGTGGTTATACAACTAAAAAGTAACAAAAGCCACCAGCCGTTGCGAAGGATGTGTTTGCTGTACGGCTGTCAGCCTATAAATATCAGGCTAGTGGCAATTTAAAGGAAATTTCGAAACATCCAGATTGAAAACTGTGGATTCTGTTACAAAAGATCATGCTAACTGCTCTCAAATTTTTTTCTGCGATGTTGAAAACCAGAAATAAATGCTTGAAGCTCTTTGCCATTCGATGTGGCGTTCACACGCTTTTTCCCGGAGCCAGCAGCCTTACTATGACGACTGACACATGATATGTACACCGTCAACATTTTATACAGTTTTCCCTCTCTACAGCGACTATCCTCAGGAGTGCCTACCCTTCAGAAATAGCCACTTCATCCGACCTGGTAGAACATCTATAAATAGAGCCCGACATTTTGAAGAGAAAACACTCCAAGATGGACCACTGACCAGCTTTTGGTTTAAGTTCAGTCGAAACCCATCTAAGAAGCGATTAAAATCCATCAGTTACCTTTAACTAAATTGTTATCAGGTGTTCTGTCACTCCTGAATGTTGTCGGTTGCCATTTGTGAAAACTCTTTCGGATAGCGTGTAAGATTATTATTATTATATATTTATTTATTCTATAACTTATGGTTGATCAGCCTGATGATGTGTACGCGAATGGTTCGAGGAAATCAGCGCTAATTCGGAACTGGCTGCTAATACAAATATAACCTATTTGTAGCGCAACAGGGCACGTTGGCTACCAGAACCACTGAACATACCTTGAGAGCTCCATCCACTGATGGCGGAAACACATGAGCGAAGAAGCTCCGTCAACGCCAGTTATGTGATTGATGAACCACAAGGACAGATTTGCACAAGACAGGTATAGTGAATAGATAATATATAATGTATGATGAGTTGGTTTCACGTGCCAGAAGTTATATGGATTTAATTCACTGGAACTATCTATAGTGTCAATCGGAGCAAATGGATGGAGACTAAAATGGTATTTTTGGGTCCTCTTCGACTGACCTGCAACAGATCGTGTTCAAATACAACAAGTAGTTCACATACAACCGAAAACAAAGAGTGATGAATCATGTGATAAATGTGAGGTATAAGGAACGAAATGCGGCTTAAGGAGATTTATCTCGTTTTTGAACCCTGTGGTACAGTAAGGAACTTAGGCAAGTGGAAAATCTCAGTTTTATCAAACTTGGCAGTGGTTTGAATGCTGTGATTCGGCGGAAGCGGGTAAAAGAGTGAGGTAAATTTGTCTACTTCCTGTAGACAAATTCAGTCATTTCTGATAACAACGGCCTGGCAGGGAATGCAGTACCAAGTAAACTTGAAAGATTGTGGATACATCGGTTTATACCTGACAAAAAGTTCTGACAAATAAAACCCGGAGGACCGGGCAGACCCAATTTGCAGGACTTGTCAGTTTCACAAACCAGGAACCTCATTGAGGCCAAACCTCTGTATGTAAAACTTGGCACAACATAAAGTTGTGTGCGGATTTAATAACACGCGATTTTGAATTCGCAAACAGCTAGTTCAGTTTTGCTAGAAAGATTTATTGGAACTGTCACGCCGTCTTGGAAAATATTTAGAGTTCAAACGCTGTTTAACCTGTCAAAGTTGACTCTCTTCTCACTAATATTTCCCTTCTCGAAACGGTTGATTTTTTTGTATGCCTATATAGCCCACCGATAGGCTTCTGATTGTTTATGCCAGATAGTATTTCATGGTTTTGGTGACCAAAACAAACGTAAAACAGGAGACCTATGGAACGTTTTCTTTTCTTGAACACAAAGTCTTGTCCTGAGGGCTTGGAATAAATGCTGAAAATAAACAGCCGGCGGACAGAGTGACCGGTTTGACCTTACCCTCTCTTGCCTCTTCTTCACTGCACTAAGACAAACTGTGGTAACGATTTTTGACACGCTCTGTTTCACATATGCGTCACTCCATTTTATGTCTGGTCCCTCGCCAATTTTGTTTTCAAGTGTAGTGGTCGTCATTTCCATATGTGATCTGTAGCCGGCCAGCAGGTAATGATCCGGAAACAATTTGTTGGCCTAATAAACTACTCATAGGGTTGCTGAAAATTCATCGATAGCTCAGGACCGATTTCGCCCTTCTTGGGGTACACCAGGTAGGCGCAATCCCCGAGTTGCGTCAACCTTATGTTATACTTGAACCTAAATTGCACGAAATTTCACTAATACACTCATCTGCATACCAATTTGGTTTTGAAGGGATTAGTGTCTTACGTCTATACAATGTATTGCGATATCTGGAAAGTCGTACCAAATGAAACATGAGGCGGCCAGATGCGGCACTCAGTTGAAGTAGAACATCATGAAAAAGAGACTGATCCGGGTTCCAGGTAAAACTCGCGTCGAAACCAAATTGGTATGCAGATAAGCAAGTTAGTAAGATTTGTTGGTCTCTTTTTTATAACAGGCATAAGACAATATATCTTTGGCGACTTAGCTGTGATTTCCTATTCGTGATGCTCCGCGAATGATGAGGTAAAATAAGTGAAACTGGGTAAAACGCGTCAAATCGTTTTTTCCAAACTAGTAAATGATTCACTATGAAGAGTTTGACTGTTAGTGAATAATCAGTTTATTCATCTGGCTGAATTAATTCGTCCTCATGGGTTATCTGGCGATCACCGGGAACCGGACCTGGAATTGACCGAGTGTTTGCGGTAAAGTGTGATGGAACAGCGAAACGACGTGAAGCCTTTCACCAATGACTGACTATGCCATCTACCGGGTCTTGAGTCTCAGTATGAAAGAATAGTATCATGTAACTAAAGTTTTTGGTAAAGACATTAAACTTTAATATTTTGAAATGTTTGATCGGTATTCTCCAAGAATGGCATTCATCAAACGGCGTATCGCATAGGATTCTGGTGGGGGTATCCAGATGGTTTGGAGGAGACATTCCAGGCACGGGAGAGTAGACAGGTATAAGCCGAATACCTGCAAATAACAAAGCAACATTCGGTCCAACATGACAGGCCAAACATCACATGAAACAAACCAGGGTTGCGTCATCGTGCGTGTCATCTGATTCATCTTAGATTTGTGGCTGACTACTGGTGATGAATCAGCAAGTGGATCCAATAGAATTAACTGTGATATACCCCCGTTATAACCGCATCAGCTACAACGAAATCCTTACATACCAATATTCGTAGGCTTTCGAAAAATAATTTTTCATTGTAATCCTCACTACACCACCAAACATCCAGTACCCAAGGCCTACTGCCTAGGCCACGCATTACGAATTTGCCGGTCATAAACCAGCACACAAAACTTTAGTGCATCGATCCACAGTTCAGAAAACTGACGAAATAACTGCGTACGTGGATGATCATAAGTGAAACACTAATGTTCTACTCTGGTCTTTGGCCTATGATGTTGTTGTGTGGATGATCCAGCGGTGCCTATACACGACTGCATTGAGCAATTATTGTCGTCAGAGTAAACAAACATTTCACAATCACCAGATTTGACGGTTGAAGATAATGTAACTAGTACAGAGAATAAAAGTGACTGTACCCGAGTTGTTGTCAAAATTATCTTCAAGAAGGAAAAAATATAGCGCGGTATCTCGAACATCGTGCCAACTGAAACACTAGTTGGTCTTTGGGCAGCATATTTCGTTGAAGACTATCAAGTGGAATTCAGTTGGGTTGCCAGTTAAAACCGAACTGGTGTAGAAACGTGCATTTCGCAAGTTTCGAGCAATGTGTTTCCGAGGGAAACATAAGGTTGACTGTAACTCGGGGATTGCACTTACCTTATGAGCCCAAAGAAGTGCGAAACTTGTCACGGGCTGTTGGAGAGTTTTCAGCGACCTTTTGGTAGTATGTTTTAAGAAAAAAGATAAACAAATGTCTGCAGTCCTAGTGCAATTCTCAGAACCTAATTTCCACATCACCCAAAAAATCTTATTCGACTTCCGGGAATAATCAATAAAAAATATTGTAAATTAAGTTCCGCAAAAATATTTGGTGTTGCTTAATCTTGCGTAAATACACTGACCTATTCCCCTTAAGTTTTACAGTAGGGTAGTCGTCTCTGGTTTCGAGTGACAATAATTCGTCAATTGTTTAGAGATAGGATGCCACTTAACCGAAGTTGTCCGCTCATCGGTCCTTTAGCTGCTATTGCTAGGGCCAACTGCACTTAGCGGGGAAGCTCTTGCGCCATAGATCAAAATCAATGGAGTTTACGTCGTTTTTAAAGCAAAATGTGTTTGTCTGAGAGTGGGCCAATGTCAATGTTCACTTTTCGTGTTCATTGTTGAGAACCTGATACTCCACAAGCTTGTGAGACTCGGATTTGAACTTGAGGGCAATGGGTGCAGCATTCGACCAGTCTTGAGAAGGCAGTCTGTAGGGCTCAGGCTAAGAGCTGACCGTACTTGTGTGTACAGCGACCGTACTTCAACATGGGCTTTCGGTTTTATCACATGAACCAAACTAAGATATCACTTTGATTCACTTTAATCATGTTCTCAACCGTTATGGTTAGCCGAGTGACGTTGCGGTAAACAGCACAAACTGAACGAAATGGACAGACAGACAATTCCGGTATGTCTAACATACTCATTTGGATAACGTTTCAGGGCTTTCCACGTAGCACACATGCTCAAAATTTTATCAAATTCTGTATAGCCCAACCAAATTGCACTGTCTGTCAACAGCGACATGACTTTAAAATGTTGCAGTACGTAACCGTCCTCAGTTCCCATTTTTCTCACATTTTCACTGACGCACTGTCAATAAAGTCAGTGTTATAAATCGTGCACCTCTTCTTCTAACACTTCTGAGTCCTTACAGCTGGGGAGGTTTTGGGACAGTTGTCACAGAGTTTCAATGCTCCATGTGTGGAATTCACGCATGAGAACCAGTTCAGTCACGACGAGACAGGCAATCAATAAAAAACGCAGAGCTTCAACTATCTTGTGTCGCGTAATCGGTAGATAATGCCTCCCCTAAGGTTACACGGCTTCATTTTTTATGTTGCCTATCGTCTCCTGTGGTTTCGACTATCTACTGCTTACTACTTGCTGAGTGTGTACCCGGGATAGAATACATGAGGTAATCACTGATGGTTCCCACATACGTCCGCGATAATTTGGGCGGAAATTTGCTTCATGTTCTTGTTATCTCTTTAACTGAATGACAATTTAGTGACGCCGATGAAATCGTAGGCAAAGTGGCCTTGGCTCTAAAACATGTCTAATCCGCTACATAGTTGTGTTCCATGCACATTGCTTGAAGAATTGAATCGCATAGGAACAAAAAAGTGATCCGAGCTTAGCGGAATACACTCACTTGCAAACAAATTTGGTTTTGCGAGAGACTTACCTGGAACCCAGCTGAATCTCTTGTGATCCAAGCTTCTTACTGTTCAGCTAGTCTACCAGTTTACTTACCATCGCAAAGCCTATAATTATTGTCGGCCTTGTATCCACTAAAGTTTTTCGGTCAGATACCTATGGCATCGATTTTACGGCTTTCCACACTTACTCATTACGTGTTCGTTCTGAGGTTGTTAATATTGTTCACAATGAGTTTTTTTACTGAGTTCCAGTCTGCGACTCAACTCTGGGCCGATTTCGCATGTCAAGATAAAATCAACAACTGACATTTCGAAGTGTACTTACTCTCTAGAAATATGAATAATATTAATAATATGAATATGGCTATATGAACAATATACATATACATAATATAATATTAATATATGAATACTATGAATAATATCACTTGGGGAACCCTAGTCAGGTTAACTGAAGTAAGTGAGTGAAGGACGAGTTGCATTGTCTGGGCATGGTTTATTCAAACTGCTGATCAGTGACCCGTCCAGTGAAATGGGAACTGCTGTCGTCCCAAACAATGATGTAAAAGTTTCACTTCTGGAGCAGAAGTGGCCCGTGCAAAAAAGTAATCTACTGTGATTTTCGTTCTCATTGAGACTCACCAGGTGAGATAACAGTTCTTGGTCATCGTTTACAGTTAACTCGACACCCAGCGGATGCCGGTCTTAATTTAATTAGATTTTACCTGCAATGGGATGTGCATCGACATTTGTTAGGGATCTGACAACCACTAGTGAATTTCCACTTTCTTTAATCTTCCATAATCTCCAAGTTTGAGCTGATAATTATCAGGACATTGCTTGGGGCTTTTTAGTGAAAGTTATAAAGTAGCCATAGTTGGTTCTATAGAAGCCATCCAGTACGCGTTTCTCTCTAATTGGGACCCATTTGGTGAACATAGCGCTATTCGATAGCTTGAGGTTCAGGTTCAAAATACACACCCCAAGCCCAACACCATGCGGTCACCAACTTGACGATTACTTGTATAGTGTTCAAATCCTGACAATATTCACAATGTTCACACAGCGTTACCCTTGGTTTTCAGTGCTTACCGACTTTCTGCAGCATGATGAATCCAATATTCTGGATGTTTACATCGGATTAGGACACGAGAGACTGTCAACCCTAATTTTCGACAGAATACTTAGTCGCTCTTTAGTCAAGAAATCACATTTAGTGAGATAAATTATGGTCAGATGAAATCACTAAACTGTCTGTAGGTGAAATGCAGTCAGTCAACTAGAAAAGTTAGCCTTATGGGTGATAGTCAAAGATGAACTTTGGTCATGGTCACTTTGGCCGATAAAAGTGACAAAGTCAAATTTAACTATAAACAATTTTCCCCGTGTAAGCAACGACACTGTGTTTCAGAATATATTTTTCCCTAGTGGCATGATTCCACAACTGTAAGGCTGGTAACATGTGACATCGGCAGCTCGTTTTTCTCTCATCCTCGCGCGTTTTGGGACGTGCATCTGATGTAGCCATGTGCTATGCACGTCCTGCGTTCGGTTTTCCGTTTTGTACAAACACAACCAGTAGAAAAACAATCAGTTTGCGATCAATAGGCTATTTTACTTGTGAAGTTATTCGCTTGGTTACAGGAGTCAGTGCTACTTTTTACATCCTAACCAACCGATGAAAGCGACTTTGGTTGAAATTGAATTTTTTGAAAATTCACTTTTGGTTGTTCGTTTGTTCGCCGAGCTGGACAATTTGATTGCAAACGTTTCATGACATAATCAGTGCGTTGTTAGGGAGCATAGTAAAGCGTAGCGACGGGTCGGCGGTTGTGCCACCGGCTTTCACTTGTTTGGTAAATAGAACCGCCAGTATTAATTAGCACACACACAAATGTTAGCCCAGGGTGACCACAACCCAATATCATATGGGTTTCCGTGAATGGGTTCGCCTATTCAAAATGGGAGCTGTCTACTTAATAAGGACAACCTGACTACTGGTACGTGGTCACATTGTTTGTCTGACTAGTCATCGATGCGTATGAAGTATGCGATAATTAACAAGCGAAGACTTTGGAATTTAACTGGATGACGACAGTAAAACTGTAAAAGCATCCTAAAAAAATTCGGCTACATTGAGTGAACACCGGTCAGCGGGTGCGTGTTTTTTGCGTCAACGAATTACAGGCGCTAAAAAAGTGTTTGCCTGACTTACCCCATCAAGGCCCGTTTTATGAGTTCAAATGAGAAAGTTGGTTTAGGGTCCCCTTTACCTCCCAATACTGAATGATAAAAGTTGCATTATCATTCTTCGCAACATGATACAGCCGTCAAACTAGATTACAAGGTTTTCTACACTAAGTCCCCCCAGCACGATCCCGAAAGTTTCATCATTCGTTACCTTTGGGTTATTTGTCCCCGCTGACTTATATGGCCACTTATGTGACACATGTACTGTACCTCTTGAGCCATTCAGATGCTAGCAGACTGCACTGGTATTGGAACCCGAAGTCGGAATTCATGTATAACGTAGTGCAGTGTTCCTTTCTGTATAGAAAACAGCCACGCTAATCGCTCAGTGTTTGTTATGTGTTGAGGGGACTTTCTCTGACAGCTAATATGTCTTAATTAGGCAGATTTCCCAAAAATCAAGAATTACGGCGATCTGCTTTTCAGGATTGCCTTTTTTGCCTTCCGGGTGTATAGGCTTCAGAGGGCATTGCAGAAGTCCCATTTGATCCAGCAAATGAGGATGTCAGATCTACGAAAGAAATGTGACATTTTCTGCAAGAAGAATCGTGAGCAGCCCGAGCCTGTTTTATTTTGCGGCCAACTATTGTTTGGGTATTGTGCCATCGCCGTTTCTCGCGCAGTCTTTCAAGCTCTGAATGCCCGTGAAAGGTCTCATCGCCTATCTCACTGCCTGAGATTACACAGATTTCTTCTTTTTACGTCTGCTAGTTGTGTTAGAGAGTCAGTATGTCCAAAAACGGATGTTCGTTGTTCTCAAAATTCAAAATTCTATCAGAGTAACGTAGTCGTCTTTTTCAAGGGATGGTCGTTTGTGTGTATAGAAGGAAATTTCTTGTTTCGAATGCTGATACAAGTGATTAGTGGTTAATCTGAAGGGTGGGCTTACATCCACGGAAAAATTTTGCAAAACTTTGGAGGGCGAAAACGGGCACTAAATGGTGATTCTAAATCTTGCTGTGATTTTTCTGGTGCTTAACCAGTGGCCTGATTTGTGTTACGAACGATTTTCAAATTTAGCTAGATTTGTTGCAACAAAACGATACCTATAGCATGTTCGGAGATATTTGAAGCTACGGCAGTGATGTGTTTAGGGGTGTAGAGCATTAAGGAACAATTTTGTGTGGGGATTCGTTTGTTGCACAAAGGGGATTCCTGGCACACTCTAGACCATATTCATACATTGTTTCTAGGACATTGTGCACTGACATGCATTGAAAGCAGGTTATCAATGTGTGCAAAAATCTCCCATAATGGTTTATCAGCTCCAAACTACGGAAGCTGTTACTGATTGCAGTCTTCTATTGTTCAGGGTGAAAGAACCTGAAAGAAGTCTGCGGAAGAACCTAAGCAACAAGGCCTGGTAGCATGAACAGGAACTTAAGCAACTGATTTGAAAGGAAAGTCTAGAAACTTCGTTTTAGGATTTCGCCTTTGGGATTACCGCGATAAGATAGTAATCGGATGTAAATCAGGCTTGATACCGAATGGAAATCTGCTATAATGATAGTGATCTCAGTGCGTATTGACGGTTGAGGGGTTGCAGCAAGACTGGCGTAGTTGTGACCGAAAAAAATACATAGGAAATGTCTATTCTGAATAGTGCAGTGCAGTCATTAGGCTTTACTAATAGAGACTCTTCAAGTAAAGGACATCATTAGAGTTCCAGTGATTCATTCACGTCAGTTGGGAAACCACCACAAAAGCTTACAAAACCTTTATCTTTTTGCCAAAGTAAACATTTTCTCAGGCTGAAAACATAAGGTTTCTAATTTTTAATCGGTCTAATAAGGTTTCTGATTTCAGAAATATGCATAGGTGGCTGTGAATTTCGGGCGAAATAAAGCTTGGAGACACGGTTTTAGGTAGAACACTGCTTGCCCACGAGTGAAACACCCAAGTTCACGCTCCAGTACGAATCTCACTAACAAGGTCAGCGTTTTATCCAGACTGTAGGTCTCCTCTCACAGCAATGTGTACACAAATATTCGTTGGTGTGGTGGAAACATTAAGGCTGATATTGTGGAAACAGTGGCACATCGAATTTCGTGTAACTTGATATAAACCAAGTCTCCTTAGTCAGTCTGTTCAAAGTAGGTCAAATTTTTCCTGCATGAAACAAAAATGGAACCGCAATAGCACTCGAAATCATTCATCGACAAGATGTAACCGTCATCCTCCCATTGTATTCATTGCAGATTGTGCCGTTCGTCGATCTCGGGGCTGGAATAGTAAGATCCACTTGGAGCAGGATGTGATTGCTATGCCCGAGTTGTATCGAGGTACAATTAAACTGCGCATTAGTTGATCTGCATTGCAATGCACTTCTGATATCTCGTTCGGAAAACAGATGTTTAAAACTAGCATCAAATCACCTTCTAAGCTAAAGGATGCACTTCAGCAGCTTTATATTGCGAAAGAAATGTGATTCTCTGTCTGATAATTCTATGATTCTGACAGCATATGCTTTGAAACTACAAGAAAAAATGCTCACCCCACAGCTTAAACATCGTGTAGGGCATCAGACAGACATGCTGAGTTGAGGTTACACACTTTCAAGTGATTGACTGTGGTCGTTGCCAGTCGACACACGGCTGAATTCCGCTGAAAATAGCTCGTCAGAGCCAGTGAAGCACCAAGCTTCAAGTTTGTGTACTCATGCAATTTCCTGAAAGCCCAAAACATGCCACCAGCTTGTCATTTCACCTTCGGCTGAACTTTTATCACCGTGTCAGTATCATCAATTGCCAGAGGACTGCAGACAAAAATGATTTATTTAAAATCATGATAACTCGGCTTCTGTTATCGACGTTTCTCAACGGCATATGAAACCTGATTATTTCCTGTTCGTTCTTTGAGTGGAAGGCACTGGTATTGTATGTTACTGAGGAATAATCGCTTTATTGATTTTGTAACCAGTTTCTTGAAAATGAATTCTATTAGATGATGTACGAAGTTGTATGTATAAATCTTATCATGACGATTGGTCTCAAGCCTTCGAGAAAGCAAGCCAGCAGAAACTGTCGCGTTAAGATCCGGAACATCCCGTTTGAATACATCTTTACATCGCTTGTGTCCAGCTTCAAATGTGAGCCGGACATCTGGAGCCTAACGTATATCTGAAGTTGCCCTTGCCAACTTATCTCTCAATGAGGCTGATCGGGAGACCGTTATCTAATCACCTCTGGGTAACTGTTTTTCTACAGTACTAACCAACCTGGTTTGCAGTGTGATCAGCTCCTGTTATTGTTGTTGTCTAGTGAATTTATTCAGTTCTTCCACGAATGAAATTATGATCAATAGAGTATAACCTACAGCCCAGTTTCATTAATACTGTCTCCCCTCTCAATACGCAAACTGGCAAGAACAACGTGGAGGAACTGCCATATGGTTTGTCTTTTCGATGTATCTTGTGGACAAGCGTTAGGCACATAAAGTGCACTAGCCAGTCAGGTAAAAGCGCACAAAACGGACCAACCCATAGGTGAACTGTCACTCAGTCACGGAGCGATTGCACTGCCGAGTCAGGTGCCCACATGTTTAGGTTCAAACAGGTGCATCACGTCCGACTTCCAGACATTGAACCTAAGCCTGAAAACATCACTATATAACAAGTGAGCCGGGATAGGCCATCCCGATCTAAATGTGTTGCACACAAGCAGTTTGAGAAGTTCCGTGATATGTCCTCTGGTACATATTAATTATATCGAAAAGGTTGATGACGCACCACTTTCTATCTTGAGAAGTTGCTCTTCGTCAGCGTACACCCAGTCAATCATTTGCAAGTATCGAAACAGGATTTCATTTAAAAGAGGTTTACTGTAAGGCAGGTTTACTATGAGCTTTTAACCTGATGGCTAGCGAAAGAACATGTCAGTTCATCTTGTTCTGCAATTTGTCCTTACATGTAGTGCTTGTCTGCTTTAATCTGATTGAATAGTATGTAATAAAAGTAACCACCAATCGAATGTACTTTTGATCACAAAAGCTAAATGCTAGATCCGCGATGCCGTGCAGTGTTATGTGAACAGGGCTCCACTGACATGATGCTACTGTTCCCCACATATAATTGTATGGTTCAAACAGTTCAAACAGCATCCCAAGAAGCATTTATCATGCAATAGAACATGAGGTCCATTTACTGATAGCTTGCAAGAGTATATACTTTTCTCAACCACCATTCCTGACGCAGCATATGTACAAATTCCAAAGATTTTTCGACTGTACTTGTCATTTAGAACTTTGTTGCTCATCTCGTCCCTACAAATTCCAATGTCAAGTCCCAAATTCTTTTTCCTTTAGACCTGGCTGCTGTCGGTATGTTTAACCATCAAGATAGAGAGACTTGCCTGGTCATTATTCCTCTCTAACACGCAAATCATCTAGTACGGATCCGTAAAATTACAGCTGTTTTGTTACACGCCAATATGTATTACGTGCCGATACGCCGGCCGAGGTGCTGACAGATTAAAACAGCCAAGTATGCTTTCTGTTCCTCATGCTTGTTTCAAGTTCATCAACGGGGAAAACTGCCTCACTGTCATTGACCAGTTTTACGATCCGGCCCATGTGGCTGTCCCAGTAAGTGAAAGTGGAAGAAGCCCGTGGAAGTCATGCGAAGAACAAATATAGCAGAAAAATCTTGTTTGCCCTGTTCACCATTCACCTTTTAGATCACATGTGGTCGGAGATATCACTGTGTGAGTGAAGTCATGGTTAGTGGGTCGAGAGAGTCGCGGTATAAAAGGTAATGATTCGTCATCAAACCATTTTTGGAAATGAAATTGCTCGCTGGCTGTAACGTAGCTTTAAGGATCGTGTGATATTCTGAGTACGATGGTCACGGTTGCATAACCGAATCCCAGTGGCCCTGTCGGACTTGCAAAATGCTCGTCGGTTGAGGCACATTTCCGAATAAACACGGGCGCCTCAGGTCGTATGGCTTCGTCAGTAACTGAATAAAACCAGTTCAGGTAAATCTGAGTTGAAATTGGCAGCAACTGATCACACATCACACGGTGATAGTGCCTTTCAGGTACACTAAAGACCAAAGCTGTGTGCAGTGCAGAGCTACCGACCAGCAGTTTGATAATGACATGATGCCTTTCAACGTATTTCTTTCTTGAGTCCAAAACCATAACTTTACATTTGCACTATCACGATATGCCCTTGATCATTTTAATATGAATATGTGATATGAAGGCCTGGTGATCACTCACGGGAAACATGCATTGCCCTCTTCTCAATTTCAACATGTAGCCCAACTACTGTTGGTTTTGAGTAGCTGGAAATCGCACAATTTTCTGGGTATTTAGTCTGTCGTTTAACGAACGCTGTTGGCAGATATCAATTTTGGTGAATTTCGGAATATGCATGAGAATTTTTCAACGGTCATAATGCTCGGAAGCCCAGCTGTTAGAGAATGGCAGCACTTGGAAACGGTAAAAGAGCTAAAAGTTTATCACAGAAAGTTCACGCAAAAGTAACGTACCGTGACACGGTAAACAAACTTCCACATAGAACAGGACCATCAGAACGCTCTCCTGACCACAACCTAGCAATACAAGGCCCTTGAAATGACAAATTTACCTCCTGCTGTGGCAGTTTGGAGCAGAAGTTCGTTTTAAAGATAGATGAATTTTGAAGGCAACATACGGCACTGGAGAAGAACAACATGAGCGAGAGATTCAGCCAGCTTTCAGGTGAGTCTCCCGTAAAAATCAAGTTGATGCGCAATTGATGGTGTTTCGCTAGTCTCGTGCAATTTAATTTCACACAGAACGTAAAGCTGACGGAAACTCGGGAGCTTCGCCTGCCTGCTCAATCCCAAGAAGGATGAAACCGGTCCTGGCCATCGAAGATTTTTCAGCAACCCTATGATTAAAGTGCTACGTCTATGTTGGACTGCAGTTTACGTGCTTGGCCTCGGAACTGCCGCCTCATTTATGAATATATTAGGTTCAAGAATTGCTTTCTGCTTCTGAACTACTGTGAAGTTTTTGGGGTCTCCAAGAGTGGTCCCGACACAAGTTAGACTCCGAGACTGACAACGACATATAATAATAAATAAATATAGATAAATATACATATGCATAATCATCCGTGAACAGTTTGTCAGTCGGGCTTCCAGGTCAGGATTTTTTGAGGAATGCGGACTTTTACACCTGCCCTGATTTTCGAGTGGTTTCAATGATCACTACAGGAATTTTAATTTTAATCCGACATTTGCGCATCTCCCTGCCATGTGTTTTGAATTCATTGATGAGTCATGTTGATAAGTATTTTGCGAGGACACCTGTCTGATAAAATTGCCTGTCGTATTTGTATTCGAAACAATGTCTTCTCCGAGAATTGGAGCAAGAAATCAGGACTTAATCCAACCACGTTTTTTCTGGGGATACGAATGCCAATGATGAATAGGTCTTTCACGTGTGGATGTGAGAAACTGACGATAAGATATATTGTAGCTGTCGGATTCGAAACTGGACGGCTTTTGTAGCTTGCTCCTATGTGCTCAGTTTGGAGTTCAGTTTTCCTGAAGCATTCAGGTTTTAGATAGGCAGTTGTGGCTGTTGGACAAGTCTAAACAGGTGATGGATTAACATCGATACACAGTCAGAAGAACGTTCCTTGGTTTCGGCCTGTTTTTACCCAGTTGAGAAACTGGGGGTCGGAGGTCAAGTAGGCTTCAGTTATTCCATTTTAGGGCTTTCTCATGCCAATAAGGTGAACAAATAGTGCCGCTTTCTGTCTTTCTATTGTCTACTAATAAGTCGCTGTCCTGTGAGGCCGAGCACTCTTACTTATCAGACAAAACAGAAGATGATGGAAGCATAAAAACCAGAATATCCGTTAAGATTGGTAAAAGTGTGTAACCCAGTGCACATAGGAGTTGCTAGATTTGGAGGAATTCTATGTTCACATATCGGAATACTGTATAATCGGTTTCCGCTCTCGCGGTAAAAATCGCATAGCATGGGAAAAGAATTCTCGATAGAATCGGAAAGTAATTTGACAGCAGGTTGGTATCATGGAGGTTCAGTTCACCTGGATCCCTTCCCAAGATAGTTTTCCGATCGATCAACGGCTGCGTGGTTTGCAGCCTGTGGGGGATAACGTAAACATAGAAAACATGTGGGAAGTATTGACCTGCACAAAAACCTGATATTATAGCACTGAGCATTTACATCACACCTGTCAGTCGCTTCACGCGTGACATAGATTTGATCATGCTAGAAAGCGTGTGACTTTAGGCGGAGATATGTAACACCTACTTCAAATTAACCGTTGAATCGCTCTCAGTCTAGTCACGGTGTAAAAACAAACGATGGACTGATGACTCATTTTGCCGCAATCACTACCACTTTCCTAATAGCACAAGCTGTACGCATGGAAAGGTGCTAACAGGATTCCCGATCAACACTGACGAAGAGGAATTTTATTGGCGCGTTTCTTCGTTGCTTCCCGGTAGCAGTGTAGCTCACCCACCAAAGAAACTAAGTACATGTATTTGCAATCTGTCACGTATTAGACAACCCCTGTTTGCCAACCTGCAAAGTACGACTGTCTCCGCCTGAGGAGAAGCTCATATATAGCAGCATGATCCTCTTGATCCACCGAATGGACAGGTTGATTCGGTTCTTTTCTGCAATGACCCACCTAGTTCCAGATATCCGTGACCTTATTGACTTTACAAAGCATGTCTAAGCACCCGCCCCCATTGGCAGAGTAGTTATTGTGACTAGCTGTTACGGTCCCAAAGTCATCTGAAGGTTTTCGAATGCCTGCCGAAAAGTTTCAGGACAGAAACCCATTTTGATATGGAAGATATCCTAACAGCCCCACGACTGTCACCTGGACTGCCATGCTACGTGATATCTTGTTTATTGCCCAGAGTATCCGAAGGATGTTTGGCATGTCAATTCAGCTGGGTGCCCCTCCATTCGACATACTGTCTCAGTGAACAGCGGAACTGACTGCTCTAGGTAATGGATTCTATATCCAAAGAAAGCCGAAAGCCCTCATATATCCCACTGTCTACGAATAGCCCTTGTGTTATTTGTTCGGATACCACTTGCGCTGTCATAACCATGAAGCTCCAAACTAGTGTTAATCTAACAATCCTCAGAGAACTTCTGTTCCAAGAATGTTGGAGTGCTGCAGTGTCACACAAACATGAAATTGCACTGGTCACTAAGCAACCAACAAAGTTTATTTTCGAGATTAAATATATCAAGTGTTTTTAATGTGCTCGTTTCGTCTGTATTTGTTTCATCTTTTTTTCCTCAAAGCACACTTTGGAAATGTTTTGTTGAGAGGCGCGGTGGTCGGTGATCTATCTTCGTGATTTTTTATTCTCCACTCGACTAAACCCACTTTCAGTCACATTGGTATGACTGGACATGGGACGTAAGGAGCAACCTGAACTATCATCGTCATTACACATATATGACTTTTAAATCTTCTATTAGGCCTGTGACTCAAACCGACTTGGCTTTCATGAAACTGTAGTCGCTGGAATACAGCCGAACAGTAGAGTCAGCCCGTAGATAACGCTATTTGTAAGTAGCTCAGAGGAAGAATAATTATGAGTGGAACTTCCATCTGAGAAGCTGTCATTCGAGGGGCCGATGAATGCATGACCACGTGGCGCGACTGAAGGATGAGTGGCACTAAATCTTGTCTGAGTGCGATTTAATCACATTGGTGATCAGCCGCTCGTGACCGAACTATTAGCCGGGAGGTCGCGGGTTCAAAACTCTCTGGAGTTTCATGAGATGCGCACTGCTGATGATTCTCAATAAGGATGAAACAGCTGTACAATATTTCTCGGCTTTTAAATATAGATTGGCTTCACTTAAAGAATGAAATCTCAGTTGAAAAGTGCCAAATCTCCTCACGCTAACATCAGCACTATTTCTATCCACAAATCTGTGCAACCCTTCTGTGCCAAGTCACGCGCGACTGTCGTGCGATAAACCGATGCACATGCCAAACCGAAAAACAGCACAAGAAACGGTGATGATCGCTGTCAGGATGCGATTATGATAGTAATTTGGATAGCGGTGTTTCAAAATCATATCATTTTTAGTTAGTTTGACAATAATCCATAAAATGGTCAGCAATGTGGGTATGGACACAATAGAGGAAAGTAGTACGCTAGACTAGTGTATAGGGTAATAAATATGTTTCGCTTTCCTAAGAAAACCGTTCTAAACAGTGTCAGTTTTCACTTTATAGGTGCCGAAACTCTGATCCAATTCGGTTTACAACCTCGACGTCGAGTGACTGCACGAACAAGCACACTACACTATTGCGTAAAGGTGCCCACGTTGACGAGTGCTTTGTAATGCTCAGCTGCACAAGTTCGTAACGCTAGCCCTGAATAAACTGGAGCAGTAGGTCAGCAATTGATACCAATACATGCTGTGTGAGATTCTAAGTTGTTCGTACTGTGGGTGATTTTATATAGGAGTCAGGAATATGATTTCTAGATGTGATAGAAGGAAATCAAACCTGTGTACTGGTCATACGATGCGTTACTTGTGGTCCACGTACGGAAAGCGTCCAAGACTGCACGAAACATTGGCTACTGTGAAGATCAACAGAGTGGTTTCTAACAGTATGAATAACCTACTGAATCTTCAAAATTCCATGTAAAATGTCATGGTGACGGAGTCTGGCGATCTAGAGTGTCTCTTTAGAGAGAGGAGTTTAGGTCAAGATTATGTACCACTTTTCTGTGCACTTTCATGCGTGACATATTATTGAAGACTGCCGTTCATGGGTTGCAAGAAGGTAAACTAAATAGCACGCATTATAAAACCATCAAAGGCCTTCAACTTTCTAGTGGTTCGTAGAACGAAGGTATACTAGCCACCTACAAAGGTTGGGGTGCTAGCAGGGAGGAGCCATATTATTCCGCCCGTTCAATTGGAACGGGTCAGTGGAGTTGTGATCATTTTTTTCTGTGTCATCCAGATGATTTCATTAATACCCGCAAAGAATGTTCTATTATTAGAATATTCTTGTAAAACGTCCCACTCATTCTGGTTTCGTCCACAAATGTTTTTTTCGTCAATCCATTTAAACTAATGAACTGTCTCCTTTACAGCACTTTCTCCCTAAACCATCTAACTTTCGTGTGACCAGGTTTCAAAATTATGAATGTCACATAAAAAGTGCAAAGAAATATCCATTGTATCAGCAAAGAATTGTACTTACGACTGCGTGGTTTTCGGCTTGCAGCAACATCTATTCCTTCTTTATTCTATTATAAGGCAATTAGTACGTTTGAAACCTTCAAAGCCATTCGCTTCCATGCATTAAATCGAGGCAGTCAAGCTGTATATTTTATCTTCTGCTTTCCATCTTAGTAACTGGTCCATTGTATGAATAATCTGAAGATATTTTCTCAAGCTATTTGTGCACGTTTGGGGACATAAAGTGTGCATTTCGCACAGAGTTCTCAAAGTATCTTTTTAGGTTGTTGATTGTTTATGCTTTTCGTCTCCAGGACAGACATTTTGCTCATATGTAGGCTTTTTTGCGCCTAAGTATACTCGGTCGCGTCTAATAAACAATATCCCGTTGCATACTACCAGTTTTAGGCTTGGGTTGTGGAAAAAACTAATGGTGGTCAACCCGATGACCAGTAGCTTGAGTATGTCCAGTGATCGATGACGCCAGCATTATGGCGTCGTTTCAGTCAGTCAGTTGTTCAATCAACCGACTCAAACAACGAGGGCGTGTCCGCGTAATCTCTGGTCTCTACTACCAATGTAAGACTCGTTAACTGCAGGCGCTCAGCTGAGGCACCCGTTCTGTGTCTAGCTGCTGTGCCAAACGTGCGGTGCCATATCTGTCGCGCCTCCTAAACAAATGTTAACTCCGTTGTACAGTCAAATATGGACGATGGGCTGATTTCGGGTAAAAGCAGTTTGTACTAAATGGCCAAACAAGCTAGAGCATTTTCTAATATATGAAGTATGACAATAAACTCTGTAAAGAGTCGTAAATGACTACCACCATTTTCTATAGAGGAAAATGTTGGTAGCTCAGGTAGCGTAGATGGTCGTTGGTTTGTTCTCTGAGCTGGCCAATTTGATTGCAAACGTTGCACCACCAATCGAGCTGACACCATCAGTGCTTTATTAGGGAGCATAGTGGTGCGTAGCGAACAAACCAACGACCACTTCCGCCATTGTTAAGATGGCTGATCTTATTACACTGGTTAGGTTCTTTCCTCAGCATCCCGTTTGAGTCCCCCTTCGTCCTTAGTCATGAAAGCAGTAATCTTTGTATTGGTCATAATTTGACAAGAAAGCATAATAAATCTGGTCACTGAGCTCACTCACTTTACCGACTGTCGTTGCCTTGTATAGACAATGGCGTTGGCTTTGGTGGCACTGACAGTCAAGACTGAATCACATGTCTGATGCACTTTTGCACAAAATCCATTTCATCCTTCATAGCTATTCAGCACTAGCTCACTCCATCGGTCACAACAACCACCCGTCTACTCACTGCTCTGCTTATTCTTGATAGACGAAACTGGAACCAGCTGTTGGGAGAAGTGAATTGTCTGAAACTCAAGTTGGTCACTTTTGATTACTAGGTAAAATTATTTTGACATCTGCGCCGTGATTTTCCTGTGGATCTGACGTGCTACGTACACTCAAGCTGAACGATGCTGCACTCAGTAGGTTCCTCAAAAGGACCAGTTGGAAGTTTGCTGCGAAAAAAAATATGCAAAAGACATTGAAAAACCTCCTAATACTTCCCAAAGTTAGTCTTGCTGGTCTTCAACCTATGAGAAAATATAGATTGTTTTATATGGCTGCGCAGCCACTCGTGTCCAACGCTGTGGTTGCGTGTACTCTATAATCAGATTGATAGCTCAGCAACTTGAAAATCGCGAAGCATGTGAACAAAATATCTTAATGTCAGATACTTTACACAGCAGAAGCAAGTGATTATAACTAGTGCCTAAAGTTTTGGTGAGCAATATTCAGTAGTGGCTTGTCAACCTGGGACAGACAGGTAATTAGGTTGAAAGCAAGCACTCAAAAGAAAGATCATTCCAAGCTAATTCTGCGTGAGCACTTCTAAGAAGTAAGCAGAAAAAGTGTCAAAAATCCCAATGACTGCAGGTCTTTTGACAAAGAAATATCACATCTTTAGGGGTCAGACTTTGTTCCTCAATGTTTCTGCCGCCACCGATGGCCGTCATCTCCATGTGCCGCCATGTTCTGAAATACCTACTAGTGTTAAATGAGTAGCCTGATAGTTCACGCAATATTCCCGAGTTCCCCTGCCAGCCATTGATGCTATCTCAGGTGTTGATTCGCTTTTCTTTGCCTAGGGTTAATCTCTGAAACTTTTATGATTTTACACACGACCAGACGTGAAATTCCATAGATGGAAAAGTGTGTTGTACCCGGAGAAACACTGACGTCAAATAAATCTGCAGGTTTATCTCGTTTACCAAAATTTATATATAGATGTGTCCAGGATTTGACACGGGATTTGTCCTTACTTGGACCCCCTGAACACATCCGAATCACACTACTTCAGGTTTCGGCGTTGAATCATTGCCCACTTCGTGTGGAGCTGTCAACAGCTTACGGCAATTGCAAATACTACCGGCATATTTACACTCTAATTATCCTTGCATACAGAGGTACTCAGCACTCTTTCAGGAAATATCTTAACCTCGGCTTGCTTGGGGAGAGTCAGCACCTTAAGTCAAGTCTCACAGAACAATGAGCGTTTTGAACAAATGTAGTTCACATGTTCCGTTCGTTCAGCGGCTTTGGCAAGTTAGTACAAGACGGCTTGTGCCGTCTTCGTAATTAAATCCATCATTGTACGATAATTTATTTCGCCTGTTTAAAAGGTTCGATAGTGGTAGCGATTTTCTGGGTGAAAATAACGTTCTAAATGATAGACCCAACACAGTTTGTTGAGGACTTCTCCTGCATTCGTTGATGCTCATGTAGCAACAGATAGCTACATTATTGTGACGAGATGTTGGCCCTTTGAAATCTCGCTTTGTTGCTAGCAGCGCATTCTCATGACTTTTCGACCCATCGGCTAAAACAGTGTTTAGGTGAGTTTCTACATTGGCTCACTCGCTGTCCTAGTTAGTCAAAGTTTGCTGTTTAAGTCCGTTTGAGCCTACCGAATATTCCCATTTTTAGAAGGAATTCAAACAATTTTGTAAACGACACTTTTTCACTAGCTTATCCACATGCAACTATAGCGACAAGAAAAGAAATCAGATCAAAACAATACATAGTGCTGCTTTAATAGAAATAGGAAACCTATCCACTCAGTGATGGGAGAGTTTGATTGGTGGGCGAATGGAATATCAGAGTTATCACTTTTCTCTGGTTAGCAAAGAGACCTATCCGAATGGCGATCAATTCAGTCATATCGAGCATTCGTTGGCAAATAAATATCCGATAGGTCACGATGAAATATTACGTCGAGTCGGTTCGGTGGTCTGCATCCACCAGGTGACCGATGCACTTGCTAGATTTTTTGGCAATTGATAAATGCTGCACGCCGTCGTCCGACCCATAATTGCAAACTACTGAATGAATGACTATAAAATCCTTGTCGATCAGCACTTCATCTTTGACTTTCGTAACGATAAATCGGTGTTGTATCCTCGTTTGTGCTATTCTGAACTTTCTCTCAGGTTAGATGACAGGCCACATTTTTTGAAGCTTAGTAGTGTACTGGATCTGCAACTAACCGAGTTGAGGTTGTTGGGTATGGCTGATGAACTTTATCAGGAGGTTTTTGTAGGCTGTTCACCGGTATTTATTGCAAATGTAATCTTTGAGTATTTTTTCGCCTTTTTTGTGACGTGTGTCCGCTGAGAGGAGGTATGAACCAGACTTTTTTATGGTTGGGGAATGACTGTCCGAAGAGCTAATTTTTTATTGCCCCGTTTCGAATATATATATACATCCAGTCCCACCTTGATGTGAAGCGCATTGAGAGTAGAACGACTTTAGGGAGTACTAGTTGGGAGCCGTTTAAGATGAAAAATTCTGTTGTAACGGGCTTAAAATATGCTCTCATTGGATTCATATAACCCCAGATTCACGTTTACTTGAGAAATGAGACAGTAAAAATGTAACTAAATAGGAGACGAATCAAGTATAACTACTACGGCTCTCTACAAAGGAAATTTTATTTCACTACTTCTGGGATTCGCGAAAACCTGTCGACAAACTATTATACATTTTACCCTGCTTGGGACTCATTAGGTAGGCACAGCACCAGAGGTTGTGTCCACTTTACTCCTTGACTGAACAGCTGATTAGACAGATGCGGAGTTGGACACCATTCAGTTTTGCGCGAAAAGCTATTCCAACCCATAAATAAGGAACCGTTTGCGTCGCGTCAGTGGTAAAAATAGAGTGATCTTGGTTTGTGACGTATTTTATGCATACCAGTTAGGCGGAGAATTGTAAAATTTGTTTGTCTGGTAGACCAGCTTTTTCATCCCTTTAGTGGAAGGAAGGAAAGTTTCTCGTCTTTACTTTTAAAAATAGAGGCTCACACGATTCAGATTTGTTCATTGTCTGGAAACCTAAACTGCTGGAATTTTTTAATGGTGTCCTTGTCTTCTGCATATAAGATACTAGCTTTCGAATACGAATTGGTGTTATTTGGAATATTAACGGATAACCTGTATTGCTGCCCGTATACAGCAAGATCTGTTATTACGGGCACCCGTAACTCGAGCAGGAGGAAATCTGTCATTTCATAACGGCTGCCAATTCTTCTTTTAGCTCCGTTTATCCAAGGGTCCTTAGGCCACCAGTTGGCGTATTCTACATGGGTGCCCAATGGAACCTCGACGTTAA
The DNA here is from genome assembly GCA_004794785.1 of Opisthorchis felineus. Classification (NCBI taxonomy): domain Eukaryota; kingdom Metazoa; phylum Platyhelminthes; class Trematoda; order Opisthorchiida; family Opisthorchiidae; genus Opisthorchis; species Opisthorchis felineus. The sequence goes on from SJOL01008653.1 coordinate 661,934, forward strand.
CAGTGTATTTTAACAGCAATTCGAGTGAACTGGCTTTCGTGTCTTATGCTCGTAATGGCTAATTGTTGTAGAACTGGCGTACACTCAATTTCTACGCCCATAGGCACATTTCACATTGGTCCCTGACTTTACGTCATATAGTATTTGCCACCAAACCTATCAAATGCCTGTAGAAGACCATGTATAGCAGTACTTTCAAGATAGGACCCTCCGTTAATGGAGAATTCTGTCTACCGTAGAGCAAAGGATGTCGTCTCCCTTCGACAAGTAAGGTCGATTTGGGTTGAAACTAGCAGTCACAGGCTGTTCCCAGCACATATGTGCACCTCCCCGCCAGTTTGCACGGCTCATGTATCCAGAATAGACTGGAACCTTGCTTTTCAGTTAGCTATCGGCTTGTTTATACAATCGGCCATGTTAATTCACTCGAAGGAAGCATTCCTGCAAAATAAACAAAGTGCTTTCATGTGGCCTTGAGTAATATAACCCGGAAGACCATCCCTTTCCCAGAATAATGTGATAAATTAATTGCCTCCGAAAATGGTAGTGGGGAAATTATCACCTTCATCTCCAAAAGAGAGACTCACCGAAAAAAGCCAAAAGAACACTGTCCCACAAAAACAGCATCATCGTTTCCATCGACTAACGTGAAAATCTGTGCATCCATCTGAAGAGAATTTTTCGTGAGAGGCCAGGTATTTCTCCCCCCTGACGCCTTTTTAGGGGGCTATTGCAACTAACGGTGCAGAACAGCAGGAGTGACTGAGTCAATCGGTTTGACAACAAGTTCAACAACCTCATGGGACTCAAATTTGAATGGGTCTCACTCACCGAAGTTAAATCCATCCAGCCGCCAAAATTGGACTTTTCGGAGTAGAAGAGAAAGTATTTCTGAGGGTTGTCGGAAAATCTTTCAAGAAAAGTGAGAAATTTATTTTTCTTTGGCTTGTAGATTGGAAATATCCATAAAAAGCAAACCGCCAATAAGTTCACGACCTACTCAGCAGAATTCAAAATACGAACTAGATAAAATGGCGATATTTCAAGCACTTTATGATCGGTCTGTTGGCAAGACCCTGCTTTGCCGAGCTCCCATAATGCCAACTGAGACGGAGTTTTCACTGATTCAAGAACCAACAATCCCCATACCACTCGTCTATCCTCCAGCAGAGATGGTGAATCATGCACGTAAGTTTATTAAACTGACGACTAAATGGATCATTTATAAAGATATCTATTGGTAGCGTGAAGAGACTTGGGAGTTAAGCGGAGATTTTGTCCTGCAAGTGAAGCCTTATTGAGAGTCATCAGCAGTGCGCTTCTCATGAAACTCCAAGGATGTTTGAAAGATGAGCGGCGCTATATCCTGTCTAAGTGCGAGTTAATCACACTGCTGACCAGCCGCTCGTTACCGAACGGTTAAGTGTTCAAACTACTAGCCAGGAGGTCGCGGGTTGGAGACTCTCCGGAGTTTCGTGAGATTCGCACTGTTGATGATGAAACGGCTGTACAGTGTTTCTCGACTTTTCAGCATAGATTGGCTTCATTTACAGGATGAAATCTCCACAAAAATTCCCAAATCTTCTCATACTACCAACACTCCAAGGATTCTCGAACGCGTGACCTCCCAGCTAGTATTTTGAACACTTAACCGTTCGGCCGCAAGCGCCTGATCAGCAGTATGAATAACTCGCATGAACTTCCCTAAAAGAGCTTCACAGAGCTCCTCGGCTTTTCAGAATGGATTAACTTCATCTACGGGACGAAATCTCCAATTACCAACATATCGCAGTAAGGTTTCTTGACGAACCATGATGCTCGTAAGTTTCCTGAAAGCTCTTCTACACCCCACGACCAATTTTGCACTTTTTAGGGCTCATCATGTAGAGAAAATCTCCAAGTTTGCGTCAATAGTATGTTCTACTTGAAAATTTGTTGCGATCCCTAGAATAGCTTACCAACCGAAACATGAAGTAGCGTGTGTGCAGCACATTCGGTTGAATTGTAACACTAACGAGAGATTCAGATAGGATCCAGCTGGGTATCCCGCTAGCATCATATTAATTGCAAATGAGCATATTCCGAAAAGAATAGAAAGGAGTCTGTGTTGAACATATATCCAGTATCAGGCTGAGTAGATGTTTCACATACACTGCTTCACACTGACTGACCCATCCAAGCCCTCCCATCATTCATTCAGTTGTGATTCCAGACACAGTTGGCCGTTTTCATGGCTATCTTTTTTCGCGTTACAGCAAAATTAAAAGCTTCTCCTGGTGGCTCGAATTTGCATCAGGTTCGTGATAAGGGACTTCTACTGTCCAACTGTAATTATAACTAGTTCGGCACAGTATCCGGACCACCCAGTCATGGAGTCATATGTGACAAAACGGAAATTCACCATACTTGCTTTGTATTACGTACGCCTCCAAGTACTCATCCAAATAACCTAATATCTGGTTGACAGCTTCATTTTCGATATAAGGTTGCAACTAAAAAACTGGTGGTGAAAATAATAGGTACCCATGTAACTGCTTGTGTAATGAAAAAACAGCTCGAAAGGAGTTAGTTCAACTCCTAAATGTGGTTGGATCGGGCTTGACAGCGTCAAACACATCGGAATTCCGGTAGTTGCTACTTCTTGTAACTATAAGCTTGTAAAATAAAAAAGCTTTGAATGACACAAATGTTGTTTGCTGCAAAATTCATCTAGTACAGATGACTTGGATTGAAAGGTCTTTCAGTTTCCTAGTGTTATAAATACCTTTTGCAGTTCGGTTAACATGTTCTACGTTCCTACATTTCCCATCCTGAATCTCAAGTTTTTTGCGCCAATTTTCCCCAAACCAGTGCCTGTTTACCGCGTTCAACGCATGTGGCCAAACAAAATTAAAGTCTGCAACTGCATTAAGTTTCAATCCCACTGTTTCTACGCAAGTGTGCGCAAGACAAGCGAATCAAGCTTGGTGTGCTTACACAGGGTGGGCGAAAAAACTATGAAACTCCGAAAACTGATGGAAGATCGTTGGTAAGTTGGTCTATCGAACGGACGAGACATATAGAAAGGCCCCAGATTGTGCTGTTATAGCCTGGTACATTCACAGGTGAACGCATCGCACTGTGGGCTGACGAGACAGCTGAGGCAGTTCACAGAGAGGTCTGTGGGTATTCGGTCATTTCGTGCACCAGTCCTGCTCTCTTATCGTTGTTGTAGTTGTGAACCTGTTTATCACATCTTCTTCTTGTGTGTGTTCTTGAGCTGCAGTAAAGCCAGATGACCGATTTGCATCGAGTGCTAACAAGGCGGTGTAATCCGTTGACGGAAGGACTGTGGGTATACACATAGTCAATAAATCTACGTCCTGCGTGTTTTTTTCGTCGTGAGCTATAAGTGCTAGGCAGACAGCAGTAAAAAGATGTATTATTTTGCAACTATGTCCATCAGCTCCCCTTCAGCCTTGCAATTATGATGAGTGTTGTTCGCATCAGGGCAGTAGTCTGTTGCGATTCCTTCTACCATAATAAGGGTGGTTTGTTAGTGCTTGAGTGCATCCCATTCATGTACTCGTAGCAAATACGGATTTCGGCGCTTTCTTATTCAGCATGCTTTAGCCGATTCCAGTTGACCTATTGGCAATTATATTCCAGCGGTTCATTGCATTTACAAGACATGATGTTGCCACTAGGGTATGGAAGTGCTCAAGTGCAATGGCATCAAAAGTATTAGGCATTTTTTGTCAGTTTTTATTAAAAGTCATCAAAAACCACCATTCAGATGCTTAGCGATTATGCTTAGTCGCATTTTTTACCTCATTCAACGAACAGGCGCACTCAACATATCCACCGTGGTATTCGCATAAATCCGTACTCAGTCCAATACTGTGTCTAAATGTCAGTCATTCGGAATTTGGCGTATAGCCGAACCACGCTGTACGGTATTTCTATTCTAACTACCTAATCGGAACACCCACTGCGGATGACTTTCAAGTACAGCATCAATACCACTTGAGCTCACTCTTCTCCTTCAACACATGCAGTCAGAATGTGCCATCGCATTTCTTTTGAAGGATACTGATAGATAATTTAATATTTCGACCGAACACACTACTCATAAGGTTGCTGAGAACGCCCCGACAACCAACATCCGGTTTCGCCCTTAATGGGTTGGCACAATCCCCAAGTTTCCTCCAACCCTTCATCTTACTTGGTCTTGCTCCATTTTTCTTGGCAGTCGTGTGCGAATATCAGCACCTGTTGCTAACTTGACGCCGGAAGCGGAAGATAAATATTTGGATCGCTCTGCTGTGTTTGATCACGGTCGAAAAGCTTCAAATTCGTGATTTACTGAGCACGTGTATGTGATGAAGTCGTCTGGTACGTTCTTTACCAGGCTGATGCACTAGTAGCCAGCGTGGGACGGTGAAACGTTTGTTCCGAAACTATGGTTCAAAATCCCAAGTCTCTTGAATCTGAGATCGCGTTGGGTCCCTTTAGAATAATGAGTTTGACAAATTGTTGTGTTCATGATGCTAAGTTTGCCTGACCTTCCAAGCGTCGTCTTAGCCGAAAAATTCCGTTCCAAATTTCTCTTCGTACCACGTGTACCATGCGTCGAAGGTGCACTCGGAGTGTGGATCGGGAGAAAAATCTGAAATGCTACTACATATTGGGTGGACTGACAGCTTGATTGGTGCCATAGCTTCGGTTGTTGTGTACAAACGTTGAGCGAGTAATGACATTAAATTCAGTTATTGCTACCCTGCCAGAATAATCGCACCAAGAGAGGAGAACTGTTCACACGAGAGTAATGCGAGTGTGTGTTCCACAAATCCAGCAACCACCCAGAATTAATGCTTTGTCTATTCAGTGTGACGGTACGACAGCAGTGCAAGTCAAACCGTGCGCCATCACAAACAGAATCAAATGGCACAGCCTAACGTATCTGGTCAGATTGCCTGAGCGTGTGATCCTGGGACAACGTGACTGATTGTGCGTGTAGCCTGACTCCTCTAGGCTGGATGTGCGAATAACGGTGAGAGAGTGAGGACGTTCGATACGTTGGCGCAGCAAAGTGGCGAGGAATATTCTGGCGTTTCCTACACCTAGTTACTTAAATCAGTTAGGATGACACCCCCACTTCCCATTTGCCCACTACAACAGATTTGGCTATTACAGGTATGCGAGGATGTTCAGTGGTCCAACTGCAGTTAACAGACACATTGGATGCTATCCAACAAAGCTTACTGCAAAATCTGTGAAAGAACTCGTATTACGTGTGAGATATGCGTGTAGGGTATTTTTTATATGGATGATTTATGTGTACAGAAAAACTACCTGTAAAAACAGGTTAGCAAAGAAAATGTCGAGAAAGAAATGTCTGTTTTTTTTTGCTCTTGAATAGCATGAAACCCACAAAGCCTTGCATTTCATCCAAATGTTCTAATAAAACGTCGAATTCGGTAGCCATTGTCAAACCTCGTTGACTTGCTCCAAGGTATCTTGCTGATCAATGGCATCACATTCCTTGTTTTCTTCTTGGAGTACAAAGTACAGATTACCTGATTCCAGTTGCAGTCCGAAGAGGAGAAAGTCAAGAGGAAAGGTACACAGACAGTGCGTGTGCTGCGTCGGCTTTTGTGTGAAAATCGTTTGCAACAGATAAATCTCCAGTCTGTGTCACCATCATTGTCGAGAAAACCTTAGGTATATTGATGTATATGATTCCAAAAGGAAATTAAGTGAAAAGATACATCAAACCTTAACGGATAAATTACTCGAGGTGTGTGCATGTCAAGGACAGAAGTTGTTTGGACCAAGCAAGAGGTCTGCTCGTACTGACGTTACCTCATAAACTGTGTTAACCATCTGTGGTTACACCGTAGATGTATGACCAATCTGTGGAAAGCCCCACTTGACGCACCTTTTTGGCTCAACCTGAACTGGAACCTGCGAAGCTAATGACTAATTTTTGTAGGAAGAATCTGTGCACTTCGTGCTACCCAGTGGGGCTCGAAGTGAGTGCTCTCCGTTGCGATTAACCTCCCACCTGCCATTGTGAAAGGACCCGTAGGGCATTCGTCACCATTCCATTTCCAACTCAACAAAGTCTGTGAATTCAGTCTACGCGCGAAGTGTTGATCTCGACGACTAATTTTCTCAAATTACTTGTCCCGGTACACCCTGTTCATGGGAATCCTGGATACAACACATAACATATCAGTTGTGCTGTTTGCCATCCCCATAATGGCGTTGTTTTTTTAATCTTTTGAATCAGCTCCCTGAAGCATCCAGTAGTTGAACACTGAAATTGCAGTGGTGTGGAGTTCATTCAGCAATGGTTTGATCATAAATGGTGTGACCTGCACGTCCGCAGAGTAGTTTGCACAGCTGGCTCATTTGATTTCAGATGTGGTCCTTGTTCTATTCACACAAGTATCTGGGCGCTTGGAAGGTGCATGATCCATAAGTTACGTTGACCTTTATCTTTTGGTCTGGATGATGACCGTTGCGGTTGACAACACATCCTGTAGCCCGACAGACTCAGCCGAACTCATCGTCAGGGACGATAACGAAAAAATACACTATTCAACCCAAACAGCTTATCGATCAGACAAGTGTCGCACTGCGTAGCACGTATTTGTTGATAGGAAGGCAGTCAACCTAGCCGGATTCATCTTCGCACAAGGTTTCGTTATGGTTTGCCAGAAAAAAGAACCGCCGGTCCCCTAAATAGCGGACCCGCTCTGAATCAATTTATTTACTATCTGTGCGTCGGTGAAATGGCCCAAGGTAACTTCAAGCCTAAGGGATTTCTGAAGATGGTAAATATTGAGGTAACGGTACTCGTAAGTCTACCGGTCATGTTATGCATCCTTTTACATAAAATGTTACAAAATGCAAGCAAAAAATTCGGTCTTTAGTGCTGCGGTAGATGGAAAAGTGACAGTGCTCCAGACGACTAGACGCTTCAGGGAAGCGAACAGAAGGGAATGCTGTACTGTAATATAATAAGCCTTAACTACTCGTCCAGCATTCCACGGGAATCTCTTGATTGGCGAAAACAAGGAATCCTGATGTTGGTATCTGGAAGATTACTTTAGTTGTATTATTACTAATAGTATCATTATTCGCCCTTCCTATCTTTCAAGCAACTCCCGTGTAGCGCCGCAGCCGATTGATGAGTCTCCAGACTCCGAAATTCTGAAGTGACCTGCCAGAATCCTTCACATATTCCATGATTAAAATGGACATAACAGAAAATGGTTCCAAAATCAAACCTAGTAAATGAAGCTAGTAATAATTAGACAACTCATCGTAATGTGTTCTCATAGCAAAAGATCACAGACTAAGTCTTACTCTTGCCAGTCTACGGAGAGGTCTGCTGGAAATTATTAGTACGTCTCTGAAATCACTCAGCTCCAAACACTCATCGTCCTATCGAAAAGGGTTTCCCCATTTCATACGTAGGGATCGTGAAAACACCTATCTGGATTTTACAAATGCCGAGCGTTCGACAGCGACAGCCGACATCCATCAGTCATTTATGGACCCTGCTGTCAACTTTGTCCCACCCTCCAGATGCCCACACAAGCACTGATCAAGTTAACGAGAAATCGATAATGTTGGTCAGTGAATGAATACTGCGACATCAAAATGGGAAATTATTTGCTTCAATGTATCAATTACTGTCTTATACATCGTCAGTCTGTTGCTCTTGTTCATGTATCTATTTACGTCAGTCGAGTCGACCGACGAGACCGCGAACGACGTCCTTGTTCCTTAGTAGGAAGAGAACGGCACGAATGACTGGTACTTCGTCCTCTGGTTCGATGTAGCCAAAAGGCACAAAGACACAAACAAATGCACACATTGAAACCCAAACACATTGGTCGTGTGAAAGAACCCGTCATCCCATGGCAAAACACGTGCTTGGAGATGGGTGTTCAATCCAAAACCTGTACTCCCCCGCACTGGACAGACGGAACATCATAAGTCTAATGTACGCTTGTATTGTTCTGTCAGGTTGGCCAGTCGCCTGAGAACGAATAAGGCCATAACTAAAAAAAGCCATAGCAGCCATTTCACTAACCAGTGTTGATTGTATGTTTCCCTAGCCGACCCAGCTTAATGGCTTTCCTTTGGATATTTGAGCAGATCTGATGAAGCACTTCCTAGTCCCCACAGACCCCATGCATCCCTTACATAGTATGGACGAGCATTATTCCCCCTTAGACATTGTTTGGCTCAGTGTTCTCACCAGAATTTCAAAATAATGTTAGAAGTTTTCAGTTATTTTTTTGTAAAAAGGAATAAAACAAAATTCGCAAGCCTCAAAAGCAAGGCGAAAAGGGCTCATGATCAGTATCACAGAAATTGAGCCCATCATCATGGATTATCCTTCCGCCGCAAACCCTGAAATAGGATAGGATGTTTCTAACAGTTGGAAAACCCCACTTCAGAAAGACAAGGTTAGGCTACACCATAGCAGCGCTCATACAGGTGGCTACCGCACGGTTTTTTACCACAACGGTGCACGGGTGAGTCTACAATGATTCAACTTCAAACTGTCAACACCAATATAATATAGTGAAACATCGAGTGGTCAGTTTTCGTCACGAATTCACTTCATTAACAACACAGGCAGAATCCTTCTGTTTCCACTTGATTAAAGCACCGTCCTCTTCAGGTTGTATGGCAGTTAGGTGGCAGTATGTATCACTGGTGTTTGCTTGCCATTTTGGGGCCTCTGTGTACTTACGACAATTTTATAGGGTGTACTTGGCGTTGAGGGTTCATTCTTGCCATTGACTTCCACACCTGACGGACACTTTGTGCCTGATGTGCAAGTATTGACTATGCTAGCGCTTACCGCGCCTTGGAGAGCATTTAGCATTGTCTGTCCTTTCTTCGGTTGCTGGTCTTTACACGCGTGTCTCCATACCAAACATTCTTACATACGTTGTGATTCACCTTGTCTGACTGGAACTGTTGATGACACGACTTCGAATGGGACGCTTCCCTCGTTTTATCTAATATTCTGCTGTAACCCTTCCACATCTATCTCTTGCATTTAAGTTTTTATGTTTGTGCTCTTCAAAAATAAAGGATAATAATATGACGAAAACGACGAGGTCAGCACTAAGCAGAAGTTTCGCTTCACAGCAGTTATTTTGAGATACGCATATGCCATCGTTAGGTTCCAGGACGGGTTGAATCTACGTGCAAAAAAGGCAAATTCACTTTTCGGAGGGCCGAGTATTCAAGGTGTCCTCTTTTTAAAGAACTACGCGAAGGGGAGCTTTCGCTTGGAGGCTGATCCTGGTACACCTACATGACACTTACAAAGTCCATAAATCGCACGATATCTTACTGGGTTCAAACCCTCCGCAGACAAAACGTAAACCAAGTGGTCAGTGATGTTGAGTCGACGACATGTCCACTTAAAGGCCCCCTCGATCTGGTCTCTGACAAGCGGTAAAATGGGGACAGACTGCTCAGCTGCTGATCTAATCCAAAAGGCCCCAAGTCGCACAGAGTAAAGATTTCTCGAAAAGCATCGGAAACGGCCTTCGTTCTTGGTCTCTAGCAAGCAAGAGCTAACTTAGCCAAATGATCCACATATTTTCGTGTCACTCTGAAGAGCCTTATAAAAGTCGATGGCGAAAGGCATCAAAAGACTGCCCATGCTAAACCAAATGGGAGCAGGTTGTGCAACGTGAACAGGATAGACAATTTTACCACCTCCCCTTCACCAACCACAGGTTCACAACGTTCAAACACCGCGTCTAAAAGCTCAACCAGTCTGTCATTCTACCACCCTGACCTATCAGCAAGTTAGATAATCATGTGACCAGCCCAGCACGAATGTGGTTTGGTCCGTGGCGGCTAATTCAGTAGTTTATGGCTTTACCGAATTACACTCATTTGCGCACAAATTCAGTAATCGTATGGGTAGTGTTCTGTCAAGAAAATGCATGAGTTTATCCATAATTGACTCAGTTATATCATGATACGGTGCGAAGGTACTACCGAGCTCAGAGGAAAGTCCAGCCTTTCTGCAACTAGAACTCAGTTTGTGGAGAATCGTGAATAAGATTCTAAGGTACAGGACGGATACCTAGGTTGCAAATGCCATTGGATACTAGAAGACCTTTTAGACTACTGCATTCGGTGATTATTCGTATCTGTACATTTTTCATCATTGTGTTTTCAGTTCCTCAGCTTCAAACCCGTTCACGCTACCCTGATAACTGAGTTACTAGAGCGTGCAGTACTAAGTCACTAGGCGTGGACTGGTTCAGGCATAATGGTCACTGAACTGGCAGGGTTTATTTTCAGGCGCGGATTGGTAATCCGTTCTTATTGGCCAAGATTGCCTCACCCACATAAAAACCCCATATTCAGCTCAGTGATCAGGTCTTGTAACTTACTTTGTTCAGGAAGGTCGAATTATCCCGAAGCCTTTATTATCTGCTTGTTGGGACTATGCCTTGTTCAGTGGATTCAAAAGGAAAAACACAACTTACTAAACAGACATTGATTAAGGCCCACCATACTCAATTCCTTATATTGTACTCATTAACCTAAAAGTTGGTAAATCGATTTATTCCCGCATAATTCAGTAGCTTGAACATCTGAAAAGCTATAGAATCCGAATTTGGGATGTTCTTCTTATAACAACTACTGGAAGGACTCTGGTAGCCATTTCAGCGACCCAAGTTTGATCTTACTGGTCTTAGTGGCTGAAAAACTTGCCCCAAAAATTCGCACAAGTACTTCGGAAATAAAGACGTGGTTTCTATATTAACCATAAAAATGGCGCTAGTTTGGTTGTTTGGAAATCAAAGAAAACTGGACGGTGATTCCGATTCTGGAACAACCACATCAGAATTGAGCTCCCGTTGTACTGCCGTAGAACCGAGTCCGAACGTGCTTCTGAGCCCCGGAGTAATCGGACCACAGAATACATACTGACACACAGAACATGAGCCTTTCCCGGTGAAAATAAAAGAAAACATTGACGCAAATGGTTACAATTAGGCCGAAAAGAAAATACGCACACGATACTTTGGCTGACCGATCCAAACATCTCTCACAATGACCTACGTGTTGGTGACTTGAATGAATCAACAGTCGGTCGGAGCGAGATCATCAAAACAAGTGAGTCGATCGTGCTTCGGTCGATCAAGTAATGTGGATGCACAGTGGATTGTAGATTTAAAACCAGCTTAATTTTTTCTAAAAACTAAGATACAGACATCATATAACGTACCCTACATGAAAGATAAACCTATTCACTAGGTTTCTCCGCTTAACTATATAAGAAACTCCATTATACTGATTAAATGCTTGGCAAAAATTAACTGACTATGCAGTGCATGCCCCTCCGCTAGCAATGCATAACAAGCGCAGTATTGCCACTCGCTGTCAGTAATCTAAATTTAATATTCTGATGGCTGCTTTATGGCAGTCCACCGCTTTACGAAATTTTCCGACGTCTGAATGCCTATACACTGTAGAATGCGGTGTTTTTTGTTTGGAACAAAGTCCTGTTCACCGTTCTTATCCAGTATTCACCACTGTTTGCGACGACAGCAAGCATACGTAAGGTAATGGATCACTGCATGACTTAAACGATAATCTCATTTGCTCAGGTTTGTCCTAAAACTGCAAGTAATCTTGAATCCTCCCGTAACTTCTCATCAAATCCAAGTTTTGTGAACTTTTGCCACTCATTGGGGAATCGGTTCAAATATCTGAAATGTTACAGACAAGTAAAAGTCGTCGTGCCGTCTGATGTCTCGCGCTCAACGTCCCGACACCCACAGAATTCCCATCTCATCAATGATATCAAGGAATATCCGTTTATTGACTTGTGAGTCTGACTAGCACTTAGCTGTTTTCCTTCTGAAATAAAACAGGGACGTTTGTATTGCCATTCTTTAAAAAAGCTCGCTATGTTCACACGTTCAGCATGTTTTAGGAGGGTAGTTTTGACTTATCGCCCCCTTATTTTTCTGTGCACGACACGACCGTTGGTTTATTCCGTTTCTTCATGTACAATTCACATTCGGTGAAAACCACATTGCCCACTTATTGAGGTGAGATGCTACTCTTTGAGAGTACATAAAGGTGTCCCCAATCCGATGAAAGACCAGCTTCTAGAGGGTCTCAATGATTTACTCAGAACTGTGCTGATAATTGTCATCTAGAAAGAGGACACTCCACACAGTAATAACATTTTCCATTACTTTGTGGTAAACCTCACTTAGTTTTTAACAATCTAAAAATAAGGATGTAGAATTGCAGACTAAAAAATGTAACGAAGCCTGCCAGAAATCCTCCAGAAATGAACACAAGGATGTTCATCAAACCTCCAGTTTAATTAAAGAATTAAAAATCTAGTGCAAAAATTCGATTTCAGCAATTCCAAATCTGAAAAAAAACTTCCTCCGGGTAGTGTGCTAGACAGGCCCAGTCTGATCAAATTTGACGAAAGAAGGAAGTTTACAGGCCTCTATTTTGCTCGGTAGGTTGCCATCCGACCCAACAGGGAACTAATCTGCTTTAACCACGTAATCGTGATATACCTTCCCTGTTAGCCTTAAAGGAATACACATCTCCTCACCCTCTTCATCTGCTGACTTGCTTAACTTGTGTCTATACGTCGGATATCTGATTACTGAATTTCACTCAGCAAGACTTTGCTTCTTGAAATAAATCCCTTCAAGTTTGGCCTCACCACGTTTACCCCTTTGTAAATTTATCTTGAAAGGATGCTGTTGAAGAGCATGGAGTCAACGCTGGAGTTGAATCCTAGATTTTGTTTGTGGACACTCGTGCACTGCGCTTGTCACTGTATCATTTACCGCATATTTTGTCGCATACGGTCCGAATGGTGTTCCTCAGTTTCCGACCATGATATTTTGCACGGTCTCTTAATTGTAAGTATATAATCATCCTCCTTCAGCAAACATAGATTTTCTGCTTCCCACAAACTCCAGTGTTCTTTGAAAGACCTTTCTCGCTTTGTGTTTTGCTGGTCCCTAATTAATGGCAAATCTGCCGAAGATTTTGTTATCGACCACATATTTTCCGGTTTTCAGAGCTTTTGGCAACTTCAAAACATCTTCACTATCCTCATGACCTGGTGTTCATTGTAATCGCCTAACCTGAATGTCCTGTTTGCAGTTATCTTACCATCCTCTGTAGGCTGTTATGTGGAGAATTATCGAAACGACAAAAGCAACCCCAAATTGAATGACGTCAAACACTTGGGTGAAATTTCAGTCCATAATCTTTCCTGGTTCAAGTATTTTGAACTGTTAATCTTGTTAATCTTGTGTTTTCCTTGTTTTTTTTAAAAAAAATTTGAACATCGAAAATTCACCAAGCTGTATTGCGTTGGGCTTGACTTCATGTGACCGTTCCCACAGTATCGCGACACAGATATACCGGCCTACTTTGTACAATGGCGTCAATTTTTGGGATGTTGGTCAGGACAACGAGGTAGTTCACTTGCTTCCACTGTTCGCGGGCTCAGTAACACAAACACCGACAGTTACCTTCGGACCATGTCATCTTAAGCTCGGTGAGTTCGACCAGAGAGCACCGGCTTTCGTTGAGCATGGCTCGAGGGATAGGAGTTGGGTGGGAATCGACTGTCATGATGTTCTATAGACCAGATGAATCAATAAATCTGCTACAAAATGCTCTGGGACAAACAGACGCACTTAGACAGATCTCACAGACCCTTCAACTCATATGTAGTAAACAATAGTGTTTAACGCACGGCTTTTGATCATTGTGATGGTGTGCATTATGCGCCCTCTGACTATTCAGAAGAAAACAAGTGAGGTGTTGCAGCGAATGGCGTTGTGGGGCTGTACCTACCTTACAGCCTTTGTTTTCTATGGAGAAACGTCACCCCGGTTCCTAATAAAAAACTTGGATGGAAGTTCGCCAGATGCGGAAATAGGTTTCACTCACCGGTACCCACTTGACTTCAACTAGTTCCTTGTGATATCTTCGGCACCGAAGATAGGGATAAAAAAATTACAGCGGTGATAACTGCCTAGTTTTGCCACACTGCCTCTCATAAAAGTGACTGTTTTAGAGAGACTGCAGTCCTTTGTTATGCTTGCTGGGAAGGTCAAAATAACCACATAATAAGCGCATAGAGTGATATCTTATTCTCCAAGCTGTGGCAAAATAAGTAAGTTAATCACCACAGAAGGAACTGTGTATTATGTTAGACTGGTTTCTCAGTTGTCGAGCAAATCAGTCTCCCCCAAAGAGCCCAAAGAAGGATCAGTTTTTGCAGTTCTCAAGGTTGCTGCTTATGCAAGAGAGAGGTCACCGTGGATGGAATTATGTGATAACCATTGAAACCACCAAGAAACATATGTGGAAACATCTATCCTAATCACAGCATTCGACCTCACTGCACTCAGCAAACAATTTCTAAGTAGGGTGATGGTATCAATGGATGAAGAAATATCCACTATAATTTTACATAAAGCTAAAAAAAGAATGATGTAAGAGCGGTACCAATGCAAAGCTATACAGTCAAAGAAGAATTGGTGTCTTGATGTCATCATTGGTTTCTAAGGTGTGAACTTGGTTTAAGGTCTTCTACTTTTACTGTCCAGGCAATTCCAAATCTATCCATCATCCTTCTCCCCATAGTCGATATAGTCCCCTAATTATCTACGTAGAAAACCGGTTTCAGCTCAGTTGAATCGCCGTGACTTTACTATTTGTTGCACACGAAATCAGTCACGCATATCAGAACCACCAAAATTACTTCGACTGAAATTTTCTGCAGATTTAGTGTCATATTTTTTATCACCCCCCTTATCAATCTTGCTGCCATGAAGCTAACTTTCTTATAGTCAGGTCAATGATAAGTCACTACTAGACCAACACTTTAGTGACTGATCGCCGTGTCCCAATCTGAGGATTACTGGTCATTGAGGGCATATGAATATGTTAGATAATAGTTCCTGTTAGAAAGATGTGTAAGTACAGGAAAAGGACTGTTTAAACGAGAGTGATTTGAGTGCACCTTTTAGAAATCCGCTTCTACTCGCCTTTCCTCATCATGACAACTAAGTGGTTTTCAGCTCTAAGGGCGCAATCTACTGAGCACGACGGATACTCACTGAACATGAATTTCACTTGGAGGTTTTGTCTATATCGCCTTATAGGGTTCTGGTAACGGTGTCCAAACTAAAGAACTCTGCAGCAGTTACTGGAGGTGACAGGATACCGAACACGAAGGTTTCCACAAAGCTATCCCTGCAGAATCAATCCCGTTGTTCAGAAATATGATAATTATTTTCAGCAAGATGGCTGTCAAAGCTTTTTGGGTGTTTTCCTGATTATTCCAAGTGCATCTGATTATGTAATGATCGGTCCTCGATGTATGGCCATGTGGTAAGAGATGTTTGGGGCGAATTTCACGCATGTTATTGTGTACGCTTGAGTCACCGATAGTTTTTGACATGTGGGTGGGTTTTGTGTGTGGTAATCGTTTGACGGACAACTTGGTTCCATCGCCGTAAAGCCCCTGACCTGCAAAAAACAAACCTTGTAGAATAGGTGGCATAAGGTTATACCTTGTCACATAAAAGGTCCACAGAACGTGTGGTGTCTCACGTGAATCCTCCCTATTCTGATGAGATTGAGCAGCTCAGTGGGAAATAATGAAGTCTGCAACTGTTTAGGTATCGACTACCATTGCTAAATCCGCTTCAGTTTTTGGAGAGTCTACTAAACGCCTTCTGTCGGTAATATTCAGTTCGTTGTAACCTCATTTGAATGATACTAGAAAATCCTAGTCCTCCTATTCATTGCATTATTTTTAGACCGATGGTGTTTAGTCTCTTTATGATTAGTTTACTTGAAGGTACGCATTCCATGTCGGGTTTGGAAGATGCGCTTCAATGGTATCAATCTGGCGACGGTTGTGTAATTTGATTGGCTCACTGTAACTATTTGAAGACAGCCTAAGCGGAATGACAGTTTCAGATGCTGTCACAACAACGCTCGGCATCGTATAGGCAGCACGTGGATGGACGTGTATAATGATGAAAATGTTGCTATCCCGCGACGATTCTCTCCTTTTGTCAATAGTCAGGTTCATACAGAGAGCAGAGGATTTGTGTTTGGTCAGCAAATCTTCATTCCCTGATATACATCCAACAGGTTTGCTGAAATTCAAATTCGGAATTACTGTGAAACCTCCTGCCTTCAGAGAACCGGTTCCACGATGACTTCACGTCGCCCGCACTGCCTCTAGCTTGTGAATATACCAAGACGACTACCTCAACTTAGTGGCTCGAGAAACAGATACAACACAACGCTGCCTATGTCTTATATAGCCCACACGTTGTACACACCCATAGCCCAGGAGGCCCCGATCACAGCAACCTCAAGGCTGACACTCATCAGCTCGACTAAACATAACAGTAGGCGCAGGGTGACCCATATAATATTTCCGTTTTAGACAGGCTTGCCTTGACGGTTATTCTGATCAAAGCGTGAAGCCTAGCAACTAAATCAGTCACCACGCTGCTTGCTTCTTAATTGTACCAACAGTCAGTAGACCAAGCCATACACTGAGTAGTTCAACGAATTTCCAATGTCCAAATACATCTGGATTGTTGAGTCTCATTGACCGCTAAATATCACCGTCTCAGCATTTGTATGCAACTTTTAACAGGCGATAGTCGGTGTCAATTCGAATCACATGATGACAGAAACCCGTATGTTAGGTTGCATGTGAGCACATTTTAAGGACAGCATCCTATCTGCATTTTTCAAAGGATCATCATCCACGAAAACAAAAATCAGAAATTCAGAAGGCCCCCAGAACCAAACAACTCGATCAGACTAAATTCTATCCGTAGTCACTTCTTTAGCAGTCACCTCAACAGAGACTGTAAATTCTACACATGCAGCAAACAAATGCAACGAATCAGAAACTGCTCAGCAGGTTTCAAGCGCCCGTGGCACTACCTGACCGAGAAGCCCTGAGAGGTGGGCTAAGCTATCGACACAATCAGGAAAACTACTGTATCGTCGTTCGAGGTGTCAGGCAAACCAATCCCATTGTTCAAATGTGAACGCATTAACCTGTTCAGGCGTGATAAATCAGGTACGTCCAAAGTGCGCCTGTGGAGTAGCGGTAACACACTCACCTCGCAAGTCAGGAGTCCGAACTTCAAACCTCCACAAGGTCAAGTATATGCATTATTGATAAGTGAAACTGGAGTTCAGTGCTTCCCCTCTTTGTTGTGGACTCAGCAGAATAATTACGCCAGTACAGGAGAAGGACCGTTCAAACAAGATGTAAATTCTGCAAACTCAGCAACCATCCTACGCGCACTTTTCAAGAGATCAATGCCCATAGCTATTGGTTTGCTTAAGAAAGCCCTTATAAGTTGATTAGATACATTAATTCGACCAGGTTACATTTAAGTCGTAGTTGCTTCTTCGCCACTCAACTCATCAAAGGATAAAACGCAGTTTAACTAAGCACAGTTTAGTTTTACGTTACTCCATGGGTTTGATCTATCGTACCTGAATGGCTCGAGTACGAGGTCCTTCTCTTGCATGCCCCAATAAAGAGCCGGTTATAATTGTTTGCTTTTCCTTCAGTCAAAACATTTTACACGGTGGACTGTATGTTAAACGGTAGACAGACTGCACAGTAGCAAATTTTCAAACGCCACACACAGATTTTGGGATTGATTTTCATAAGGGTTCTACTTTCACTACAAAATCTTATGGAAGAAGAAGGGACGTAGGTGAATGAAGGGGTGATTTCGCAAGACCCGGATGCACTCAATTCAACTGAAAGGGCAAGTAGTGAGACCACGAGTTATGTCTGTAGACTCGTTTAACAGGCAGATGTTCTATGGGGTGAGCCATCATGGACAATTGTTCTGAGTTGCACGTATACACCTGGATCTTATATACGATTCGATTATATACGATTCGTTGGGCATGTATATGTTGTTCATGTATATATTATAAATTATCCAGAAATTAGCCCAGTGTTCTTATAAGCACTCAGGTAATTCCCGAGTACTCAGATGTGACAAACGAGCGAAGCGCCCCTTGGGAATATAGTCTCCTCCAGGATTGCAGTCTCCTCTGAGGACATAATCCCCCAAATAGGAGAGTTAACCCCGGGAAGAATCAGAACTATGGGAGAACTCAACACAATTGATCGTTAGGTGACTGACAAGGTAAAACGGAGCTTGTGTGTAGAACCGTTCGTACATTATCTCCCTCCCCACCAGAAGTATCGTCTAAACATTGACTGGCTTAGCTTAATTCCCAAGTCGCATGGTAAAATTTTCGGAATTGTGACGCAGTAGCGATGTGGAATGAAAATATCTGAATAGACCAATAAGAAGAGGCAACATAAACTAAATCAGTAATAATCCAACTCCCAGAAACTACAGCAGTCCCCTCACCAGATTAAGATACAAAATTCCCAAAAAGTTAGGGTGAAAGCTCTGTGAAGAATACCCATCCACAGCAATCACCCACCCCTTAAAGAGGAAAGCTTAAGTTTGCTCCATCTAATTCCTATCGGGATACTTACAGTATGAGTGCCGAAAATGTTGGAAGCAGCGGCCACGTTTTACTTGTTGTCAAATGAAGGACACAGACGATTTTCACACTGAAGTACACTTTCTTTCAAAGAGGCAACCTTCGTTCTAGAAATGCTTCTCATCTGGTGCATCCTTTTTCGACCAGTTTTGTTCGTGGACCTATAAAAGTTTTTTTTATTTTCTTTTAGCAGTAGGAAAATCACACGTTTTTATTAACAGGATCATACTCTCTTAAGACAGGCTCATCCAATGGATGCAGCAATATGCCTCCGTTTTGAAAGTGTCGAATGTGAGCAACACTCACTATCATCGAAATCGACATTTGTAGCATTCTGACAACATTCACTGAAAATACAACAGCCAATCGAATTTATGGTAATCAAATACAGAAGTCATCGGAGCTGATTCATTTGAAGTTCCACTTCTGACAAAAAGCACTCATATGGACCAAATGTCTTCGTACTCCCGAAGGTGGATTCCCCTAGCTAGGTATAACCATGAAGAAAAAGGAAGCCTGATACTTCTTGGAAGTGGTCTTTAGGAGGTCGGGCTGGAGCAGTGGGGCATGGTATGTAAATTTTGGAAGCATCCAGAGTTCCCAGAGCTATCTTTGGCCTAGTTTGGAGGACTCCTACACCACATCAGTTAACCGAATCCCACAGTATAGAGCAGGCAGTGGAAAGGGACATTTTAGTTCTTCCTTAGAACTGGGTGGGTGACAGTAACAGCAATATAGACACTCGGTAAAAGTAGCCATCTTTCGAGGGGAAAGAACGTCCACAAGGTTACCCGCTGTGTTTATCGAGGGGAGACAAAGTACGCATGAACGTCAATTGTTATCCCGTACTTGGTTCTATCTTGTTTCCCAAAATCAATTCAAGCAGTTCTCGTCTTTTCTTGGACGACTTGACTGCCGCTTTAAGTACTCTTCAGCTAAGTCTACAATTGATACCTTAACAATTTGTGGTAAGTAAATCGCTACAACCGACTGGAGGAGAACAGAATGCCAAAAAACAAACCATGGATGAGCCCCGCCGTTCCGTTTCAACAACATGCTTCTGTTTGATCTTGAAAGAAACTACTCACGTGGTTGCCGAATACTCCTAGCTCACGACCGGTTCCGAGTTTCTATCACTCTTGTGTTTTAGCTGAAATTATTTTGAACACAATTTACGAGGTGCAGTAAAATGTGCACTAATTTGGCTTTAGTGGGGAAATCAAATGAGTTCAAGCTGAATATCTGGCCTGGCTTAAAAACCTCCAGAAGAACGAAAAGTGCTGTGAACTGTCGAAGAGTTTCCGGCAACCTTATAAGTTATGCATTTTGTCAAGAAAATATACTGTGACTTCTTGAATGTTTAACTACCTGAAATTCCAGACATTCAAGAAAGGATGCATCATACAGTTTTCTGCTCAGTTCAGATTTTCCAAAATTAGTTTCTTCAGGATTTTATTTTAAGTTTAACTGTTCCTTACCGGGATAGATTAAATCTCGCAGGAAACCGCTCTTTGTCGGCCAGTTCATGTGGTTACTTTACGAGAATAATCATACAAAGAGGTAGCATGCTGATCTTCCAGTCAGAATCCAAGTAGCCTCGCAAGAAAAGTTACCCCACACTGTCCAGGAAGAGGACTGCCTATTGTGGTAAACACGCACACGAGCTTTTCTTGGCACAAACGCTTCTTGAATATGAACAATTGTTCATTCAGAGGAAGATTTACTCCTCCAGGGGAGTCGCCAGTTTCAACTCTTCCCGGTTGTAGTTGAAAGGATTTGGCATTGGCTCCAGTCACCCAAACTATGACAGTTTTATGTGGTTAACTGCAGAAAGCCTGACTCCGACGTGCTGGAGACATGTCTCGTCGTGTAAATGTGAATAGCCAAATTCGTTTAACTCAATGGAGAAACTCCCATATCAGCGTATGTCCACCAGACAGTCACCTAATAAGTTTTACTTAAGGAGGATTTTGGCTTCTGTCATCTTGATTTGTGAAGAGGGGTCGAGCACCTCAGTTTTTTCGACCACGATGATCACGGAAACACTTGATTGGCTCTCTGCGCCATGAGTATTTACCAGTGTGGGCTGCCGACCAATTTCTTGTTTTGACCTCATGAGATATGGTTTATTCTGCCCCAGTAAAAGCAGATGTCACCCTCGGAACACAATCCTTATAAGGTTGATGAAAACTCTTCGATAGCCTACGACCGGTTGCGTCCTTCTTGGGGCTCATCAGGTTGGTGCCGTCCCCAAGTTTCCGTCAGCCTTCTGTTCTACTTGAATCCTAATTGCACGAAATTAGCGAAACACTCATTTGCACACCGAATCGGTATTAGCGGAAGACTCATCTGAATCGCAGCTGAATCCCTCCCTTATGTTATGCTTCAAATGACCCCGTATTCTTAAAGGTATATGTGCGCAAGATATTCTGAGTGCCTCCGACAACATGTGCAGAGCTTATGTGTCAGCAATGGTGGCATAACAATCTGCAGCTAACTCATCAATGGGTAGTTATGTTCACATCCTTCCACGAAGATGTGAAGATAACTAACAAGGGAACAAATTTACTCACTTTCTAGGGAGGTGAGGCTGTCCTCTGCAGGGAGAGCAACTTTTATGAAAAGCTAGCTCGGGTGTTCCTCATGTGAGCCTTGCTTATCAAATCATCGTTTCGACAGAGTATCCCATAAAAGGCAGTACAAGGATGAGAAGTACTAGACGCTGAATTTGTTGAACTCTTTTCCTAGTTTTGCACCTGTGGATTGATAATGAGCTTCGGAAATCAACAGTGAGCGAAAGTGCTTAGATCAACAACAGAAGTCTGATTCGGCAGTTTTTTTTTTGCTTAATACTCCGCTAGTCACCACGCACTCTACCCTTCCTACTGAAAGCCTAAAACGGTGCACGTAAATGCTTGCTGCTAAAGGTGCGTTTGAACGCACGAGATTACTGGATTACACGATTAGCTTTTTCATAAGTGTCTAGACATTTTTGCTGACGGCAAACAAATTGGACAGCCTATTCGTGCCTCGCCTATTCCGTTCCATACAAAGCTGTACAGTCTTAAGCTACACCACCGAATTTTGGGTCAATATCCTGCATGCCATTTTGCGGCAGCAGCAGAAACGGCGGTATGAGGTGTCCAATCAGCGTAGACAATTACGTGTCGCACGCCTGGCGGGCGGCAGAGGCCAGGTCTTCACGCCACTACCTACAGACTGGCGTCTTTCTAGCGAACGCACTGACCGAATGGACAACCAATCAGCATTTAGCAGGGGGTGTGAAAACGCCTTGTTCGTGTATCTACGCGCCTGTATGCACGACGTGTGGCTAGACTGACTGAGAGAATTGATGCCCCTGCGACTCGATAGCCACGGCATTGTTTGCGCACACAAGCGCACATTTACATCAAGCTGGCTGCACGTTCAGCCCCATTTGTCTATTGAATCCGATATCCAGGGCATGTGCAGACGTTCCACTGTAGCGCTTACTCTGTTGCACTAAGCTTCGTTCCTCCGTTCTTCCGTCTGCTCGAATGCCAGCTCCTGCCTTCGTAACACGACATGGGGTGGATAGCCAACAACCTTAATTCTGGCCAGACCGGATCAGCCTCAAGTTCGAAATGGGGGTAGACGATCTGGAGAGGATAGACTCCACCTGAGAAACTCGGCCTCGCCTGCTCAGATCCGAAAACAGCTGCAGCAAAGGAAGCCAAGTGCGAGTACAATCTTCGAAATACACCTATTGCCTCACGGAGAGATGCATTTTATGGTATATTGTTTTACGACCGAGAACCTACAGAGCAGCTTATGATTTGAACACACACACGCATACACTCACAGCGGACTAACCTTGAAGAACGTTCACATCACTCATTTGGCATGGGTATTCAGTTGCTACCCGTAGCACAGTGGAATTATTTACAAAGGGATAACACCATTGGTCTCTTGTGCTAAGACTGGGGTAAGTCCTGACCGCGTTTGTTTGGTAGCTAGCCATTTCTACCCAAGGTGATTCGTCTCAACGAGGAATTGAGTCAATTCATGCTTACAGATCCACACAGTACAACTCGACAGTAGAAGTGACAAACTACCGTGTTATCAGGTTGTGCCTTGGAAACGGTTTCTAGTAGCCGGTAACCTTTATTGACGTGAGGTCAACTAACCATAAAGGTCAAACTTGAGCTCCTCCAATAGCTCGTACGATGCACTGTACTACCGTTTCATCGGTGTTCATTACAACGGCATATTTGTCTCCCTGAGCCCACAGGCTTTGATAGAATAATTTTCCATTGCAAATCGCACTATACCATGTTCCCCCACCGGTCGACATTTGCCTTGGATCCACACATCGCAAGAGTCAGTTTTTTCAGCCAGATAGGAAAGACTTCAGCACAGTCCATCTTACCGAGACTTTATAGCACCAACTTGTGATCCAGTGAGCAGGGGATATTGGTGATTGTGCGAACATTTATTATTGTAGGTACTTGAAGGTACGATATGACGAGCACAATAGACGTCACAAGTCACAAAATATCAGTCACGTTGTCCTACTTCCTTGTAGAATGCCTTTCACCGACGACCACTTCTTTATCCCAACTTTTTTCATAATCAACTCGTCTAAATGCAGCCCTCTCCCAAAGATCACTTGGTTTCCGCTCTTTGCTCTAGCCAACAAAAAATATACCTCCGAGAAGTTGTAAAGTTCGGTAAAAATGCACGTAACCAGGCGGAGTTGTTTTGATGTCACCTAGGACATCACTGTGTTTTCCCAGTTTTGTTAGCATGCCCAAAAGTGTTACTCCCATCCTGAAGACACGTTCAGTTGATATGGTGACAAAAACAGAGCGGGGTATGCCAAGTGAGCACATTTCCACTATCATGGATGAGAAACAGGATAATGGAAAAACTTAGTCATACGGGGACGAAGGGGCTTAAAGAAGCAGCTGAAATTGTGACAGACTTCTCGATAACTAGAATTACAACGTTTCCAAAGCTAGGTATGATCAAACAAGCAAACCTCGTTGGTCTGAGAAGTTCTTCCATTTAATAATAAGACACGTGTTTCTAGTGGTGAAAGTCTGTTGATAGTTTGGAAGAAAAGACTGCCTAAGGAGCCATATTCATTATACTGACACCCTTGGTTATCGATACATTTCTTCAGAACCGAGGTATCGTTGAAGCTTGGATCTAGATAACTACCGATTGATAGGGCGGTATTCGAAATTGTTACCCAAGCCACATCAGAGAAAATCAATCTCCCTACGTTCTAATCCGAGTCAGATCATACAGCCCATTTGGTCACCTTGATGAAGATTGGGACAGCAGATAACAGTAATAGGCGAAGAAGAGGCTGAACGGTCGGGCAACTCATCTCTCACTTGGCTGCATAACTGAAGCGAATAACTTTCGTCCCCTCCCTTCTAAACCTGGCTTACAACACGCTGCACACGCTGCACACGCTGCAGAATCGAACAGCCAGGTGCCGTTCGCGGGAGCGTTTCCCTCGATCACTGATTTTCTGAGGGCTAAACAAAGACCATCATGGCAAGTGTTTCTCTACCTGCTGCGGTCACTTCAATTCCTTTATCCATCCCTCCATCAGGCGCTCAGAAACAATTTGTGCGAAAGCTGCAATGCTCCTGCCATATTTCCTAAAACAGTGCTCATTTTACAGTGAAGTTAAATTTTGAGATTTATAATAGCTGTTGCGATGGTGCAACATGAATGCTTCACAGCCATCGTGCATAGATTCATTCCAAGCTACTTCAGATTAACCACAATTTTGTTGTCTCCGAGATTATTTCTACTTTTTACGCGCCAATCCCCAGTGATGCGCACCTGATCATACTCAACGCGGTATCGTATTGGGTTGCTACAAGCCCAATCCTATTTGGTGCTGTCAGCGAAAGGGTTTTTTACAACCTAGCTACACCAGCCGACCAGCAAGAATCGCTTCAGGTTTGGCTGATCTGTGCTTTGTACAGACTGTTTGTTACACATACGTTAGTTTAAATTTGCCTGAGACTTTGGTATGGCATGTGGCCCCGTATGCCACTGCGCTTTTGTTCACGGAGGAAGCTCGCTCGCGAAATAAACTGGACTTTAAATGAGTCTGGTCTTTACCCCGCCTAAATAAACTCTAAAACTCAGAGGCCACTGCGTTTATCAAAACCCTATACGGGGGAATGTGTGCAAAACCCTCTCCCTAAGACAAACCTTGGAATAGAAGCCACCCTCCAAAGGAATTTCTCTGAAACATAGTCAGTTCATTACAGTAAAATTTTCTTTCAGGTTTTTTTTCGTTTCTCGGGGTCACATAACTAAGGATCACCTTACTTCTGGATACGCCACGTTTTTTGGAGAAAGCGATCCAGTCTTTGCCCTGACTGGGACTTCTGAGACCAATCCTCCGAAAAAAAAACATGAAAAGTTATGTAGTCTAGTTTTCTGATGAATCGGTCTAACTGGCCAAGAGATTATTTCAGCTCATATGTGCCAGACACTCTTCTGTAATCAGTGACCTTGAGCTGTTGTAATGGGAAATGTAAACCTAATCGGTCCTGTTGTGTTTACCTAACCATGTTCAATTGGGGCAAAATCCGCGAATCAGAGCTCTTTCAGGGATACGTTCCTATACAGTACACCAAATATATATACGGCGCCTGAACTGACGTCTCCATCAAACCAATAAATTATTACACATTTATGAACATCCACGAATTACCAATCAGAAGGCAGTCGATTGTTACGTGGGCCATTCGTAAGCAGAGTAAATCAATAAAAATATGAAATGGAGTGTGAATCATTTGTACAGCAACAAAACAGTGGTTTGTCTCCATCAGCATGGTAAGCACCCGAGTATTGTTACGCAAAGCATTATTCCTATGTAGGCCAAAGCACCAATACGAACTACAGTCATCGAGAGTGGAACGTCCATTATTGATTATAAGGATTACTACCTCCACTCCGGGATTCCCTCGTACGTGACTGTTCCCGTGCAGTAAAATAAAACTGAACATATAGTTTTTTTAATTTCGTCCTTTCAGGGAAGCCAATCTATGCTGAAAAACCGTACAGGTGTTTCGTCCTTATTCGGAATCATGAGCAGTGTGCTTCTTACGAAACTCATAGAGTTTCGGACCTGCGACCTTCCGGCTAGTGGGTGAACTTAACCATTCAGCCAAGAGAGGCTGAATAGCAGCGTAGTTGGCTCTCACTCGGTATTTATAGAACTTATAGTGCCCCCGCGAACATCGTCTTTGATGATGCCTCAACCGAGCGAATACGGTCGTGAGTGGAAACCGGTTAAATAAGGGTGAAAAATGTGGTCTGGTCGGCTCTAGTGGCTAAAAATAAAAAATAAAGTGATTAAGTAATTCAAGAAGAGAGACTAGTTAGCCCAGGCATTTTCAAGTCCTCCATGCGACATTTTGAGAATGACAGGGAAGACTAGCACAGTCTAACAGTGATCGTTTTGGCTGTTCCGAATGCTCTCGTGCGGATTACCTTAAACGATTAAGTCGTTCTCGGTAAATCCTACCCACTGATTCCGCCATATGGCGGCAGTAGTTTTTAACTACCAAGTGAGCTGCAATCGCGCTTACTTGGTTTTTCACTATATCTATCCAAACAAACAATATTTTGAGTTGTTATGAAGTATCTTTGTCATACTGTTTTTAAACGGTTGTGTACACAGTATTCATCAGTTGGTTCCATTTTAACCGATGCTTTTGTGAGCAGAATTCAGTTAGAAAGCCCATGAACTTTTCTTTCATATTTCGGATAACCCACAGGGGGTATCGCAAAGCCCTAAGAAGACTCGGACTTGCAGTTTTTTGGTTGGTACTTGGAAAGTTTCACTCAGCTGGGGACACCTGTGTGTCTCGCTCGCATTTGGATTGGGTATGGTGCCACTCATCCCTCAGGTGGGCACGACCTAGTGATGACCGGTTCTCATGTACTGTGTTCTCGGAGAAATGCCCAACTGGCTTTTGCGATGTTTACCTCCTGAGCATATCTTCCATAGTTTGTGGTAATTAGAAGGTTTCCCACATCCACTTGTGGATTTCGCCTTACGTGGTTGGAGAAAACACTGTTTATCAATCACCTTTAGATGAATAGACAGTCACAAGCTGGATTCGCTCTATGAAAGGAAACATTCACGGTCGAAATTCCGGACTGTCCTCACTAAGTGCAAGAGAAACGGGCTGTTTTTTTTTGTGTACGACAGTAAATACATGATACATATCAACCCTAGCGGGAGAGCGGGTCTGAAATTGCATTCCAAGCTTCCCAAATGTGTACCTGACTAAAACTGGAGCGTGGACCTTTATGGCATAAGACACAGTACAGCATTTATATATATATATATATATATATATATATATATATATATATGCCATACTGATAGTCAGGTCGTCGTTCAGGTGTGCTATGATAAGTGGGTAACTCGTGGTGAAATACAATCAATCGTAAAATCATTTGACATTAACGGGAAGCTTAACTGAATCCCAGCTGAATCTCCTGATTATGATATTCTACAACCGAAGGTGCCACACAAAGACCACCTCATGTTTCAGTTAGGACGATATTCAAGAAGTCGCAGCATATTTCCCCGACAGAACACACTACTCATAAAGTTGCCGAAAAGTCTTCGACATCCCACGACCACTGTTGTCTTTATTGAGGCTCATCAGTTCAACCAGAGATTCAGTTGCGATTCATCTAGTCCCACGTCAAAGCCAAATAAGTGGACAGATATCCTGCGCCTACCAGATGAGACCCAAGAAGGAAGAACCCGGTCGTTGGCTGTCGAAGAGTATGCAGCAACTTTATGAGGATTGTGTTCCGTGGGTGACATTTGCTTTAACCGGGGCAGAATAGACCAAATCGCACGAGGTCACAACAAGCAATTGGTCGGCAGCTCACACTGGTGAGCATTCATGGTGGAGAGAGGCAGTCACGGGTTTCCGTGGTCATCGTGGTTGAAAAGGCTGAGGTATTCGATCTCTCTTCACAAATTAAAGTTGCGGACGCCAAAATCCTTCTTAAGTAAAACCTGTTAGATGAATTCAACGAATAAACTCGTTTGCATATCAATTTGGTCTTGACGGGAGACTCACCTGGAACTCAGCTCAACCTCTCGTTTATGATTTTCTTATGAGTAGTGTATTGTGTGGTAGTGTGTTAGTGGGTGTACTGTAGTGTTTTAAACGAATTTGGCGATTCACATTTACGCGACGAGAAATGTCTCCAGCAAGTCGGAGTCGGGCATTCTTTAGTTAACTGCATAAAATTGCCATAGTTTGGGTGACTGGAACCAATGCCAAATCCATTCAACTACAACCGGGAAGAGTTGAAACTGACGACTCCCCTGGAGGAGTAAATCTTCCTCTGAATGAACAATTGTTCATATTCAAGAAGCGTTTGTGCCAAGAAGAGCTTGTGTGTGTGGTTACCACAATAGGCAGTCCTCTTCCTGGACAGTGTGGGGTAACTTTTCTTGCGAGGCTACTTGGATTCTGACTGGAAGATCAGCATGCTACCTCTTTGTATGATTATTCTCGTAAAGTAACCATATGAACTGGCCGACAAAGAGTGGTTTCCGGTGAGGTATGATCTATCCCGGTAATGAACAGTTAAAATAAAATCCTGAAGAAACTAAATTTTGGAAAGCCCAACTGGGTAGCAGGCTGTGTGCTACGTCTCCCTTCTTGAATGTCTCACAGTTTGATCCGTACAAAATTGCTATAAAAGAGGGATCGCAGTTCACCCAAACTGTAGAGTGAAGGTTAATAAAGCAATAGGTTCAAATGAGTGAAGCGAAAACCAAGGTAATCGCAACTAGGTAGCGAAAGGCCTGAGAATATACAAGATAGCTTTGGTAGTTTTCGCAAGTCCAATCTGGTGTATGTGTAAGGCCACTTACAAAAAGTAGGTTTTTATCCGACTAAGGTTAATATTGACCGAGAAGAATGGGAAATCTGTTAAGACCAGTACTTCATTTGTTTATCCCTACGCTTCACTTGTGAGTGCGTACACACGACTCTAATCCATCCAAATACATGCAGTATTTGTTTATTTAATGATGCCAAAGCAACGCCCATTAATCTTGCACAATGAAAGTACAAACACTGGGAGCAAGTCACAGAGTAGGAGTGAATGGCATCTGTTTCTCCTTGGGAGTATTTTGGCGGAAAAAGGCCACAAACAGATGTTAACGGGAGGTTTTCTTGAGGCCCTGAAATTAAATAGGGCTTTTCTAAGGACAGACTTATCCAGAACCGGATCTTTGCATTGCACTCCATGTGTTTCTGCTATGGCGGTGATTTTTTAGATAGATGACTAATTCAAGTTTTTTGGTGAGATAGCTCAAAGAATTCAATGACGCATCCCAGTTGGATTAATGTTTACCTGTTGGTTTACATAGGATCGCCTGAGCACCGATCAGCTATCCGTGAGTGCCTACCGTTTGGCCAAGCACACAAGCTAAACCAAAGTGAGCTAGAAACGGTAACTGTTCCGGCTTGTTTGATTTGCGTCAGCTGAGAGGCCGCGCTGTGATTGTACTCTCCACAGGTTACCAACTACGGTTCCATGGAATAGAACAAAAAACTCGAACTGTGAAACTGCTCAAGCTAAGTAGTTAGATCTTGAATCCAATATCGCACCTCCAGCCTACGGGTACTTTCAAAATGCACCGGGGATTTTGATACTCACAGTATCAAACATAATCGTAGAGGGTAGTAGCAAAAGTTATTTTCCGAATTGTATCATGGATCACAGATCGAAATCCGTCATGAAGTAATTAACTTCCCAATCTATATATGCTAAACTACATATTCAGCTGAGTCATTGATACTACGCTGTACTGATCACGCATTGATTATTACTGTTATTCTTAGTACTATTATTATTATGCCATTCCGCTCTAAGAAATATGTTAACTGAGGATTTGGCAAACTGATGCATTTGAGGAAGACAGCTGTGTTAAGCTGTCCCTCCCTGAATGCGTAGCATACGCGCATAATGTCTGCCGAGTAAAAACTACTGTGCCTTTTTCTACTGTTTCCATACTGTTACCATATACATTATCATACGTATCCGAACGTTCATCATTCAAATATGCTTGTGCGCGCGTTGAGCTACCATTCAAATGTACTCCACTGTACCTCATTTCATCCAAGTATATATGATCAGGATAGTCCATCTCTTGTAGGCTTCCAAAAGGTTTTATGATTTCTTTTGAAAAATTTCGTCAACAAAACACTTTTGAGTCCCTAAAAACAGTCATCCACACAGCTGAATTCTTGTACTCAATTTGTGCACGCAACCTACATTGGTACCATTCACTGAATGATGAACGAAGCAGGCGTATAACTAGAACTTGCCAAATTTACCAAGCCATGATTCTCAATTTCTACAACAACCAAAGACCAGCTGTATGGATAGACAAGGCAGTTCAGTGAAAATCTCACAAATCTTGTTCACAAAATACCGCAGTCTCATTCCTAGTATTCTTTAAGCTCGCAGAGAGTTCGATTAAAATTTTTATAGTACACTAATAATGACAGTGACATGCACCACCGAAATTTATCACTAAGCTTCTAATCGTTGTTGATGTGCCCTGTTTCCAACACTTTGCTCCTCATTTAACGCCAAACACAAAGAGGAACAGTTTGGATGAGACGACTTCTCCGCACCATTAGATTTTCTCCAATCCAAGTAATCTGTCACCTGTTGTATCCCTTGTTTTTGGAGCGTCTGTTATCGTCTCCTGAATGCGTTTCCCAGAATTCTGTGTGCTGGGACGAATGATCAGCGATGTTCTCACCCCATGGTGCAAAAGAAGCTTTGGTGATAAAAAAATAAGTGGTTGATTTGGAGAGGATCTTCTTAAGGGATTCCCTGATGTACTTTAGGTTTCAGAGGTAGTTGAGGCTGGTTTCAGACATATCTGCTGTGGTACTATAGAAGACAAGGTCATCGGAAAAACATTTTTCAAAAAGGTTGATGCTGCCAGTGGTCACCTCACTTCAGCCCAGTGGTGCTTCTATTCATAGAATAATGTAATTGTTCTTCGATATCACATTTTGTTGGTCTCATAGATCAGCATCTTTTATCACTCTCTCCAGATGACCCATTTAACGAAGGATAAGTGTGGTTGAATGAGAGTTGGAAAATGGCGATTTTTTAACCCTAATCAGCTTACACTAAGCAAGGGACTTCATCAGTTTTAATCTTCCGAGCAGGTATCCTTAGAGCTTGTAATCGGTGAACTATGAGCTTTATGCAGCTCTTTCAACTGCCGCCATCTTTTGTTATTTTTGTATGATAATGTATAAAAATGTCTCGTTAAGGTCTCTGTTTTACCTAATTTTTCCACTTTTCGCCTGAGTCTCATCACCACATATGTATTTTCATTCCAATGAAGTCAGTCGTTCTCATCAAAAACAGGTTGTAAGCCACAATAACCAGTTCAGCTAACTTCTTATGAGTGTTTTCTATATTGAAAGACTCATACAACAAGTTCAACGACGGTCAGAAATCTGCCTTGTCTCGAGTTTTTTCTATTCCCAGCATGAGAAGAAATCTTACTTCAAAGTTAAGGAACCCGAGTGACTGAAAAACACAGGATCCAGTTTTCCGTGCCATGCACGTCATTTCCTTCTCTTCTGGACCCAGCGAGTGCTCTGCTGAGTTTTGCTAGATAGCTTTCCGATCGTACACTGCAGATGCCAAATATTTTCTAGGAGAAATCTTGAAACTGGTTGAATACTCATGCCGAAGGGGTTGGGTGGGACCATGTGTTTGTGGAAAATAGTAATTTTATCTGGTCTGCAGCTAGTTACCATGAATGAAATCGAGAAGAATACGGAGAAATGTGGTCAACAAGGGCGTGTTTTTCTGTAGGGTCGTCCTACTGTTGATATAGCGCTCAGCAACATTGCGACCTGATACTTAAGCCTGCTTCCTCGACGTTTATACTCCCCTAAGTAACCTGGCAAGGCAACCAAATAGAATTTGTCTAGAGAAACTCTAATGTATTTTTGAAAATGGACCCAATTACACGAAACACAGAAAGCTATCAGCACTGTTCACACAAACTTATGTAAACTGGTGTTCTATCCTGATAGGTCTTAAACAATGCGTTTTTGAAGTGAACAGAACAGCTTTCTATCAGTGGTTTATCTTAGGATAGAGCAGAAATGGTATACCTTGACCATCCCCATTACCCATACATACACAATGCCTCAAAAACATTTTCGTTCGTTCATTTAGTTTAAAGAGAACACTGAGGCAGCATTCAAGTTAATGTCGTTGCAGAGACCCAACACTGGGTCAGTCAGTTTAGCACTGTTGCTGCGCTGGATCTAGGTTGATCAATCAAACATTTCACACAGATGGGGTTGTAGGTATAAGTCGAAAACGAAAGCACTGGTTCTGATATGGATGTCGCTCAAGGGCGGTCTGACAGCTATTTCGGTTCAGCTGCATATTATTCGCACGCAACCATTTATTATTAACTCTATTAGTGTGTGGTCACGGCAGACTGTGGACCAAGAGCTTCGCTGTGCGCGAAGTAAGATTAACGGCCTAATAGTTCTTACACAAAAGTAAAATTGGGGGAAGGGGAAACTTAATATGGGGGATCTCCGGTAAAAGGCACAAGCGCAAACAACAAAACGTCACAAATTTGATATGCGTAGATACTTTCTCCGCTAATGCGCTCTTTATTATCCGATGAGCTCTGCTGGTGGCTTGGAGACCGGCAAGATAGCTCGGAGGATTTGGGTGACGAGTAAAAAAAGCCTCCTAGAGGTTGTGCGGTGATATTTTATTACTTCAACTGTTTTAAGATAATCCTGACTCAAGGACATAGGGGGCCAGGTGAGTAGTTCCGTGAGGCTTTAGATGACCTTCGTTAGATTCCTGAGTGCTCGAATAGTCCTCATTCCACTTCACACCAGCATATGACAGAGCATTGGTAGCTTGTCCCTCTCACTTATCATTGATATTATTTAGCTTATGACCACAAAAGTGCCGTGCTTTATTATTATCATGTAAATTTTCGATATCACAAAGGAATTATTAACGATCGTTTTCAACCATGTCACAAAGCCTCGGGGATGGCAACAATACTCTCTTGTTCTTCCCGAAAGAGGGTCTGGCTCACTCTCTATTCGACAAAAACTACACGTTAGGTTCCAACCCAGATAGTATCCTTGGTCCAAAAAAGACATTCAACCTATCGACACGTGCGCATACAGTGACAGAAATCAGTGACAATCCAAAAATAGCCAAGTGCGGTGTGAGTTTAAAACTCGGCCAAAGTCGTCTTCGAGGTCGTTGGTAGCCACGGCATCTGGACACTGGGTTAGTATGAGTCGCAAGCTGTACTAGCAATCGATCCAGGGTCAAATTTGGGTGTCTTTTTCTGGATTCATATAACCAGGGTGGGAATCATCTAGAAATAGTCAATAATTCAATCTACGGCTGTCAAAACGCCTTAAAAAAATACGGTTATACGTTACGAAATGGTTCCGGGAGTAAGCACGGCTCCACAATTTTGTTGTATATGTGTATGATCAAGCGACAACACAAACCGCAATGGTGAGCCAGCATGCATGCTTTTACACGCTGGACAGTGCTGAAACCTGATACGCAGTCGGACTGATCCAACGGCTATGGCATTGTTGTTATTTTCGTTGACTCAGTCACACTGCAGACACACCATGCCCACCCTGCACGAAGGTGCAGCAGACCGCTTTCAAGGTCGTAATAGTCGTTACATTGGCAGGCACCGCTTGAAAACAACGCACACAGGCGACATTGGGTCGAATGAGGTTGATCGAATTTTACACAATACTGGGAGACGCTCTCCACTATTCGGAATGAACTGGACTATGATGGAACAGCTCAGTACGGATTCGCCCTGCTTATTCATACACCGAAAGAACTAGCGAAACAGTTTTTACTTTGACAGTGAATAACATGAAAATGATTCATTTTAGGTACAATTAAAAATTACCACTAAACTTTGAGCCCCTCCTGGTGTGGTGAATTTTCGTCCAGCGTATTGCCTGACAGAGTTTAAGGTAATCACCTGATTTTCTTGGTACCCCAGACAGAGGGACTGATCCTAGAAACTGTTTACCGAAATTTCCTATCCAGACAACTCCTGGATGCCGAAGTAAACAGCCACCAGAGAAGATATGAAATCGCTTGTTTTCCATCAATTAACCCAGGTAAACAGTTGCTAATTTCAAGGGCATAACTCATCAGTGTGTACTAATCGTGAAAAGTAACACATTTATATCATTCTTTAAGTGAGTAAGCATCGCACATGCTTAATGTGGTTTGAGGACAGTTTTGAAGTGGACCACTGAATTGACCTAATAGAGTTTTGCAATCTCTGTGCATAGCATGTATCCGTTTATGCACTTTGTGGTTACCAAACTAACAATAATAATGCCCTCCGTGTGGAGCGGCCTTGAATGATAAGTGCCGAAAACTTGAGTGTTCACAGTTGGAAACCAATGAGAAACGGATGGACTTAATAGGGTTTCGCATGCTAAGTTTTATCAATGGGGAATTAGATCAATGGTGGTTGGCTAACTGAGTAAATAAATAAAGGCTCGTAGGTGAATAAATGGATGATGTAGCGTGGAACGGAAGAACGCGTGGTAGAATAAACAGTTGAAAACCTAAGACCATCTAGAAGAAAACGTCAACAGGTCCAACCAATGAACCCATAGATGTTCTGTAACAGTAGACACGGTTTTTGCGTGCAGTATGCAAACTACTACATTGTAGGTGTAAAACCGTATGCACTCAGTTGGCTTCCCATGAGAATTTTCCTCTCAAATCTGCCGTCCCGTATCAAGTCACCACATATATGGCGACCAGTATTTCACTGAACCATACAATAGGATTCTTAAAGAAATAGGGTCCTCAAAAGTACCACCTGGATTTTTGTGTGACCTTCTCACACTTACAGGAACCCAATGAGTAACTGCTTTGTAGTTATGGTCCTAACTTATTTTTGTGTGCCTTGTAGCTGACTGATGGTGGTTTTCTTGTATTATGTTCATCGTAGCTAGGCGCACTTCATTGATAAGTTTTCTTCAATGAACCAAAGATTTCGACAAATACACTCATTTGCAAATCAGTTTGGTTTTTTCGAGAGACTCAACTGAATCTCTCGTTAATGCTATTCCTCAACTGAATGTGCTGCACACAGGTCACCTCATGTTTCAGTTGGCACGATATTCGAGATATCGCAGTATATTTTCATAAAGGAAATCTGTCCTGCCCTATGTGTTACGAGACCTAAAGTTATACAACGTATACGTGCATTGGGCGAAACCGGTCGTGGGCTGTCAAAGAGTTTTCAGCAACCTTGTGAGTATTTTTTATACTGCGACATCGCGAATATCGTACTGAAACATGAGGTGGCCTTTGTGCAGCACATTCAGTTGAAGAATATCATAACCGAGTGATTCAGTTGAGTCTCCCGTTAAATCCAAACTGATTTGCAAATGAGCGTATTTGTCGAAATCAGTCCAATTTGGGTTCAAGTAGAACATAAGGTTGATGGAAACTCGTGAACTGCGCCTACCTGATGAGTCCCAAGAAGGGCAAAACCGGTCGTGCGCTGTCGAAGAGTTTTCAGCAAACTTGTGAGTAGTTTCCTTTATGAACCAAAGACTTATTTTGCGGGTCAGCCTCTCAATACTTTTGCGTCCCAGTCTCAAAGGTGGAAAGGGTGACACGGCGCTGAATAGAAGTCCTGCTTGCGTCTGTTAAATCTCAATATTATTCAACTGCTTTGACTTACTTTTCAGGAAAAATTTACATTATTTTCTCTTCACTCAAGTTGGCATCCACAGACCCCCTTGGTGAAGCGAGCTAGGTAACTGTCTAAAAACAAGCTTGATCGACCAATCATGTTAAATCCAAATTCGCCAAAGCCCGAATAACCGAAGTTTACGTTCTCATGCTCTGGATGCTGCACGCACCCTTATCTTATGGTGTGTTAACACATCTGAATTTACAGCCGTATTTGCTATTCCCATTCTGTATCCCTCAGGCTGCTCGGGAAAGTTTACTACTATCTCTTGTTCCAGTCTTTCAGACATATTTCCAAACGCACTGGAAAACTAATTGATTTCCTTACAAACGTTGTGGTCCCAGTGCACAGTGATCCTTGACGTAAATTTTCTCCAGTAATTTTGTTTCATACTCAACTGTGTCGCCTTCCGACCCCATTTGAAATTAACACTCATTTTTCCCTCCAAACCATTCATTCCGTACACTCTGCTGATCTACATGGCACAACGCCTAGGTGACAGTAATTTTTTTATGCGCTTTGGGTGGGTGAGTCTTCTACATTTCTACGTGCCCCTTTGGTGTTTTCGGGTTTCTAATAGGTTACTCAACCTCCGGCTTAATACACAAATTGTTACTGGGAATCAAATTTCAGTTGCGTTTCACTGTCTGATTTAGAGCACCATGGATTTGATAATAATAATATTTATTGTAATAATAATGCACCCATTATTCTCAAAACAGTCCTAGACATGCAGAACACAATGCTAAAATATACGTATTACTGAGGTGTACCTGAAAATTTAGTATGCAACTATACTACTTATTGGTTTCCCGCTTGGTTAAATAAAATTGCCACCTTTTCCGTTGCCCAAGGGGCGGTAATTCTGGCAAACTTGAGTGCAAAACTTCTTGCTAGATGATCCCCAAATTAATGAAATAAATTTTGCGACCTTCCGAGGAGGTGAGTGTTAATGAGGTTACTTCTTGCTACAAAAAGCCTTGCAATATGGTAGTTGTCAATACCCATGTATGGGTATTTTATGGATGACCAAAATACAGTCTCAATACCTTCGAAAGAGGAACTAGTTTATTTTCTTCACGGACTGTACTGCTCATAAGGTTGCCGAAAAAGCCTCGACAGCCCACGGTTGGTTTCTTTCTTCTTGGGGCTTATCAGGTAAGCGCAGACCCGGAGCTCTAATCAACTTGGTGTTCTACTTGAGCCAAAATTGTACGCGATGGGTGGAGTACACTCATTTGCAAACCAATTTGGTTTCAACAGGAGGCTCAACTGAATCTATCCGAATCACGCATTTATGGTCTTTTTTCAACTGAGTGTGTAGTACAAGGTCACCTCGTGTTTCAGTTGGCACGGTATTGGAGATACCGTAGTACATTTTATTGACAGAACTTACTACTCCCAAGGCTGCTGAAAACTCTTCAACAGCCCACGACCGATTTCACCGTAGTTCGGGTACACTGAAGGTTAAAAACGAAGAAAACCTAGCAGTGATGCTAAACGGGTTTTTAGTGAAGATTTTCAGAAATCTCGAGAGCCCCAACCTATTACTTCTGCCTACTTCAAAAGTCGCCCGAATTGTAACATGAAACTCAAACACCTCAAGCTATCCTAAGTTACCGGGCTCATATGACGAAGGATATTTTCTGGCCCGCAGCGGACAGTCTTTGGAATCCTAACAACACACCGCAGTAAAAACCCAGGACATCCTTCAATAGAAAAGATAAAAACGTGGGCATGTGAAACAAATAGACCATCGGTCCCTAAAAAGCTACACAAAATTGTGCTTCGAATAGATCTGGGTACTTTTCGCCAAGTTATGATTGTTATTTATTGGCATAAGCTGTTTCCTTTCGTTATAAGCATTTCCTATCCTTTCTTCTTCTTTTCAGTTCGATTTTTCACATCTTACCGCTTTCACTCCTCAAGAAACAACTGTGGAAGGTATATCCTCAGAAAACTCCGAAAATCAAACTGAGTTCTCTGGTTGGATTCTGGAGTACATGTTAACGAACGGCCTATGCTCCCACTGAACGACCAGTTCCCTCCCGCCTTACGTGAATTGGATGTTATGCTGTGCGGATTCTCCTCACAACAAGAATTACATCATCAACAATCACAACCACAACAATCTCTCTATCCGACTACTCCCATGGTGTACAGTCCCAACATCCTATCTTTAAACGCGCCAGGAATTCCATCGAGTCTAGCTCCAGCAGCGCCTGTAGGCCTAGGACCCGGGTCCATCACTTTCAGTAAAGTTAACACATCTCATGTGTACCCCGACCCGAGCACACCATCAGCACAATTAACTCAGGACCCTATTTACACAGCAGATATCATCGAACAAGCCCTTACAGCACGCGCCGATCATACAACAACGCTTTGTCGATACCCGATCCCTCCCAACTATCCCGCTACGAACCTTCTCAGTGTCCCAACATGTTCTCGAGCAGCAGGACTGGATAATGTTGCTGTCGGAATGCGACAGTTGGCCAGCCCTCGATACGGTAGTGAACCTGTAGGCAACTTTTCGCCGTTTTCCCAGGTTGGGTCCATTCTATCCGCCAACGGTGAGCAGCACCCTCGCAAACTTGTTCAAAATGAAACTGACTTAGCCCCAAGGTCATTGATGAATAGTTCAATTCCTGTTACTGTCGGGATCACCAATGCATGCCGAATATCCAACCCGGTACGTTTCACCTGCAACTTGGGCAGCAAGGACAGGCGTCCGTGTGATATTTGTGGAGATGTTTCTGCTGGATTTCACTGCAACGCCTACGTATGCGAAGCTTGCAAGGTGAGTGTAAAGAACCCTCTCATGAAAAGTTGATGCATTTAGTGTCGTTCAACTCGTAATTTAGCAATCAGCTCTCGAATTATTTTCTCCTCGAGTAAACAAATCTATTTTCACTCCACTGGTGGGTCGGCATCCGTCTCAGATTGGTCTGTCGCGTCGTCACAGTACGTAAACTCGTACAGTTTGCGCTCAACCAAAAGTGCATCCACGTGAATGCCCTTTTCCAGATGTGAATCCGAGGAAGGAAAACCGAAAGTTGGTCAGGAGGGGTCATTCTAAATTCATCAGCAGCTCAAATGATAGTCCATAATTGTCAGTTCTCGTGGACACAGCTGAACAGTTGTGCCTCAGTGCATTCAAAGGTTATCTAGTTGCCCCCACCAGTCACGAGACGCGTCGAAGCCACACACATGAGACTAACCGTCATTCAAATAAGTCCGCAGGACGATGCTCACAGACCACTTCCAGCACCCCTGTAGACTTATTAGAACGTTTAGGAGGGGCAGTTGCAGAGCTACGCAAGGAGCACATGTGAAATTAATTCATAAACTAAACTCATAAATGTGAATTTACACGTTAAATGAATTTCAGCTAGGAATCAATAGGAACCGGAAACCCAAATCAGGGGGTTCATTGATGGACCACATCAGACTCCAATTGGTTTGAGTGGTGGTACTCACATGAAAGACAGTTAGGAGCGTCTACCCTCCACTTTCGCCCTACTAGGCTGGTGCACCTACGTGACGGGGACCGAATAAATAGATGAACATCCCAGCAAAACCCTGTTATTATAAACTCTCTGGTACCCCAAAAATTGTCTGTTGTAATTGGCTGTTTCTTCCAAATAGGAAATCGCGTGTAAACTCTCCAGCGGTCACATACACAGGCAACATAGAAGCATCAAAATTTTTTCAGTGATAACACGCGTGTTTAAATATCTTACAATTCCAAATCTGAAGACAACTTGGATGTATCAGATCTAAATCTAACCTGAAAATTTCAGCTTCTTAGGCCCAGAAGATAATAAGCAGCGTACAAAGTTCGAAAAGCACTGTGACAACTATATGAAACCATTCCAGTATACCAAGCTGTTCTCACCACTAGAGCAAAAATTACCTTTCTACGGTCGAAAAGGTTTCGTAACGACTTTTTTGAAATGAAACAGTCATAGACCGCTTGTTCTTACAACTTTCTGTGTTGGACTCAATTCTTAGTGACCTGATAACTAAGTACGTCGGGTGTATCGATCCATCTCGCATGTTTACCAGCCGGTTTGGGCGCTGAGTGTTGATTTATTGTTTACTGCTACTCACTGACCTTGTCAGTGTTACTGGTTGAGGGATCTGACTCCAATTCTAACTGTGGCTCTCCGACCTAGGCACGAGTTGGGATATGAAAATGTTGGCTCACCAAAGCTGGTCATGAGGATTGCCGAAGTTAGACTCAGGATTAACCTGTCACGAGAACTGCAACTGCTTGGCAGAGAGAACAAGACTTTCACAGTTCCCGTTAAACGCATGTCAGTGTTGTTATTAATATCAATAGTAGTGTCCGTATGGTAAATGGTGCTCCCGTAAATCAATCAGAATAGGTCGGTGCATCGGCCTCGACTCTTTCAGCACGGCTGATTAGTCGGATCAGTCTTTTTACCAAAACCTTGAGTCGGTGCATCGGTAGTTGGGGTCAATCTTGCCAGTCCCTCAGGATGTTGTTTGTGAAGAACGGGTAGAAACACCACTGAGATGTCTGGCTATGCAAGGGTTCGTCAAAAATAAAACCCGTTCCCACTCTCGATATATCCCTTAGGCAAGATCACAGTCACCTCAGAATATCCTTTGTTTAGAATACACGAGGACTGAGATGTTCCTGTGTCTGAACGCAATACATCTGTAGAAGGAACTGAACTGAACAGAGTAGCACATCAACTGGAAGCACGAATGGGGAAAAGTTATAGTCAGAGACGAAAAAGTTTTAATCTGGACCATTCAGATACCTTATCAGACTACTTATTTCTTCAATGAAAAGAAGCGTCCGGTGGCTGTACGTAGTGCGATGGCTCTATCTGTTTTTGGAGCAAGTTTTCTACAGCCAAAGAGTCATTCTACAGTACCGGGTGGAAAGTAGGCGTCACGAAATATCTGCCTTCTTCCAGTTGTTCGTATGGGGAATAATTTTTCAGTATTAAAGAGTCTCCATACACACGCACGTCACAATGTCGTGCTCACTTTACCACTGTATTTATTCGCTGGATTGGCCAGCTCATCCAAACTTAAATCCCATCAAGAATTTCTTGGAGGTCATTGGGAAAATGTCGTATCGACGATCGACGACCTGAAGAAGAGAACACGGAGGTCTACTGGCAAAACGAATATGGATAAAGTCATAGCTTTTCCTTGGATTATCGAGCAAAAAGGGGGTTTCGTTTCCTTGAAAGGTAGTTCGTTCTGCAGGTGTATCGTGTTTGCCGTAACACAACTTCAGACGGCTGCAAGATCTGGCATTGAGCTTGCCATGATTTGTGCTCCCCTGGTCTGATATGCTACTACCGTGTAATTAGTTACCACTAGGGCACGCAACCTTCACGCATTTGCTTTTGGCGAAGTCTGCGTCAAACAGTTCAATGAAGGTCGATGAAGTTCAGAAACGGCCGTATAACCACGCAAAATTTTTTGGATATATTTGTGAGTGGTTGCGGTTGGAAACGTCAAGTACGAATCACGGAATCCTCTATAACGAGAGTTGCCTAGCAGTGGCTTTTTGTCCAAAGGAGAATCACTCGAGACCTACACTCTCTGCATTCTACTCTTGATGGGGTTTATAAAACGCTCATGTGTAAACGCTCAGTTACTCTGAAACATGAATGAGGAATGAGAGTTTCCTTGACCAACTCATGCACAGCGTTATGTCGAACATTTTGTCGAAGACGATGTTTGAATTGCACATCCACCCCTTCGTCAAATGACCGTCACATGGCTTGGATCAGTCTGGTGTTCTGGCTAGCTCGTGTTTCAGAACGACCTTGAAGAAGGATGACAATAGATTCGACTGCAGTTCTATTCTGACCAATCTCATGGCCTGCGCATGTCGCCGTATGCTATTAACATGTGTCTGGGTGACAAATTTTCAGAAGGGGGACAAGGCTGTGTATTATTGGCTTCACGTCGTGTGGCAAGATGGTCGTTTGTTTCTAGCCTACCGACCCACCTACCTTTCACTGTCTCTGGTTCCCGCGTGATTCAATGGTCTTTCGTATCGGCATGACGCGGAGGCTGTTCGATGCACTGTCGAATCCAACACACTGAACACGCGGATGTTCGTGTGCACGTGCGTGTTCACTGGAATCAAATTTACAGGTTGCAGCCACACATGTAAACTGTTTGGGGTGTATACTGACAGGTGACTCAGAATATTATCGTTTTCATTGAAGTCCACCGGGTGAGCAAATGAAACTGTAACACCTTTGTCCTGCTGGAACTCACTACGTATCGGTTCATCACCCCGGACGTTGCAAGCACCGTTGACCCGAGTTGAGGCATAAAGCAGCAAACTTATAAGTGGAGCTGTGGTCCTGGGAAAGCGCAAACCGATAAAAGTAAACCCTTGAGAAAGCATACTGTTTTGATGGCGCATTAGCTCTATTGTTCTGAAGTGCCAAATTGTGAGATGCGCTCGAGACAGAGCTAAACTATACGCCCCCAACAGTGCGGTCAGCTTGCGCACCAGACGGGATGAACAAAGCAGCATGGTGGGATAACCGCTTTTACAAAGTAACTCGTTTTAGACTAATACATTTACACAGGAATTCCTATATAACCTCTTCTCCCTACCCCCTGTTAAACACTTAATCCTTGAGGGGTACATCTGTAATGTAACTCACATGACACACAATGACTAGAGTACGTAAAGCAAACCGGTGTGTAATGATGTTACCTAGTCGAACTGAGTGAGGGTGGGCATTTGTCCAGTTTACTCATGAAGGCGTATGTTACAGTACA
Organism: Opisthorchis felineus; assembly: GCA_004794785.1. Lineage (NCBI taxonomy): Eukaryota > Metazoa > Platyhelminthes > Trematoda > Opisthorchiida > Opisthorchiidae > Opisthorchis > Opisthorchis felineus. Next base: position 704,211 of record SJOL01008653.1, read on the forward strand.
TCATGTGATCATTGATCAGTCAGGGGAGACAGATGCATGCGTAGTCAAATAGACCGTTGGAACATCCAAAAACAACGTACATTAAGCGACTAAATGAATCTCGTTCAACACAAGCCAAATGTGTGAATTCAAATCATGGGACCTGCTTGAGTTGCCCCCGAGTACCTACAGATTGTGAAGCCAGTCGTGTCAAAGTTATCTTGTGATTTGACGTGTGCTTCGGATTCTTAGTAGTAATTACTCAATGTTTTAGCCCTTTTACAGCGTTATCGTATATCACACTCGAACGTGTACCTACCGGGCTAGGATGAGCTTCGCACGAAAAACTGCCAATCGAAGCACTGATGATGGCACCTTGATTGGTGATGAAACGTCTGCATTCCAACTGCCATGCCCGGTGAACAAACCAAAAACCAGTTCCTAAAAATTCCTTTTCCTTGCAGCTAAATTGGAAGCGATCATGTTTCTCTAGGAGGCCCTTAACCATTGACTCGTATGACACCCTTACACTACTGGATTAAGCTAATAATCAAATCGAAAGTCCTGCAATGGGACTGAAGGGATGCTGAATTGATGTCGCGACCCTGAGCGAAATACGGCTAACTAATCAAGGAATTCTTCAAGAAGCTGGTTCTAGATACACATTCTACTGAATCGGCTACCCAGCAGGAGGAAAACGGTACCAGGTGCCCGACAGCGCCAAGAAAATACTCTACTCAAAACTCCGTGGCACCAATCCACGTCTTGCTCTACTGCACTTGAATTGGCAGACCATACCAACGTGCTCGTGAGTAGCGCATACGTTCCAGTTTTATATTGTTCAGATGACTTCTACGCCAAAATCAATACCCTATTTTGATCACTTCCGAAAAAACGACAAGGTCCTCTTACTGAAAGGCTTCACTACACGTGCCGGTCAAGATCATTCCCCATGGCCAGGTGTTCTCGGATGGCATAGTATCGGAATGATAAACACCAACGGTGACCGGCTCCTCAGACTTTGCGCTATTCACGCCCTTGCTATTGCTAACGCGAAATTGGGCCCCGAACAGTAACACATTGCTGCACGGGTACATCCACGCAGCGGCCACCTTAATATGGTCTATTACGTCACTGTCCGCCAGTAGGACGTTCGGAAAATGTGCATCACACGAGTAATGAAGGGGAGCGGACTGTGGAATAGACCACCAGCTTTCCGGACGAAGCTTAAACCCAGCTCTGTAAGTCACATTACACCAAGTGCATCCCCCAGTACATAGAAACTGAGGTAAACCGTTTTAAAGAAAATCAAGTAAATACACCAGTATCAACCGGCCTCCACACCAACCTCCTTCAGTCCATCCGTCCCGTTGACAGCAGTATGGCACAACTTGAAGAGCCAGATAATGATGACGGAATTCAGCCAGAGTGAACAACTGCGTCCGCGGAGTCCTGACTGGTTTGACGACACAAACCGATACACGTAAAAGGTGGCTGCCAGAAGAAAACGAAGTTCTTGCCGAACCTCTTGTCCTTCCGTAAACGAGGTCAAGGAAGAGCAAGTAAAGAATCCTCGAAATGATATGACTCAGCAGCTCAACGGCTTGAAGGACCAATGGTGGAGAAGTCGAATGAGCAGATCCAGGATTTCACTGCTTGACGGCAGTACAGAGGATTTTAAGACAGTCGGAAAGCCGTCCACGGGCCGAACATCAAACCGACCCAAACCCTCCAGTACGTTGACACGGGACAGAAGCAGATGTCGCCTGTAAAATATTGGATATATGGCGTAAGCACTTCAGAAAACTGTCGAACCGACCGATGAGCATCGGTTGGACTAAAGTGGGTAGTCTTGACGAGGAATGCAATTCCATAAAACATCTTGTGAATATCCAAGAGATACGGCGGGCAAAAGTGATGTTGCGGAATAGCAAGATAACTGCAGAAGAACTGTTTCAGCGTAGTATACCGAATTCTGAGAATGTTTTTTCGACCGACTACCATGATCTGGTAGGAAGATGAAGTTCTATTGGAGATTAATCGTTCCACCGTACCAAGAAAAGGAAGTAGGGCTTCACATGACCACTATAGAGGCACCAGACTGCTGAACCGAGCGAGCAGACTTCTGCCACGAGTGCGGCTCAACCGCCTGACAGCTGCAGTGAGCGAAACCCATCCCGGAAGAACAACGTGAATACCATGATGATCGCACAATGGACCTGATGTTTGCTGCACGACAACTTCAATTAAGGTCCCGTCAGCCGCTCCACGTTTTCTCTCTAGACTTCACGAAGGATTTCAGCGCCATCAGCAGAGATATTGTCGACAGTTCCTCCCGAAAACGACTGTCCGTCAAAATTCTTCCGAAGCTTACGTGACGCAATGAGAGCAAGGGCGCTTCAGGTGACTGCAAAATCCTTACTGGCATAAAACAGGGGTGAGTTCATGCTCTCGCTCTTTTCAGCCTCTACATGATGGTCATAATCGATTCAGCTTTCGTGAACGACTAGGCTGGCGCACAGTTCGAGCGTAGGCTGATGGACATTTGTTCAATATTAGACGTTTCGGTGCGAATAGTCTGATCTGTCAGAGCAAGGCCCATATTCTCTTGTTTGCGTACGACTGAGTGCTGTTCTCAGATAGGCACGGTGAAAGTTTGTGAAGGTCTAGCTTAAAGTTTGTGGCTACCGCTGCTCTATTTGGCTTGAGGATCAAAGCGAAGAATCTTTGCGTTCTGCACCAGCATGTGCTAGGTGGAGTCCCCAATACTCCTCCGCGCACCAGGAATGAAACAGAGTTTGTAGACTACTACGCGGATTCTGCTACATCGGAAGCACATTGTTTACTGACTTGACGGACGGCCGTGAGCTGAGGTCCCGTGTTGCCAAGGTTGGTATAACTTTTGCTAAACTCGAGCAACGGGTGTGGAGGGACCGAAGCCTGTGAATTGCGACCAGACTGCACGTTCACAAGGCGAAGGTTCTAGCTGTCCTCCTGTACGGTATTGATGCACTGGACATGTATCAGTTGAGCCTTGCATACTTGAGCAGCTTTTAAATACACTGCCTGAGGTGGATACTTGGACGGAACGAGGGCCAGACTCGGAGATCCTTCAACGGCCTCGTTGTGATGGAATGGAGGTCATGATCACATTTAGTTGTCTGCGGTGACCGGAACATGTTTACCTAATGGACGGAAGTAAGATCCCGAGGCAGCTTCTGTATGATCAGCTTAATGCGGAGAAAAACTCTGGCATACAAAAGTTTCGATGCCTGGATACTTTAATTGCTGGATACTTTTATAGCTGCCGACATTGGTCTCATAAAGTGGGAAGTGGAAGAACAAAAATTGCCAGCGGCGGCCACCGGCTTCAAGACAGAGAACGGAAGCCTAAAAGATTCAAAAATACCAACGGAGATGTTGAACCTGGAGATCGAACAAGCTAGAGTTGCAGCGGCTTCGGTCGCGTTTGTGCTTTTCACATTGGATTGGTCGATCACCGATGAACACACAGTGATCCTTCGGCCAAATGTCTTTGGCAGAGTAAGCTTACCAGCTCCACCGAGGCTTCCTCAAGTTGCCAGATAGCTGAATCTGCGACGGTCCTAGGACTAACTTTCTGTGGCTATCGCGTACAGACCAAAACATGCGAAACTACCTTAGCACACTAAGAAATTTGGTGTGCTGAGCCTGTGATGGTGCTAGAAGTGACTTTGAATGAGCATCCCCGCGTGGCGAGAATGAAATCAAATCGTGGCTAACTGCAAGTCATCATGAGGATGCCTTCTGGGTTCGGAAGCCCCCAGTAAATCTGAATTGTACACCGTAGGCTTGAAATGCTAGGCTGTTCTTATGTGTCAGCAACGCCCCACTCTACTACCTTGGATGTTTCAGTGTGATAATTCTGCAACTGTGCACAAATGGAATTTATGTAGCCATTGTAGTGTTGACTGAGGTTTTCACTAGCTGGTCATATATGTGCCTTGGATACCCTCATGGGTGCTACCATTGGATGGTCTTTCGCATGAACTGTGAGGCCCCGTTGTTCAGTTGTACTTACTTGAACTGACAATTATCGGTCACCAGTTGGCCATGTTGAGGAGTTTACAACTGCCCCCTCCTGTCCACCCTCTGGTTCTATTCCCTTGATTTTCAGCTAGATACAGGGTATTCAGGTGGAACCACATGCGGCCCAGCGCAGCCTGGCATCACCTATTTCTTTCGAGGAGATAAAGCAATCTGGAAAGCTTCACTGCTGCAGGGAATCAGAGATTAGTCAATTGTTTAAAACATCTGGAAAAGTCTTCTGTCTGATCGGCCTTAAAATCACTTTCAGGTTGGCTGATGAAACGGTCCGATTATAAACCAGCAGGAGTTATAGTGAATTTGTATCAGTTTCTTGAATTGCTTGTCCCATGGAGCTACACCAATGGATCCCTGCGCACAGTAGGTAATGCCACATGCGGTTTGTGCTAAGCCTTTTGTGCACACAAATGGACGTCTCGTACCCGGTGTAAACTCGAGGGATTAAGACTGGAGGGTCAACAGGAGAGAACAGTTCGGAAGCCATCATCACGTCCTAATGGTGACCTGCACCTGTCATATCGTATGGGGATAACTAAACATTTGAGACCCATAATAGGTGCGAAAGGTGTTCTTTTAGACCGCGTTTTGGATAAGACTCACCCAACTTACACACACATTGGGTTAGCTAGTACGAGTCAATAATCAGTTCGTTGAAAGTCTGAGGAGATTTTGGATTTTTCAACCAAGTTTTCGTCCTGAAAGTGATATCCATCTATGCCAAAAGGTCGAAATGCATCTGTTTCATCCTTACTGGGAATCATCAGCAGTGCGCATCTCGAGAATCTCCAGGATATGTCAAACTAATGGCCTCCAGACTGGAAACTGAACAGTTTGGCTACGAAGGGCAGGTCACCAGTTTGATTACCTCGCACTTTTCGGCGTGGATTGGTCTCTTCAACATTGATAGCAGGAAATCCCTTAATTTTCGGGGTTTAGAGTGGTAAGGTGGTTCATTTGCAAACATACATTCAGCACAAACAAAACCGGAAAAGGGACAACATGACAGAACTTAGAAGTCTACACTGCAGTGAGCACGGAATAGAGGAAAGTTGTCTTTGAAAAACAAACACAAAACCCGGAAATACAGAGCTTGATTTGGCAAACCAGATGAGGCCCCTATAGGATTCACCGGACGACAACATGGACTGTCAACCACAAGTTCTGGACTAATTCCCGGGATCCTAAATTCTGATGCAGCCATAGACAAGCATTTTAGTGTCACTCCGTATAATAATCCACCAGTTAACTAGTCACTATCCAAGTGAGTATACTTTGAATTACCGTACTTACAACAAAGCGAATGCACATACATTTGGTGAACTCAAGGTTTGTGAGGGATAATGACCTACAATAGCGAGAAAGTAAGAAAAGAGTTTGAGAACGAAAAATTATAATCGGCTTGTAATATGGCGTCGTTTATTTCACTTGAAAGAGCTAGACGTGGAAAATATTTCAGAATATTGATAGCTCGGGTGATTTTATTGGCTGCTGATCAGGTGGCAGTTGATCTCCAACCAATCACGTTTTCAATTATTAACCACTTTTTAGAAACTACATAAATAACAGCAGACAAGGACCCAACAGCGCACTGACGATATCCCGTGGCATCTTGACGAAACCTGTGCAAGCCAACTGCCAAACTCAGCTAACAGCTCAAATGCCATATGAACATCAGCCACAGTTAGCACCAGCAATCTCCAGCGTCCTGACGGTTGTGTTTTGAAAGGGAGTGACTATTATTCAGTCCTTTCCAGCGGGTCAGAAGAGGCAGTCTTGAAAAGATTTGCTGATTGTAAGGAGGCGGCTTTTTGGTTGGAACGTTGATAGAAGATAAAGGCACACCAGGGGTAGCACGTGGAAACTTCTCCACACAATATGAGGTCTCACGAAGAATCTTAGTTCGAATGGCACATTGGATGCAGCTTGCATCAAACGACCCACTCCACCCATTTAGATATTCTTGATTGCCCGGTTGTCCAGTGTTACTTGTATACTGGGGTCATCTAAAATTTATTTGAGGAAATTACATGTAAGAGCCTGAGGTAACCTGGGACACTATTTACTGCTGACCAAGATGGGTTGAATAGTTTCACTTACATTTCTGTGATCCCATGTGTTTTCATAGCATTAGTCTCGGAAGGGGATGACGTCCCATGAAGATCTTGAACAAAGGCAGTAGGTTCATTTGGAAAGGGAGAACGGTTAAAAGCCAGGCAGTCTTGTTCACCTACTATCCTGTGAAATATAACAAAAACTTACGGGGTGGGATCCGGACAAAACGACATTTGGGTTTATTCGAGAGCTGCAGGAACAAATTGCTAGATAGCAAGAACTCATTGGGAAGTAGACTCTGGCCCAGCGAGCGCCTCCTAAGACAATACAATCAATAGAATATCAGACCAGAGAAGGACAAAAACTTCCATAAAATGCACGCGTAGAACTATGTCGGGACATTCAAAAATAGATGGAGAACGAGTAATTATTGCATAACACTCTCATTATGGAGTACAGATTGAGTGTTAACGTGGGTCCTGAATAACTGGAGATTGTCAGTAGCTGAGGAAACGGAGAGTGGAAGGATGTTCTGCGGGGAATCAGGTGGACAGGAGTTGTATGCGGTTGTGTAGGTTTCCATCTGCTACGAGCGACTGAAAGCGAAAACGGGAGTTGTGCGAACAAGTTGTTTCAGAACAAGACCAATTGTGAGAGTACCGTCAAGGAAGAGTGGCCAAACCCTGTTAATAGGAAATGTGCCAAAGTAGGTGAGGCGGTGAGACACAACTCATTTTTGAGCTTAGTTCTTGGAAAGAGTCATGATCCTTTGGGGGAAAACGTAAATAGACATCAATTTCTCAATACAACACACTACCGTATAGGAGTCTGGTGTCGCACAAAAGAATACAGTATGGGACTTCAACCCAACCTCGTCCAAGGGCTAATCAAGTGCGGTCCATGGCCTACAGCTCTGCATCTTTGTCTCTCGTGGATCAGCTGATCAGATACATGGTATGCGGTAAGTGCAATTTTCTAATATCCTTGGGATTTCACAGTAAGGTCCTGGCCACCTCCAAAACTTTACCGTACCTAAAAACCCCATTGCCTATGGGAACGCTCACAGGAGCAGAGATACCCGATCAATCGTTCAGATTTACACTCATTTACCAGCTGTGGAGTTCTGAGACCCACGAAGATAGGCCCAGCAGTAGACGTTCACAGTTTGGTTAAACGCTTACCATGATAAATACTTGCATGTCTTTGGTCGATTTCAGCACGCAAGCAATCAGTCTTGTTGACTTTCCATGTTGTGGGGTTGCTTCATTATCACATAAATTATTCAAAACAAGTGGCCGGAAAAACCGTGCAGCAAGGATTATCCACATGCATCCATTTGTCTCATTGTTTGCTGGCAGGTTTTTTACTTCTCAATACAGTGCCCCTAGTGCCAGTGCTTTCTTCACTGAATATTCTAAAGGGACAGCAATCAGATTAGCCACTACTGAACCATACACAGTGTACAGTAAAACGAAACTGTGTACTTTATCTTTCCTCAAGTTACACCGCCTGTTCCCTGTTGGAAATGAATGACATATCAATGTGCGTTCTGGTAGGAGGTTGGCTTTGGTAACGAGTAGGCTAGTCTAGTTCCACAGCTGAGAAGCGAGAGGCGAATTCAGAAGTTGCATCTAAGGGAACCTGTCGGCTTAAAATTACCAGAACAAGGTTGTTGCATAGAAATATCTCCCCTGAAGCCTTATTCATGCTTATGAGAACGAATGTATGGCAAGTTCCGGGGTTGTAACATTTCTGAGTTGTTTTATTCTGGTATATCATAATCCCATGACTTCTCGATTGCCTGAAATGAAACCTGGCACCATTGCGTGCATCAAACCCATGCTTATTACCCATTACTGTACGGTTTTTACGCTTATGACTGAATTTGTTTCGATTGGCACATTTTGCATCCCATTCATCAATCTGAACGCATTTTGACTGCGTTGGGGTCTACCGTTTGTCTGTCCGTTCACTAAATTAAGTTGTACCGAGCACGACAAACCATCGACACGCAGCTAACTGTGACACACTTCCTAATTCATCACACGTTCATCAAGATTAGACGTGTTCGATCCATTTTATTATTCCCTTAATGTGTCGAACAAGTATTTCAGCAAGGCGTTTTTTTTCTTTTGGAAAGCCCTATTTAGTATTATTGCCAAACGTGTCCGCAAGCGATAAACAGCAGAGGTTTAAGAGACTGGGATACAGATCCGAAGACGGTATCAAGTTTCGCCTCCATTAAGCCGGTTCTCTTTCACTGTGTTGGATATGTTTATGGCATGCCATTTATACAGAAGCGGTGCATGATGCAGTTAAACAAGTCGAGTCCATAAATTCAGATTGTATGTGGTTGTCTGAGTCGAGTGACGTTCCGTCTCAGTTGGATTGTGGATGTCGTATATGCGTGCGTTGTCGTACGACAGATGTTGACGCAACCGCTTACCGGTCTAACGAAGCACACATGCACATGCACAGAGGTAGACGCACACACGCCATTCACACCAAAGTGGACAGTCCAGTGAGTCAGCCGACTGTAGGAACACCTGGTCTGGTGCACAGTCTGTTGTGATCGAGCGAACAAGCTTCCATCACCTTAATCATTGTCGGTAGACTCGGTAATCATGGTTGTAAAGCTGGATCCAGAACTCCCCATCAGTAGCATCAGCAATACCCTTCAACAATGCGGCAGCCGCGTGGCGCTTTGGATTATTGAGTCGGCTGGCTGACCAATCCGATGAAACTAGGCCGGCCACAGGCGCGACGCATGCACAAGACAGCCTCACGCGTGCTGGAACTCTCTCCAGACGGTTTTCCTCCACTTTACTCATACCATGCAAAAGTGGCAGGTGACCTATCGAGTGTTGGTGGCAGAAAAGTAAAACACCGAAATCGGTCGGAACAACAAAGTTGTCCCTAGGACCCAGTTCTGGTCGCTTTTAGAGACGCTAAAGATCTGTGGTTCTGTTGTTCACTATTCCCACATTCCTGCAAGAGGAAGGACCTTCGACAAGGACCTAGTTATCAATATGAACTGATTAAACTGTATTTGCAGACAGAGGTCGCTTATCTTTCTGGTCTTCCTTGTACACTGCTCGCCAAAAAATGCACAGGATTGCCAAGCCCTGGAATGCACATGAGAGTGGATCGAATTTTTATGCGGACACGTTATGGGCCTGTGAGCTTAGCATGATCACTTTACGGAAGGCCGGCTACCAGACACCGCGTACCTACAACTTGCAGTTCTTTGTGAACACCAAGGCAGGTTCAAATTTTAAACTACCTACTCACATGACTCTCGTTTGAACAGTCGTCCTCCTGTCCTGGCGCAGTCATTATAGTGAGTACACACCAAAGAGGGGAGGCGCTAAACTCGAGTTTTGCTCTTATTAGCGCTCCTCAGCAGTGCATATCCAATGGCCGTGTCGGGGTTTCAACTCCGCACATCTGACGTGCGAGGCAAGCGAGTTACGACTACTCCACCAGCGCACGATGGACTCATCCGGATTTTTACGTCTGAACAGATGAACATGTTCTCGCCTGAGTGATGTGAGCGGTTCAACTTTTGCTTCAACTGGTTGTTTCAGCCTACTTTGTTGTGTACTCTCTTGTCGTGATGTCCATATGCACTTTAGCATATAGTGCATATAGTGGCTAACCCAGCCGATGTGATGTAAACCAAATAACTGAACAACAATGCGCCTTGGGGTCTGTCGGGTGACCCAGCTCAGTCAAGCGGTGACATTGGCCAGGCTCACTTCGATTCGTTGTTTGGAGGATGGAAGAAAACGTCTACCATGTTTAGCAGCTTTGATGGCTTTATTTCACTTTACGCCGCATTGGTATACTGATGTGTAGTGACGTGGTTTGAAGACTGAAACTGTCACTGCGGTCAAAACTAACCGCCAGCTTGAGTCACAGTGAAAATCTAAAGTGACTCGCAACCTCTGAATAAGAAAATCAAGCTGTTCAAGAAATAATAAAAACGACGAAGCTAGCTTACACCAGCTCGATATGATTAAGTCGCAAATAGAGAATAAGTAGCTTTTTTTCGCATTTTCACAGATAGTGACATTTCTACGGGGACAGCCATTGGGTTTGCAAGCGAGCCGTTCCACCCTATTACACTCGAAATGTTACCACAAAAATACTTAAACACGTAGCAAATGCATGTGGTACTATTATCGTCAGAAGTTCCTAGCCCTCCTTAGAACATGCCCAGGTCTTCATTGTAGTAAAATTTCAATGGGCTAGCGTCCTACAGCATAACCAGTGTTTTATTTTTAACATGTCTACTAAACCTGAAAAAATTTTTACTTTTTATTTCAAAAATAACACTAGATGGTTTTAGGTCTAATACGTCTAATAGGTCTAATAGGTCTAATACTCATACGGTTACTGAAAACTCTTTGACAGACCACAACCGGTTTCGCCCTTCTTGGGGCTCATCAGGTTGACGCAGTCCCCGAGTTTCTGTCAACTTTACGTTTTATCTGAACCAAAATTGCACGAAATTTGACTAGGACATTCATCCGTGTACCAATTTAGTTTTGACGGGAGACTCACCTGGAACCCAGTTGAATCTCTGGTTTATGATGTTCTTAAGCAAGGATTCATGTTACAGAAACAGATGCGACTAGACCGTATCAAACCCACGAACTGTACTAAGCTGGCCCACCCATCCATGCTCATCGAATCACTATGACTTATCCAAACGACAGGACAGCGAAACGTCTCGCCACTAACTGTTGTTGTACTTACAAGACTTGCGGACTGCCTCGCAGAATTGCGTCAGGACGCAGCAATGCGATGCGACAACCAAGGTCTGGCTGAGTTCTCTGCTATCGGGCTTACAGTGCTGACGTCGCTACCGCAGAGGAGTCCTGGCACCATGAGCTCACCACCATCGGCTCACCGATGAAGTGCTTGGGGAAGTTGTGTGTAAGGTTTCCGGTGACTGGCTGCATTCGTTTGGTTTCAATAGGGCGCTTTTGTAAGCCGATACCAAGGTTAAAATAAACATCCAAGATCGGGAAACATTTTGTGGAAACAAGCAATGGTTTTGAGGACACTTTCATTTGTCCAAAATTTGCCGCTGCCGTGCACTTAGATTGAGACTGATGTCCATAGTGAGCCTCCCCAGCAGTGAGGAAAGATTAGGAGAACACACTGTCTGGCGTTACCGCGTAGTAACAGGCTTCAAGTGAAGATGATGCATGAGATACACAGCCGACCGCACGAACTTTTAACCGAGCTGCATATCCTTGACTGACAACCAATGTCTTTGTATCGAAGACGGCCACC